>VZTZ01034170.1:0-300164 GCA_013400955.1 Drymodes brunneopygia
CGAACCTCTCCAAACCTCTCCCTTCAACTCCACTTCCCTCTACTCCCCTCCCCTCAACTACCCTCTCCTCTCCTCTTTTAGCTTTTTCCAAACGTTTAATGGCAGAATAGCATTTTGACTTACTGAAATATTTCAACATAGACATACTGACATAATTTCAACTAGCTGAAATCTCCTTCGAATGTTGGACTCAGGTGTGTGGGATGCATGCCTCCCTTCCAAGGATCAGCCATTGATCAGAGGTTCATATTGAATTCAGCTACCACTGGTCTAGTCAGGCATTTTAGGGCAGTCGGAACTTAGCTGAAAATCAGATATTTGTGAATAACTCTATTACTCATCTCTCAGATAGAAATCTGTTATCAGTACAATTGAATCATCACCATCTTCCATAAATTTGCATAAAACTCTGTGAATCTGTAACTCCTTGCATTCAGTCAAATGTATTTGAAGGAAGCTTGAGAGTTCAAAGAGAGAGGCTGGATGGTGGATAGTGAGGGTCACTGCAAAATTCTTTTTTTCAGTAGGAAATGAAATGAAAAAGGTGGGGGCTTGTGGGTTTTTTTTAGATTTGATTAAGAGTCTACCTATTGATGTACGCTTATCTTGAATATTAGTCTGACAGATTCTTCTTTAATTTTACTCCAGTTTCTGGACTCCTTTGTTACTAAACTCTACCGTCTCTTATAATCCATATTTTCACTTAATAAATGGCTAGTCTATCTTATATTTTTCATCCATAATGCCTTGGAAGTTTAGATTCTGCATGAAGAATTCATTTCAGAATCACTGGGAGTGATTGCTTGTTTCCAACTTCTAAACCAGTGAGAACTCAGGCCAGTCAGTCCTATCTACAGAGTGAGATGGAGGGATGTGATTGAGAAAGGAAGAAAAAATGAACTCTACCATCCAGGAAGTATAATGACAATACTCCTGACATGGCTTCATGGCAATCAAAATACTCCTGACATCATACAGCACTGGGCATGGCTCTCCTGAGCAATGTGTTGTGGTTTCATCTAAATCAGACACATAGAGGAGCCGGATAAGGCATTTGCAGAGTGCACTCCTTGCTGTTGAAGTTTGTGTAAAAAGTAAGACAGGCTCTTTGGCCTCATAATAGTTTCATTTTTACTATAAAAATAAAAGGGGAAGCAGGAAAGGATGAATTTCTTCACTATTTCTGTCACTTTAATGTCCTTATCCCACAGAGAAATATTTCGCTGTCTCTGCTCACGCTATGCTCTACATTTATCCATAATGTGTCACAAGATCTTTACTTGACTTTTTATACCTCCAATCACATATTTATTATTAAAAGGGGTTTTTCTTTGGCAATGCTAACAAAAAACCAAATACCGCTTAGAGGTCTTAAGTCAAATGATTTTAGAAATTAGAGACTAAAAGCAACAAAGAGAATGGAAGTCATTTTTCAACTAAGCAGAAACAAGGTATGAGTTTGAATACTCTGGTCCTAATCCAAGATTTATTAGTTTGGTTCTATCAGCTTTAAAAGAGTTAGATCACTTTACACTATCCAATTGTACAATATAAATAATATTACTAGTCATTTTTTATTTTTCAAAAGTTCTTAGGGAGTCATGCCTTCAACCAAGATGTGGACAGCCACATTTCAGAACTTTCATCAGAAATTTTTAGGACAAGAGGGAAGAAAAAATATGCAAATAAAGGTTATAATTCTTATTTATAGTTGGAAATAGATCTCATTGCTGACTATAACTTGGTTAATGCTGAACTGTGATATTGTACTTTGCCAGTACTCTTCATTGGAACTATCAGTAGTACATAAGAGTTATTGATAGAATTATTCATAGAAGTAAAAAAAAAAAAAAATCACAGTTTTTTAACGAGGAAAGGACTACAACAGACATAAGAATTTTCAGAATACACACTTCACTGCTTTATACAAGAAGAAATTGCCTAAGGCAGATCCATGTAATTTAACTCAACGCATCCATTATCTATAAAAGAGTTTGATCTCAAGATTGGTGAACAAAATTTGCAACACTTACATTACTCAGCAACTAAAAGAGCAAAATTATGCATTTTGCTAACTTCCAGACATTCCTTTGCTCAATAAAAATTATCAAAGTACCCACAAATCAAAACCCAAAGAAACTCTAAATAGCTGTAGAATTATTTGGATTTGCCCAAGGATAATTTTAAAACTATCACAATGAATTGTCAGATCTTGTGCCTTCAGCTTACTTCAGGCAAACATATCAAACACTGCTATGTAAATAAAACACAAACTATAATGTCTAAAACAAGGGCACCAATAACAGGAACTGGTTTTTAAATGGCAATAATGGATCAAATGCTTTAGAAATACTCAGCCTAAATATATATGTGTATATATATATATATAATTTAATTTTGCAAACAAACATAACTATTTAGAAAGACCCAGTCTTTCCCCTTAGGCATTTCAGCATATTTTCAAAATGATGTTAAAATTTTCAAATATAGATTCCCAAATACAGAGATTGATACTTAGGGTCATAGGTAGGTTATACTTTTAATGCTGATATTTCCTGTAGAGTTGGGAGATAAGTTCAGGATCTATACATCAAGGGATTTTTTTTTAATATGAAGAGATGCTGTCATCTTTGCAGACACTAGTATGTAGAAGATTCTGAGGTATTTTAATCCAGATAAAAATTAAGATACCATGGGATCACAATTCTTTCATAAGTGCTGTTTCACTGAATAGAAATTCTGTGATAGTTTTACAGCAGCTACCTGAAACAATATTTGTCCTTGAGTTTACCTCACAGAATGCTTAGCTCAAGGACTCAGAACCTAAATCTAAAGACAACAGAAGTCAAAAGAAACTTTCTCCTTCACTTTAACAGACATGAATTAATGTGTTTTATTTTTTTTTCTTTTTACTAATTTGTTTACTATAATTTTTTGTGTGTTTACTGTAACCATTTATAAATTTAATAAGTTCAGTAAGCAATGTAGAGTGACAATACTGTGCTGAAACATAGTCCATATGATAAATACATATCAATACAACCATTTTCATAAATTAATCAGCTTTTATTAAATTAAACACCACACTTCCTTTACTGTTAATTATAAATATTCAACAAATAGATGCAAAAGTAGATTATAGTAGATTATACTGTATATATTATATGTTTCATCTCTAAGGGCAAGAAAATTCAATTTATGTGACTTCTTTGTCTGATAAAACTGCTAATAGTTGGAAAGAACATGAGAAAAGCTGAATTGTCAAAACACATCTGTCTTTCAATAACCTCTAAATACTACTCTTGCAGTGGTGTAGGCTTCCCTTGCACTTGTAAATTAATCTGCACTTGTAAATTAATCTGCATACATTGTCAATGAGAATTGTGAACTATTGACTCTAACCACAAGTAATCTGTTAGAGATACCAAATATATTCTATTAAAACACTTTGAAAATACAACAAAAGATGGAGCTTCAAAAATTACTTCAGGTTTGAGGAGGTAATTGAATTGTAATCCTAGAGAGAAAGTGATAATTTAGGTTTTGTTGAACTCTGATGTGAAAAGATGTCTGGGGGTAAAATTAGAGGAAACTGAGTAGTTATATTCATATCCTAACAGAAGTTACAAGGGTATGGGAATTATAGGGTGAAATGCAGTTGCTACTTCTGGATGGAATGCAGTTGGTATGCTCAAAACCTATTCCATGATGATTCCCCACACCCACAATCTCCAACTTTTAGCACTTGCTAAGGGGGGTGGAACAGAGTGTGGAACAGATTGTTTACAGCCTTGTCAGAGGGGAACTCAGTGGGACTTTGCAGCTGATAAACTGCATAGCACTTGTCAGTCAAAGGGGATAGGATATGATATCTTGCTACTGAGCCAGCAACACTGGCAAAATCACTCTCCTCAGATGAAATTGCAGTATTAATGCACACCTCCATCCCAAAGTTACCTGCCCCAAGGTACAACCACCCCTCACTGAACATATGCTCTATATTTTATTGACTAGACCTCTAAGAGCAAAGCAAGACAATTTTACACCAATCAGTGACAAAGATTCTTTATTTTACAGAATTTAATTTCTTTTAATTAAAATGAATTTTACACCATCAGTATGACTAGAGTCATTTAAGCTCCACCTAAACACAAAGAAATAGTATAAAAGTAAGTTGAGAATGGAAGAAAGTCAGGGAAGACTGCACTGTAGCTACAGGGATCAGTTGGCAGCCTGAACCTGTGGTCTCCCCTGTAAGGACCACTGCTGGGTGAGAGCCATATTCTGTGCATGCTAAATAGTTTTACTGGGGATTAGAGCTTGTCTGTGCATTGCTTTGAAGAAGTTTTTGCAGTCAGATACTATCACTGGCAATCCTTGAACCTTAACCTCTCACAATTTTCTATTAATCAAGAGTGTTATTCTGTAAAGTGTTAGTGTGAGTCCTTCACAGGTGCTGGCAGTCACTGGCAGTAGGGAACATACTAGAATGAAGTGGAAGACCCCCTGAGGGGTCTCCTTTATGCTTTTAGTGTGTGTCCCTGAGTAAGTCATTGGAAGTGACCTCCAATCCAGCAGGACTTTTCAGTGAAGGGCCCCACTAATGGAACACTGATTGGCTGGGCACAAGGGGCTTGGCTTTCCTGGAGTGCCAACAGCCCAGTCAAATGCTAACAGTTGAGGAAATCTCCCCTTTTCATGAGTCATCTGAGGAGTGCACCCATTTAGGTAGCTATATTTTGATGAAAGCTCACAGTCCTATACTTGTATACTGTTAGATTCAGCTTTTGCAGGCCCTCCTTCCTTCCAACTAAAATAACAAGGCAGGCCTACTTATACCTAAAACACTTATACGGCATTTCCTTAGAAGGTGACCAATTGAATTCTCCAAAATCAGCTTCTGCAAAACAATGGTACTGCTCACTCATGAAAGCGTATGTTGTTAGAAGCAGGAAGATTAAAACCAAAAAAGTCAATTCATGCCGTGGTTCACTTATACGTTATCCTTTCCTTGTAAGTTTTAGCAAGCTGCCTTTATTAATGCTTATGTTTGTTCACAGTGGCCAAAATCTATAACTCTCTTTGTATCTGAAAGTTGGTTTAAAGCTGGGCAGAATAATCTCATGGCATTTCAAAGCTAAAAACTTCTGCTGAGGCCTCTATACAAATCACACTTGTAACAATTCCACTTCATATGGGAAGCCCAGTTCTGCCCCAAGCTGAGGGCAGTGGAATAATATGTAATAATAAAATCTAGACTGGATAGTGTTCTGCTCCCACTCCTTCCCTTCTTCAAGACTCACAAATTGCATTTCAGGTACTGTGGGTAAGACTGTCAGCAAGCTCACATTTAGAAGAAAAGATGTCTGCTCACAAACAAGGTGTTCTGACACTTGTTCACTATAAAAATCAGTCGCAAAAAAAGGATTTTGCAGATAAGAGTCATTGAGAATGGCTCCACAGTGTGATTAAAACTTCTCTTGTGTAATGTTTCTTCAAAAAGACCAGAGAAATCAGTATTTTCCATAGCAAGAGAAATTTCTTTCCTCCTTTTCATTACTTTGTCTCTGAAATCTGTAACATATTCATAGCCCTGTCGTAATACTGCAGCTTATGGGCCTCATTATTACCTCAGCTGTGTTTTACATGGACTGAAACCATGGAAAGGAAGGTGAAAAAGCCCTTGTATTATTAGCCTGGACATCTTGCTGTACAAGGGCATGGACATCAAAGCTGCAGTGGAGTAGTGCAAGTAGGTTAGGGGGCTGGACACAGGTCCTATGATAATGCTTGCAATTCTGTACAGGGGATAGAGCAAATTTATCGAAGTGCATTATATTGCTTCTTTCCATCTTCACATTTGTGACCTGGCCTTGAAGCAGAATGTTGCTTTTTTCGGAGACACAGCTTCTGAGAGAAAAAAGCAGAAAAATATATACAGCTAGGTAAATGATAGATGAATACTCTCAGACAGAATAGACCAAAACTTTTTTGACAAAATGCATTTCTTGTGAGTGGATGGGGAACTCCCACTTGTCAAAATGAAAAACATTTCACAGAAATACATTTATTTTGAATAGAATTTTATTAGCCCAGAATGAAATGTCTAGTCCGAATGAGAGAAGAGACTCTTACCACGTATTCAGTGTTTGTGACATTTGTCATGGTACAGTAGATCTCTTGAAACATTTCATGTGAGGAGGTTATGCAGGGCAATAATTTTAAGGGTAAAGGGGCCACCAACTGCTGCTCATACGATAAAATGACTGCCTGTGGCAAAAGAGAATGTGCAAGGTGGTCTGTGCTGAGCAAACACAGAACCAACACAATGTCTTGCATTTCCTGCACCTACCTCAGAAATTACCTTTTTATGAATGGAAATGTGCATGCTTTGTAAGGAGGAATAAGCTCTTGGACTCCCAGGGTGCTTAGCACAGGTTCATGGATCATGAGCCCCACTAAACGTGCTCAGTTGAAAAGTCACTCTTGCTCTTAGCAAGGGCAAGACATACCTTGCACTGCTGGTGAAAAGTGTTACACTTAAAACTGCTGGGCTAGGCAAGGGCTGCACACTGCATGGATGAGAGGATAAAACATAAGCAGGATTGCTACAGAACTGAGGAAAAAGGGTGAAATATTCTTATAATTTCAGAGAAGATGGGCAGCTGTGATACATTCCTCTAAAACAATTAAACCGAATGTATTATTCTCTACACATTACCAGCTAGAAACACAGTAATATCAGGCTTCCCAAGGATATACATAAGTAAAAATTCCCCCTTTTTTTTTCATTCCATTAAAGCAGAAATACGACAGCAATGAAAGTATCCATGTAGGGTTATCTTAATTAGTATTTTCAGTTCTCAGAAAAGAGAGAACTACTAACTCAAATAAATATATTTTCAGTTAATTGCTACTGCTGTACAACAAAGAATAAACTTTTGTGCATTTACAAGCTGAGGTGAATTTCTGAGGCTTATCTTTCAAATGAAGTACATTTTTTTATCAAAAGCATCTCATAACTGCTGTTTGTAGCTTTTATCTCACTGCTGCTGTACGTCACTTTATCTACGGAAAAGCTTGCACATTTTGTACAGCAATATGAGAGAATTGAAATTCAAAACATATAAAAATCTCACAGTGTTATTGTTCCATTAATGTTTTGTATATTAAGTAGCAACAGTACCAGCAATGAAACTTCTATGCTACTGTGATGAAAATAGTAGGGAACCTTTTAGTAAGTAAAATCCCAACAGATTTTACTACAGCTCACATTCCCAGAACACAAAGTTCTGAGGAGAAAAAGTAAGTATTTCCAAAGGTAGTACTAAAGTTGTCATTAGTGGAAAGCCAACTCATTTCAACATCAAGAACATATCTTTTATAAAAACAATGTTAATTTTTTAAAATTCCCTTAGAAAACAAAAGAAAATTTTATTTCCTTGTGACCAATCACCATCAAAAGACTACTGTGTTCCATTCATCAGTTTTTATCAAAAAGATGAAACAAGACTGTCTTTTTAGAGGTCATGTATCTTTAACTGCCTGTATCTTAAAATAACACCTGAAAAAGGAAGTCAGTGTTTTTTCAAAAGGGCTTTTAATCATTCTTTTTATAAAAGGTGAGAATTTCCAGACCAATATTTTCTTTTGTTCATTTCTTCTGCTATCATGTCTCTGCTAGTATATCAATGTTCATTGTTTATTTTCTATTCCTTAAACCACTTCAAACTGTGAAGTCTATCCTTGTCTAACGTAATACAGGGAGCAGAGTGCAAAGACTGGTGCTAAGAACACCCTTAACAGGAGAAGCAAGATATAATGTGAGAATCAGATTCTCATTTTGATGCCTATTTTGAAAAACTGTGCATTTCCACAGTGCACCAGAGAGCAGCCTCCATCCTTGTTCACTGAATAATGCTGGTCATGAGTTCTTGAGCTTGCAGGGACATAAGAAGGGAATAGTTCCTATGTTGCTGCCATCAAGGAAAATCTGCAATTCATGTTCTTTACACTATAGTCTTAATTCATATCTTGAGCTACAGTACCTTAACCTTTGTACTGTGGATAATTTCTCCACAAATGGTTTAGCCTACTGACCATTTCATATGAATAGCCATATATCCTTGTTTGGAAAGCACAGTTTTCATTAGATTTAATTGCTTTGCCCTACAGCTTGTATGAGAAAGGTTCATGGTAAAGGTGCAACTATTAAATAAGTGCAGCTACTAAACAAGGCCAGCTGCTATTAAAATCTACATAGTAAAGGTGAAGCTACTAAATTAAGGTGATTACAGTTTGAAGGTGTTCCTAGATGAAGACATATGGGTAAGCTTTTGTACCTCTAGTGCATTTACACAATGTTGTAAAACTTGTGTGAGCAGCTCAGCAAGGTGTTTCCATGTCTTAGCTGCTACAATGTCATATTAAACAAATTTCTACAAATATGAAATATATTATTCAAAAATTTTAATCCATTAGGAATTTATTTGAATGCTTCATTCTGCAAGAAATTTTGAAATTCATAATGGATCTCAAAGCAAAATTATATATTCTTCAAAGTAAAAAATCCCTTTAAAAATTCCTAAATGTTTTTCTAAACTGTATTATGAACAGCACTCTTAAGTGGAACACAAGTCCCTAGTGAATTGCTGGTAGCTGGCTCATCTCCAGTTTTCACAGGCTGTCACACTTTCTAGTAAACTGAATTCATCTACTTCCGATAGCCTGTATTGGCCTGTATCCTCTCAAAACCACACTTTACTCCTTGTACTCAAAAGTCTGTGTTTGTGGTTTCTCATTTCATTGTACCAAAATAACTGTTCTTGCAGCCATCAGGGCAGTGTTTGTATAAGCCTACAGAGTTTCTGTGCAAGGCATGAGGCCTTTGAAGGGAAAAGTCTCCAAATGCATTGTTTGTAGGAGTCAGAGGAGCCAAACTTGGCATAAACCTAATGGGCACATTTGGAAGGGGCTCTGAAGCGTCCTATCCCATCTCTGTGATCAGGTATTCTCTTTAAGGGAAGTAGTTGAGTTGCTTTAGAAGAGAGTTCAGAAATTAACTAGCATATATGCAAAGTGTGCAAAGGTCTGGGAATGGAATAAAGAGCAAGTCAAAGTGCCCATGTAGGAACATCCTAAAGCGATGTGATATGTCTGTCCTTTGCAGAATAGAACACTCTAATTAAATTGCTCACAGAGAATAACATTCTCATTATAAAGAACAGTTTGGGGGGTCTATCACATTTCTATTGTTAGCAGCTCCCAGAATGTCCATTATTTTCTTGATAATGTGGTACAGACAGTTAAGTTCCCTTCAGTACTTCCTTCAGACTATAATGATTTTCTACATCTGGATAATCTAATAGGAGCAATAATGTAATATTAAACCAATCTGAAATTCACTGAATTATTCTTGTTGATTTCAGTGGACTTTGAATGACAATTTACAAGTGACCAAAAGGTCACACCAGAGATTTGGAGACCAGAGAATCTGTCAGAAAACTACCTACATTTTTTTCTACATTTCTACATTTTCTACATTTCTCACACTTCAAGCCCTAATGTCTGAAAGCTAGTTATGCTGTGATCCAAACTGAATTTGGTGCTGTACTATCATGAAATTAGATGCTTTAAAGAGGTGCATGCTCTTTGCAAGCCATACTATTTCACATGTGTTTAATAATCACAAAAATATTATTAAAATAATAATGATGCATATTTATTTTATTAAAATTATTCTTTCTCTCCTTGATCATATTCAAAGGTTTTATTCTTGTAGATCTTTGTGACAAGACCCAGAGTCAGACAGATCTTTGAGGAAGTTTATCTAAAATTTTTCTTTATGATGAATATTCTAAAATATAAAATTACTTCCAATATGGTTTTATTAACCTATAAATTGGAATACTTTACTTTTTAAATCAAGACAGATATTTAAGACAGATTAGATACAAAAATCTTTTTCTTCCCAGAGTTTCCTTTCTTCAGATTTTCCTATACAGAATGTTCTACAGAAACACTATGGAATGTTTCTGAGATACAAGTTCTGCATCTGTCTGTCTTTGCACCTCCAAGGTCCATCTGTCTCATCCCTTCTCTCAGTAGTTTTTTCATAGTTGCAGGATGCCAGCATATTTTCTTACATCTATATCTCCCTGCACCATGCTGTGACCTGTCTAATCTCACTCCTGAAAAGGAAGGCTCATGTGGTCCTCTAGAGCAGCAACCTGCCACCTCCTTCCATGAGGATCTACCCCATCTGATCACTCAGCTCTTATAAATAAAGAAGTAAACAGGTAGATATCAAATATCACAATCTGAATTACTTTTTTTGAGTTTTGAGAAAACAGAACCTTATGATAGCACTTCCAAAGAATTTATCTGGCAAATACCTTATAAACAGTTGATGATAGCTTTCCTAAGGATATATGTATGTTATTGGAAGATGAACTGATTTTTGGAAACTACTTAAAGCCGTTAGTTCCTCTGGATTTCCTGAATTAGGCTGTCTTAATCTGTAAGTATCTAAAGATGGCTTTTTGCTACCTCTAGTCACATTTTTACATTCAAATATTGCCTAAAAGGTTGTCGTCTGTTTTTAGGTTGCTTAGCAGCTTGAAAGGAAAAGTGAGGAAGGCTGAAGACAGCACTACTGAGCTGACTATTGAAGGCTTTCAGTTTCTCTCAACCTTCAGAAATTTCTGCAGATTTCAGGATCTTTAGAAAGCCTGGCTGACACTGCTGGGAGCCATGGCATCTCTGACAGATATCAAGGAAAATATGCTCCTAAGAACATGAAGAACCCCTGCTGCTTGAATAATCTGCAAAAGATACAGATAAAACTCCTGAAGAAAAAAAGACTTTATTCAACTCTGACATGTGATTTTCTTAACACTTATGCATATTTTTTCCACATTCAATACCTTCCAGATTCTCCTAACATTTGTGTACCATACACATCTTTTAGCCCATTGACATTCTACAAATACTAGGAGGCACAGTAACAGTTCCTATATGTATGCATATTCTGAGTAAAATACTTTGCAACTTTCTTAAGTAATCTTTTTTATGTAACAAGATTAGCTCACCATATCCCCTAAAATAGTCAAAAAACTATAGTGTTGTAACAAGTGCTTTATTTCCAATGGTCTTACAAAGAAGTCAGACTATTATAAGTAAAGCAATATTAAATAAGGATTTAAAAATCTTATTTTGCCAGACCAGTAACTCATGTTTTAACTGTACTGAATTAGTTTAGCACAGAAATACACACAGAAATACAACATTTAAATAATTAGATTGAAATATATGCCTTTTTTGAGACCTTCTACATTTCTTCAGATTTTAATAAAAAGAGAAACCTCGAACACAAGTATTGGTTAGCACTTCAGCTATGCCCAAGCATTATTTTACTAAAGTAATCCACAAAATCAAAGAAAAAACTCCCTAAAGTATTAAAGTGTGAAATGACCATTGACACAGCAAATTTAAGAGAAGAGTACATTTAAGGACAAAAGAGCCAGGTCTTGTGGAAAGCAACAAACATTATTATAATAGAATGAACGATATGGTTAACAAATTAAATTTATGATGGTGTTGATGAGCCTTCGGGATCAAAACTGAAATCACCCCCTTAGTATAATGAAAGCTAAAATCAGATATCCAGCATATTTATTTCAAATGTTTTTCTTTACTCAGTTGGTTTTTAGAACTTACCAGAGCATATTGAGTTGTGCCAACTATGCATGTTTTGTAACAAGATGACCTTCTAGCAACTCATAATGAATTTAAGTGCTGTTGTAATAAGAATATCAAAGGGAGTTTAAAAGTCATGTTTATAATCTTTGGGTAAGGCCACAGACTTCATTATCATAATGTTATAGAACAGATTCAAATCAATTTTAGTTATACTTCTAATGCAATCTCAGGCTTGCAACCAGCTGCTTCAATTATTTTTTCAGTAATGTCTTGTCTAAAATTTCTATTCTTATTCCTTTTAGCCCCTTTCCCGTCACTCAAAACAGACATTTATGCAAGGAGAAAGCAGCCATGGGGTTTCCTGAAGAGCTACCACATTTCCTCTGGAATTACAGCACATCTGCTAGAGTCAGGGCCAGAAATGACATTAAGTTAATGTACAAACTCTATGATGAATTTTTAAAGTAGTCTCCTTTTGGGCAGGAGGATTTTTTTTTTTCCTGTTCTTTCTTTTTCAGTGGTTAACTACTAAACCTGTGGCAATTAATCCACTTCTTTAATATGGACTCTTCTATGTATTTGTAGCCAAATTATAAATTTGTGGGCTAAAAGACATCTTCCTTAACATGGGCTTTGCCCCTGGTACAGAAGAGCTTTGCATTTCAAACATGGAAGAAGGAAGAAGCTCTTTTTTGAGGTATCTTTCTCCAGCTACAAAGGAGGGAAAAATGCTATCTCATTATGTGGAACAATACTGACAGTGAAAAGAAGCTAATTTTGAAAGCATTGTGAATGAATTATTCTTTCATAATTTGATGTTTTCAAAAACACACCTTGTGTTTGTTCTTAACAGAGCTGAGAATTCAAATCATTCTGGGACATCCTGAGCAACACTCAGGCTGGAGTCCTGTATGTGGGATAATTCAACTCTGAATTTGCATTATTTCTTTCCAAGAAATATGCTTACATAATTTGCTGTTGCTTTTGTAACCTACTGGAAAATGTCAATTTGACAGAAAGAGCCATAAAAGCAGGTGCCCTGGGGAAATGATGCAGCAATACCAAAATGTGCAGCACCAATCAGGGTTGAGATAAGGACCATCATGCACACACGTTACAGCAGGGTGTTGGGGTAGTGGCACCATATACACGGAGTTTAGAGGCAAACAAGCACAAACTTGTCTCTTGCCTGGGGCTTTGTTTCAGTTCACTGAACAAAGCACTGAAAAGTAATTACAGTCTTTTTCTTGGAAATTGTTTCAGACCCTCCTTGGAGGTTTCTGCTTCAAAGGCATTCCAAAATATAACAAAAGAAAGTGGGCTCTTTGCCCAAAGTTTGAGAAAAATTACATTTAATTGCCCAAATGTAGGGTTTTTTTCTTTTGTTTCCTCTCATATCAGGAGAGGGCAGCCAGATTTTTTTGATATGTTATGTTCAGGAATTACCTTCTTCCTCCTGATTCTGAGTGATAGCTGGAATCTGTCCTGAACTAGCCTTATACATTACCATTAAGGCAGCTTCATCTCATACTGTTCATAATTTCTTAAGCTGAAAAAGTAGAGAAACAGCCCAAAACTTCTCAGGCTCAGACCTATTCTTTCTTCTGCTGACCCATGATGTCTGCCTCTCAGCTATGCTGCAAGGAACAGAGTCTAAAGCAAAGACAAAGCCAGTCAGGCACTTTTTTTTCCACAGAATCTTAGAAGACCATCAATACTTCTTCCATCAATAGAATTCTTTGTGGAAAATATTGTCTGTGAAGTTCTACTTCAGGAAGTAGAGAGATGTGTCTTGTTAGTGACTTATGTTTCACAGAATTAAAAGAAAGTCAAACCAAAACATTCTAGAAAACATGCCAGCTGAACTATTACTAGCATCATATCTGTTATCCCTTCTACTTAAGACAATTAAATCAAACCACAAAAAAATAAGGTGTTGAAAATACTGATGCCATGGGAAAACAGAGTTAAAGCTCTCAACTCAGAAAAGCCATGTAATTTCTAGCTTTTCTAAGTCCGTGCCTTGTGGTCATTAACCGCTGTTTTATGGAAAACATAATTTTGGATGGCAATGAATCATAAAAAATTAAAAATCATGTTAGTAATGAAAATAGAAGACTACGTGCATCTTTCAAAAAAAGGAGAAGTATTACCAGTAAAATGAAGATGGGAAAAGGGTCATCAAATTGAGAAGTTACTTGAATAAGTTAATAATTTTTATATTATGATAAGTGCATATGGTCTGTAGAAAACTCTATAGCAATGTCACAGGTTGTGCTGTCATGATAACACAAACAAAACTTGCCTGTGTAGAAGTTTCTGCCCCTTCTGGGCTCCTGTACATATTTCACTTACACTACAAGTATTTGCAGAGATGCTGTAAAACTTGCTGCAAAAATCTATGTTACTTTTTGATCGTTTGAAAGCTGTTTGCCCTCACAAACATTCACGACCTGAAAAAATAAATTCTACTGGATGCATTAAGAGACCTGAGAGAATCTCTGTTTTACATAAATCAGTTCTTGTACAAATAAATTCAAGCCCATATCTTTTTGAATAGTAGTCAGCCAGCCATCTTGTCTAGTGACAATTTCACTCCTTTTCTCTAAAGCATTTGGGTTTGGTTTAGATTTTGATTATTTTAAATCTTGTCTCTCTCTATTACATATATTCTTCTCTTTCCATAATAAATACTTAAAGGAGGCTGATTAGACCCAGCAATCTGGGTTAAGTTACATCATATTGTCTTGAAAATATTTCAACAATATATCTACTCCAAATTGAAGTCACTTCTCTCATTTATCTGAGCTGGAAATATTTTTGTTAGAAGAATGTCATCACATGGTTCTTTTATTCTCTGACTGTGAAACACTGCCATCATGCTAGGCCAAAGTACCATTGATGGATTTCCTTATGTGTTGCTGTGCAGCCTTAGCTGTGATGCTGTGCATAGACACAAATCAAAAATGGTCATGAAATTCTGTCAATGACTGCTTTCTGTACTCAAGAGGAGGTGGCACGAACCCATTTTGGGGAGATGAGAGGTGGAGGAGTGGCAGAGGCAGAACATCTGGCAGAAGTGATTCTAAATGCAAAAGCAGAGACTGCAACTTCTGGTCCCATACTGTCATCTCGGGAAGCAGAACAGGATCAGTCCACAGTCACAGCAAAAAGCCACTGTCCCACCTAGTGAAAACCCACATTTGGTAAAAATAAAAAAGGCTGGGATAATATAAATTGACTAAGGATTAACAAAGGTCAGCTCTGAGTTATATTGAGCCTTAATAGGAATGGAAGATAGCTAACAGACCAAAGGATTGGATCAATATTATTCCACTCCATTTTTCCTCTGGGTTTAACCAGAGCTGATTCACAACTGATTTTTATAGTTCTGTAACAAGTGAAATTGAATAGACATATGCAAATAAGGTTTGGCAAGACAAACACTTATTTTAGTTGTTCTGAAACCGCTTAACAGAGTAAACAATAGGGTCGATATATTCCATCTCAGATTTAAACATAATTTCTACTTGACAACAATAAAAAGGAATCCACTTTTTTTTTAATCCATGCATTGAAAGCATTAGATTAGAGATTAAAGAGCACAGCACAGTGATTTAAAGGTTGACTGAGATTCCAAATTGTCTTCCATGTTTTATTATATATTTGAAAAACTAATTATAACTAAAGTCTAACTGATGCCAGCAGAGGACTAAGAATGTTTATAAAATGCTATAATTGAATTATCACCAAGAAACTAGTGTTGTGAGATGAGAAAAACCATTATGCAGTATCAGTGTGGTATCAAATGTGTGAATTCTAAACCTTTTTGGAGTTCAGAGCATTTCATTTCAGCTACCTAGTAATTCACCTTTCAGCATTAGACACCATTATTGAATGATGAAGACTGTAATAGATGTTGAAAAGCACTGCAGTATTCTATCCAGGTTGCTGCACAAAGGCCTCTTCCAGACATTTAGACTATGTATGCTAACACTCTACCATATCTTCCCAGAGCTTATTTAATAGTCTGGTGTTTAAACTATCACAGTGATTTATTCCAGTGTTAAAACTTATATTTCTTTGACAAAATGCTACTGGTTTTAGCACTTCCTTTGACTCCCTCTAACTGAGAATATTGGTGACACAAGTATAATGTCATACCTACCATCTTTTAACAAAAATGCCTCAAATTTTTTATTTATCACCGTGGCACTTGACATATATTTCATCAGTATCTTCCCTTCTTCAAATTCCTTCAGAAATTACTATCTTCTCCTCTATTTTAAATTTTTTATGTTTCACTGCTCTTGCAAATTTCAGTTACCTTTCCTTCCTACAATGCATTTTTATTGGCTAGATACATTATTCCTTTACATGATCCCAACTCTTCAAGCCTGGACTGTAGAATTTCCCACTGCTCCTTCATGTCAAAGAATATTCCAAACTTTCCTCACTTTGCTTACATACTTTTCATACAATTTGGTAAGATAACTGCATTTTTAATTTGGTTTATTTTTTAATTCTCCCAAGTCTCCCCTGTAAGTTCAAAGTGTGCCACATTACTTAGCAATACAAAATTCAGTATAAAATTGAAAAGACTGCTATGCATTTTACATCGCAGAGATAGCGGAGTTAAGAACAAGATTAACCTTTGGCAAAGTCTGGACATTTTTCAGCCTCTTGTCTCATTAGTCTCAATAAAACCAGCTATGGAAGGCTGGGTAATCCTGTATTCAAACTGAAAAGGATTTCAGTTTGCAAATTATCAGAAAGATTAATCCTGAAGACAAAATACGTTGTATCAGAAAAGAAAGAAACTAGTTCAAGGAAAGTGAAGCTGATTGTTTTACACTTCAGTCCCCCTTGACTCTGGGGACACAATCTCTTAATGAAAGATTCTAATTTTTCTAAAGCAGGTACATGGTGAAACAAAGCAAAATTCTACTTCTTGAATTCCTTTAAAACCTTAGCATTTTTCCCCATATTTTTGACAAAGTAACACATCCACGCACAATAAAACTAAATCTGATTGCAAAAGGAAATGTGGCTTCCGAATATTCACCAAAATATATAATCAGGGACAATAAATGAGCTTTGGGAAAGCAACCCAGAAACAAAAAAAGGCCATTCATTTAAGAACCCAGATAACTAGAAAGAAGGAAACCTTGGTGAGTTGCTGGTTGTTAGAGTTGCTGTTGGTCAGTGCACAGAGCTCAGAACCTGAAATATGATTTCTCAGACATCTCAGTGACGCCTGATGTTTTCTTCTCAGAAGTATCAGCTCAGGTCTGATCAGGTTTTGCAGAAAGCTGTTTCAGGTCTCAACTCATATTTCTACTTCAGTGTTTGCTATTTTGACAGTGAAAAATTTCAAGATCATTTGGCTATGTTTTCTCAACTTTTACTGAAGACCTGACATAGTAATAGAAGTACTAAAAGCAGTGCTTTCCTACATGGCAAATTAGACAAAAAGGAAGTAGATGATGTTTTTAATTTGAAATTCCACCTGAAACTTCACAATTATTGCTTTGAACTTTGCCTATGTAAATTTCTTGTATGAAAAATGGAATCAATCTTTTTCAATTTGTCCAATTCAATTTGGACAATTTATTGGCATTTTATGTATTTCTATTTTGTGATTTTTTTAAAAAAATATTTAATAACTTAGGCTATTTCAGTTTTCCTGTGTTTGCTATAGATTTTTCTTTTAAATTGCCATTTTTGCTTCAATATGAGATAACTTAAATTCATTTTAGGATGGTGCTCGGATCACTTTTCCCCATTACTTCATATATTGTAAATAAGAAGAAAACGCTTTTTTACTGCAGTCAATGTGCAAAGTCTCCCTGTTTGCATTTTGAATGTTAGCTCATTGTCAAACATCAGAATAAAAAAAATGGTCTTCTGAGGAAACCAGACGTACAGTAATATTACACCAACCAAAAAGAGGCATGAAATTGCATCAGTCTTAGAGTGCTATATATTTACCTCAATTAAAACTTTCACCAAGTTCATCCAATAAATTCACTATGGCTGGGTTACAGGATGCAACAATTCAGAACTCTGAAAATGGAAGATGCTGTATGAAAACTGCTTGTTAAAACCTCAGATCTTTTTTTGTAGGTGGAACAATTATGTTTTAGAAAAGGATGACCAAAATTCTGTATTTTACTCCTGTCTTCATCTGTTATCAGTAGGTAGCAATAACTAAGACCAAAAATAGCTTAAGCATCAGTCCCGTTCCTTTTTTGTTGTGTTCAGTCAATAAAACAAATATTTCTGCACAGACCTGCTGGAATATGATCAACAGAAGGAACTCAACACACTGGTTGAAATTTAAAGTCAGAAAATTTGAACATAAGTATAAGAAAAATAAATCCACTTCAGAGAGGCAAGAAGTATCCCAAGCAGACTCTGACAATTTCAGTATAGCATGACCCAACTATTCAGAATCATTTTAGAAGAAAAGATAAACTATTCATGTTTCCATAAGCTCCACACTAGGAGGAAGTGGATGTGCAAAAAAGTACCCAAAGGAGAAATTATTAAAATTGGAAGTGCTTGCACTTGTTTTAGTAAGAGGTAAAACACTTTAAACATTCCTACATCAGTTCTCTTCTGTTTTCTGGGTTAGCTTGCAGATTTTGTTTGTACTTAGCAAAAGCCTGCTATGTTCTCATTATTTTTTAGAGCAGAAGATCTATGAATAGGGGAAGACACATCTGCAACCACACTTTCAACATCAATATTCCCCATAGATGGGACATTGATGCTGTTTGTCTCATCAGACACTGAATTTTCCCTTCATGGTGGATGGTCACTTAGGAACAACTATTAATTCCAAATACTTTCCAGCTGGGTCAGCATATTCACTTCCTTTGTAGACACACTGTGGGTGCTGTGTTGCTCCTCTCTCTCACAAGAGAAACATGACCTTTAAGAAATTCCTGGCTTTAGCAAGCAGAGCTCTCCACCATTCTGCCTCTCACATTGCATCATTTAGTTGGATATCTGCCCCTTGGTGAGCTGCCGTGTTGTGGCCCCAGACAGACAACAGCTCTGGGAGACAGTAGTTAATTCTGCTTTGATGTTCACTGATTGTTGACACTTGTTCTGTAAACACAGAGATTCCAAGAAGAGCTTAGTTTTGTACAGCAACAAAGAAGCTGAAGTAGGTCAGAGTTTCAAGGATAATTTCTATAAAATCTTATTATAGATATAAGTCAATAAAACTGACATATGTCACGAAAAGCACCAAAAAGCAATCTAACAAGTAGTCCAAGAACAGCAATCACAATGCAGTAAGGGAAGAAAGAGTTATATAGCATGGGTTTACAACATGGCCATCGGTACGTGTGCATATATATGTCAGTATCAAAAATGCAATTTGACTTTTTTTTTAATTATCATTATTTTGAAGAACAAAGCATTCAGGTGCATATATATATATCTGTATTGTGTGCACATGTATGTTGACTACAAAAACGTACACATTACTTGTATAAAATAATAGAAAAATATAGGTGGAAAGGGCCCCTCTGAGGTCCTGGCCCCTTCAAAAACTGTTCAAAGAGCAGTCGATCTCAAAGTCAGAGTAGGTTGCCCAAGGCCTTGTGTAGTAGAGATACATACAATAAAGCTAATTCAGAAAGTTCATAGCCAGCCACTCAGTGAAGTATGTTATTTTCTTACAGCAGCTGTTTTTTCCCTTCGTATTATAGGGATATAAAATGTATCTGATTCCATTCAATAGGATACTGAGGACTTCTATAGAGGGAAAATGAGCAGATTCTGCATCAGAAACCTGAAGGACTAGAGTTTACCATGTAGATCATTAACATTAGAAACAGAAATGTATATTTATTCTAGTGTGGTTTCTGTTTCTGGTTGCTCTTGTTCCACAAGTACTGAATAAACCCCATAGTTGGATGAGGAACAACTGCAAGTAAAATGATGGAAAAGATCCATATTCAAGGGTAGAAAAGGTATGAAGACAGTAAATGTATTTCATCAGACCTTAAAAAATTTCTTTGAATTTTGACACATATCTGTCTGCTGAGAAGAGGCATGACTTTGTTTTGTTTTCATACCAGGTGTACTGACACTGTTTTCTCTGATCCTAAATATTGCTAGTTTTAATGACAAAAGAAATAAGCCTTCTATGACTGAACAGCCTATTTAGTATTTAGCTACAAAAGTGTGGGTTCCTATTTAGTATTTAGCTTCAAAAGTATGGGTGCATATAAAGGAGTTTACAATTCTGAGAGTTCACTCATTTAAAAATCAGGGTACCCTTGGAAGTGACATTGAAGGAGTTAATACAACAAGCAAAGAGTAGTCAATGACCACAAAACATTATACCAGAAATGCAGATGGAATAAACAGTGTCTGGAGTCCTGTTGAGACTTCCCTGAGTGATGCTTTTTTCCCTTGGGGATTTTTTGTTTGTTTGGTTGGTTGTTCTGCTTTTTCATTTGGGAAAAAATATTAATAAAAAGAAACTTTGGCTGCAAACAGTCTCACTCCTGCACTGGTTTAGCACAAGCATTTTAACAAAAGATCCCACAAGTTTTTAGGTGGTATAAATTACTTCTCAGAAGCATTCATATTCCTTCATAAGTCAGTTTTCTCTTGAAAATTGTCCACTTAGAGAAATTAGAACAATTTTACAGTATATAGATGTTCCTGTAGCATTTTTGGAATAAATTATTCCCCTTCCCGTGACATTTTCTCTTCTTCACATCCTGGGCATCTATGTGGAAATTTTAGAAGGAATGAATATTCCTTGTCTACTTCCAGTCATTTTATGCAGGCTTTGTTCACTCCACTCTAGACAACAGAAAGAGCCATGGTAGGATCATCCTACATGGTGATACATCTAGCTGTAGACAAAAACTGTAGACTCCAAAGAGGCTAAGATGCTTTCCCCAGGAATTATACAGCTATTTTTTTCCTAAGCATATTCTAAAATCCAGAAGATTAAATCTAAAAACTTCTAAAAGCATGAGAGCCCCGTACCATAAGGATGTTTTAATGATTTTATAGCCTATTCCTAAGCAAAGAATCACTTTTTGTCACTACAGATCTCTCACAATCACTTGATACTTTCAGCACTTGAACTGCTGCTGACCATACAGACAGAGCAGTTTTGGAAGTTCGACACCTATCTAGACCTATCTGGACCTATCTGGGTTTACCACTAACAGCAAGGTCCTGATTTTAGTCCAAAGACAGAATATGTATACCAACAGTTTTCACTGTGATAGTTTGGAACCAATTTGAGGTCTCAATAAAAGCTAGATCAGCTCCCAAAAAACCTATAGTGAAAAAAAACTTTTAAAAAAATTCATCAGAATTTCAGACTTCAGCTCTTCCAAGTTTTACATGAATGATTGTGAAAACTTTCTTCTAAGTCAACTTACCCATTTCAAATGCCAAAAGGAGTATAAATTATACAGAGGATATTAATAATATTTACATTCAGCCCTTCTAAAATGAAGCCAAAGAAGGAAAACATCTTGTTCTAATAACATAGATACAATCATCACCAGTCTGTACAAATATTGGAAACATCATGCGTTAGTCCTCTTTGCTGATTGAAAATCAAACAAATAACCAGTTATATTATCCATCAGACCATATTATTAAATAATAATGTATGAACTGAAACAAGACAGACTCTATTCTTCATTATAAAGTAGTAGGTTCTTTTATTGAATGTCACATAGTGGTGAGAAAGAAGCAGTTACACGTTAAAAACATGGAGCCAGAAATCTGTCTGAAATAAGACAAAATTGCCTTGACTTATGACAGTTATTGTCACAGTGAGCGAGATTGTCCATTTTAATTGCATTTTTGCCTGAATTTTTAAATATTATGGTATTTCAGAAGTGATTGATGTCAATTGCATCACAAGAAAAGACACTATATTACTTTAACTTGTGAATCTGATGGTTCAATGGGCATGTGTCCCTTGAATAGACTGGAATTCAATTTCCTGCTTGTGACTGGGAAATGTATTTGCTTTCAGAAAAGTTCTACTGCAACAGTGAAATGATTGACACAAATTCATGATGAAGTAGTGCACTATGTACGCTATTCCTATAAACACTCTGAAGTGCTATGCTTTCCTTTAAAATGTATTAGCAATAACAAATATTTGTTTTACTGACAAGAAATGAACTTAACACTTTTTTAATTAAAAACTGAATGAGGGTTTTTAGTTTTAAACAAATCATCTTCTACTGGGTATCTACTTTTCTATAAGAAAAACAAAGTATCTAACTTAACACAGAAAAATTAAAGTAATTCATGCAGAAGTACCTCAAATCCCATTTTCCATTATTGCAAGAGTATGAAATACCTAGATACATTATTACTGTGTACCCTTCAGAATAAGTCTTTTCTGGTGTCCCTTTATACATATAAGCCTTGACTATTACACCTGATGTTGTTGTGTGCCTGACAAAGGTACTTCCAAAACTTTTACTCTCTGGCAGTTTAATACAAATGTTCTAGCTTTAAAATGGCAGTCTCTGTAAAGTTTAGCTATTCAAAGAAATATGTTCATGCCAGTCTTCACAGTGAAAGAAAAGGCTCAGGTAGGTGTGAACACAGCCATGAGATGAAGACCTGGCTGTATAAGTAGCAGCACAGACAAGGTTTTGGCCTCTGTGATTGTGGGACCCTCTTTGACGAATGAATACTCTGACAAAATGGGGCAAGAGTGTTTTTGCAAATGGACTTGTTAACCTGGAGAGAAGAACTGTAGCTTGGATATATTGGGGTAGTGTTATCATGATCCAAAGAGAAGGCATGGCTTAGGAGAGTAAATAAAGCATTAGGGCACCAGAGGGAAATGGAACTTGCATCTTTTCATTCTTTCCCTTCTCTACCCTTGAGAAAACAAGACCACAGGGGTGGAAAAGCCCACACTTTGAGAAACACATGGGAGCTGCAGAGGTATGACCTCATTAAGTTTACAGAGCTGTAGTTTGGTAGGTCTCACCAGAGCACTTCAATGAACTGATGCATGTTTTTTCACGAGAGACAGGCTGGAAAGGTGAGGAGGAAGGGTTTTACTGTACACAAGGGAATGGCTGGAGTGCACAGAGCTGTCACCACTGAGGAGGTGACAAGTCTGCTGAGAACTTATGTTTAAGTTTAGAGAAGAGATTGTCATGGGCAGCTCAGGCTTGTGCTACAGAAGAAAAAACTAAGAGGTGAATGAAGCCTTGTAGACAGCTGAAAGATGACTTGCGATCACAAAGTGGCTCTCACAAGGATCTACATCAGAATGTCTGCTGTAAAGGCAAGAGCACAAACAATCCAGGAGATTTCTAGTGTGTTTAAGATAATTTATTGCTGCAGGTGATTGATCAGCCACTCAGTGAAACACTTTCTTTGAACTATTGTTCACAATCAGTAAATAAATCATAAAAATATGAAATTCAAGAACACCCTTGGCTGGTAAAATCATGAGACTGTGCAGTTTAAAATCAAGAGAAGTAAGGCAAGCAGCAGAATCCAAAATCTGGACTTGAGGAGAGCAGACTTTTACCTATTTAGGGACCCATTCGGTAACATCTCATGGAATATTGCCCCAGAGGGCAAAGGTCACCAGAAGAACCAGCTGATCTTCAAGGACAACCTCCTCAGAGCACAAGAATGGCTTGATCTAATGTTCTGTAAATAAGAGAAATGTTGCCAAGAGCCAGCGTGATTCAATAGGGAACACCAACTGAGTTCAAATATAAAAAAGAAGTACACAGAGTAAGAAATTGGGACAAATTACCCATAAGAAACATAGAGTGCTTGCAGAGATTGTGATGGAAATGTCCAAAGCGCTCGTGTTGCTCAAACTAGCAAAGGGTATGAAGAGAGTTTCTGCAGGTACATTAGAAACAGAAGAGAGGCTGAGGAACATGTGGGTCTGCCACTCAATAGGGCAAGTGACAAAGTGACATGAAAATTTCTGAGGTGCACTCCCACAGGATCTGTAAGGATGTTTGAGGAACTGTGACGGCTCAGGCCAGACCATAAGAGTGTAACCACTTCAATTATGATACAGTCTAATTTTCTCTCTAGCTTTTATAATCTTATTTCTCTCACATGTTTTTATATTTAGGATGATTATATTATCCAAATGTCCCCTGAAACAAAAGATACCTAGTTTTGACACAGTCATTCTGAGACCCTGGCCAAAAGGTCCAAAGATTCCTGTACTTCCCCTTTCTGAACGGAAGTTATTTTCCAAACTTTGTCTAATATACCAATGTATATTGTTGAAGCTATCTATGCTTGGAAAGGAATTAAACACTTTATCTTGCAGCAACAACGAATCTAAGACCCCTGGTGTCTCTGGCATTTCTAGGCATCATTTTAAAACTATTAAATAATGATCAGACTTAAAGCTTTGTAAACTATAAAATGTTTGGTCTTGAAAATTACTTTGAATTACATTAGTTTAAAGTATTGGTTTTCTTTTTATATGTCATATTTCATATATTCTCTGAACTCACTTTGCTACTTATGCTTCATTTAATTTTTAATTGCTACCCATTTTTGTAGCTGGGAAGGTAAGAGGTCAGTTCATTTTTCCTTTGCTGAGAAAGGAGGAAATGTTTTCACATTTGAAGACTGGATTGTGCCTTTCCTTCCTTATCTCCACCTCTCCGGAAGGCAACTGATTATATCCCCTCTGTAACTCACACATCATTGTGCAACTATTGATTTCAAGGATTCCCTAAAAGCAGTTTCTCCTAATTAAAGCACACCAAGATGTAACTTCATCAACTGTATTAAGTTAAAACACTTCATGCTGTTTAAGAAGCAAATTTTGCTAAAGAATCTTTTGATACTATACCAAGCTCTTCTTTTTTATACTAGGTTTGGTTTGCTATCTCATCTTGAATATTTTAAACTTCCTTGAGGATATATCTACACTCAAAAGTTCTCTGCTGTACTCTACATAAAACAGAGCAGCTTTCCAAAGGTATAAGCATCTGTAATGAGGTGACTCAGATAAAAGACCGAAAATAAACTACACCAGATTAAGACAGCTTTAAACTATTTTGCCTGCACCCAAACTAGAGTTTCTTTAGGTGCAATTAATGGTCTCAAAAATAGAGTAGATACTACCTGAAAACAGTAAAGTTATTACCTGGTTCCTGACATTTTGGTAGTCCTTGGTGTTTTCATACTTTTCCATTGCTTCTATATATTTTCCTCACTTTGTGTTGTTTAACCTGAGGGCTGTTAAATCTCACTGGATGTTAATTTATCCTTTTTATTCAATTTGGTCAAAAAATATCATGAGACACAGAGGGTATGAGGCATATTGCTGTGGAAAGCTTGAACAATTCCATTTACCATATACCAACCTTGTTTCACCATAGGTCAGCTTCACATGGTAGTGAGCAATTGCTGAAATTAGTCATTCACCTATGCTTTGAAACAACAAATTGCAGATTACCTTAAATCATTACACAGGGATTAATACACTCAGCTGAAGAGGGTAACAGGGTTTTAAGCTCTCTGAACTCACTCTGCAAGAGCACATAAGATTATGTCTGTAACTGGGTTGTTTTTCATCAATTTACTCACCTGCTTGACTCTGTTGAACTTTCACTTCATTTACTCTGCTTGGACTTGGGCAAATTTCACAGCATGAGTTATTAGGTCAATTTCACATACCATTCTCTCTCACTTGCATCATAACCCGTATATTCGTGTGTGATGAGTATTTGGATCTTGTATTTGGATTTAGGTCTACTGGTTATGTGAGGTTATATACGAGATTTCTCTCCCTGTGAATGCACTTAATTCTGAACCAAAACCACACCACTGCTTATTTAAAAACAGTTACCAGGCACTTCAGGTTATTGTACTGCTGTCCAGACTCTGTTGTGAGTCTCCTTGAAGTTTATGCAAAAAACATTTGTTTTCAGATCATGTTTTTATCTTCTTCTAGGCAACTAAAAAACCAAAACCACTTTATTCAGTGTGAGTTTATATTTTTGGGAGCCCATATGAATACTACAATCAAGAAGACGACAGGGAAGCTCCCTTTTCAGAAACAGTGCATTGCCTCCCAAGGAATATTTTCAAACTTCAAAAGAATTTACAAAATTAATCTGCAAGTTCTCTTGTCTTGGACTTCCCTTTCTATTCAAATAATTCTCTCAGAGAATTACCACTACTTGATATTACTTGTCAGCTTGTCTCCTGCGCCTCTCTTTCCTAGGAATGACTGAAATGGAACATTTTTCTCATTGAAGAAAGTCATTTAACTGTTTACCAATACTTTTATTTTTTAAAAGATTGCACCTCCAAAATACTTTCTACATTCAACCCTATCAGTAAAAAGTTTTTCAGTGTGCAGCACCTACATATATTTATATAGATTTGTTTATAAACCATACACAGACATTACTGTGCTTACATGTATTATGTAGATTAAAATATTAAAAAAATAAAATAAAGTGAGATAATGACAAATAAATACTACATACATTTTTAGAAACATGTTTTCGAAATATTTTCTTCCCACATCCCAGTAGATTGTCTTGTACAGTCCCTGAGATGCATACAACACAGTTTGAAGTCACTAAGTAACCATTTCAGCAGGATTATCAGTACTGAAACAAATTTATGCAGAGCCTTAAAAGTTGCCTTTCTTGTTAAATTTCTTTTCCTGCTTTTGCACACAATATCCAAAAGGGCTCACTAGAATGCTAAAGGCTGCCTGTGGGGAAGAAAAAGCCTGTGGAGCAAGTGCAATATCTAATTGCAGGTTTTGGATTGGGTATCAGAGCACACAGAAAGAATCAGTTTTGGTATTATCAAGCCTATCTTGTCACAAAGGTGAACGATGGTTGGTTGTAGCACACTACTGATACACAACCATGTAAGTCAGTCTTAGAGAGTCATCAGGGAGGGAAGGAGCAGTTATGTCTAAAAGAGAAAAACAAAAGCTTTGAATTTAATGTTTATGGGATTACTTTTTTTTCTCTATCTAGACAAGCAAGATGCCTAACAAATATTTAAGACAAGAACACAGGGGAGTGAATCCAGGATGTTTTGGAAGGTAAAAGGGCTGGAGGCTTGTATTTTCCACACAGCCAAAGGAGGAAGTTCTGTTCCCAGGAACTGAGGAGGGGAGAGGATGGGTACTCTACCAGCTGTAAAGCATTCCAGGCAGGCCTGTGAGATATACACAATTTATGTCCTGATGATTACCCATTTAAAATCTAATTCCAGTTAAGACAGACACAGGTGACATTTGCTTAACCTCTACTATGAGAGATCAAAGTGCTCTGTGAATAACTAGAGATTTAGCCAAGGCCAAGTTCTGAGTTACTACACTGAATACATTCTGTGCCAGACATAAGGATACAAATTATGTCTGAGATGAGAGCAGAGTTGAATCAGCCATTGCCATCATTCCCTTAGATGATGAGTTGCTATCCAATTTAATATTAGAATGCAGCACTCACAAAATTACCTCACAGCAAAGCAGAGGAGAGGAGAAAATGAAGAGGAGAGCCCTTTTACAATCTCCAATTCTGCTTTTGCTGGGAGGGCACATAACTGAAGCTTTTGCTGAGACCCCAGCTGAGACTGAAGACATGGAGAAATGCAAAAAATAAGACTACCAAGATGCTATATAGTTCATTATACAATAAAAAACTGGGTAGTGCAATATAAAATAAAAGCTAAGTGATGGGGAAATAGCTCATTTTCTCTCTTGAAGGATGTATCTTCAAGGAGTTCTTAATAAGGCAGGATCTAAATATTAAAATAACCAGTTCAAGATGCTTGATTTGTATGGACTGTGGAGTTTTTTAATATATTGATTTAATTAGTCACTATTGAACCATATTTAGAAGATAAGTGAAAGTCTCTAAAGACTTATTTATTAACACCATATGGCAATTCTTAAAAGTGATGTTCAAATTATGTATAATGAGCCACATAAAAAAAAAGAGGATGTGCCATAAAAAGAACTCCCAAACAAAAATGATGCTATTGTTGAAGGATGTAAGTTTTAAGATGGGATTTTAGAATCCCTTCCAGAGATGAGGTGCACTACAGCTGACTGAAAATATTTGCAGGTAGTGTTCATATTACATGATGTAGCTGCAAAAAGCACATTTTTATGATGGATTAGAAAACTATGGGAGGAATAGACAGAGAAGATGAGTAAGGAAGACATGACAACCTGAAAGAGGATGGCAAATCAGAAAGATATGCTGCTCACATTTTCAGTACAGTAAATGCATCTCTCAATTTAAAAGTATCTGCTCAGACATCAACCTGCAGTTACCTATTTTGATACATGATACTGACTACAATTTTCATGAAATAAACTCTGTGTCTAGTGTATGCCAAGTGATCCTTAAAACATCCTTTGGTATTACTGTCATGTGAATTTGGTTTCATTTATGATCATTCTTTCTGATGTTTTTCTCAGGAAATTTTGATAACTCAAAATAGAAATAATTGAACCAATAGGATGCATTACACACACACACACATACACACAGACATGCATGCATGTACGCACACATAAAAGATTTCTAGCACAGAAAATTAGGAAGACTGAAATTATGATTTCAGCCTGAGGTCCCTGTGCTGATGGTGATACCTCAGTGGATGACATTCGCTTCTTCCTGAACCATTTGAGAAGTCCAGGGGAACTATTTTCTCCTCAGATAATTTTTTTCACAGAACCTGTACCTCTTTAAGTAGCTCATTCTTCACCTGTCTACCTTTGACACAAGCAATTTCCTCCTTGCTGCCTGGGTACCACCTGGAAAAACACTGACAGTACAGGCCACAGACTCCCTAATCTGTGTGCACAATTTTTATAGATATAGAAGCTGCTGTGGCAGAATCATTAAAAAATTCCTGTCCCTAAACCTCTGTCTGGCTGGAGGGAGCATAAAACCTCTGATTTTTGCTAACAAATATTATGACAGCTATGGCATCAAACTGAGAATGGCGTAATTGAACTCACCTGTGTTCAAAAACAGGTGATTAAGCAACATTATAGATCCTCATCAGCTCACTAAAGAGGAGGGTGCATGAAGAGCATATGTTCCTGAAGGGACTAGAATGTGTTAAAGTGGTATTGCTACACCTGTATCACAAAATTGCATACTAATTTTTAATGGCAAGTGATAAGGCAATTCATGACAATAAAGCTCTATTACAGGCCAAGGCCTATTCAGCCCATGCAGTCTTGGACTGAAGAGGGTCACTCTGAAGGGAGTACTGGAGGTGGACAGTCTATTTTTTAAGCAAAACCTGGGATGGACTGGAAAAGGTGGTCTCTAAGGAACTGAGCTTCTGCTCTCTTCATTGAGTGTGTAGCTACTTCTAGGCAAATTTTCACACTCCCACATCCCTGACACCAGGACCATTCTTTCCCATTCCTTGCACCAATCAAATTCCTCCAGACCAGAATGTGTTTCCACTCTCCAACAAAAAGAGCAATACAGGTGTTTAACATGGTACCATAGTCCATCTCCTTTCCCCCAGTCTCATAAACAACTAAAATGGTTCTGTTAAAAACACCTAAAATTTTTGGCACATGGGCATTTTCAATTTGAATAGTTTAAATGAAGCAGAATTACAATAAGGTAGATACAGGATTTTAAAAGAGAAAATATCAAGCAAGTTTCACTAAAGCAAATATTTTTCAGTCTACCATTTGTGACCTGGAATACAAAACCCAAGCCAACCCAAAACAAAATAACAAAAAAATTCTAGCCAACCAACCAAACAACCAGCCACAGCAACAGCAACAAAATAAATCAGTGAGCCTACTTCTGGATCATGAAGTATCTGGATCTGCTTAGAGTATAGAAGTAGTAAGGTTCACCAAATCGTCATGTTAAAAAGATGCTATGAAAGGCAGGGTTGCTGATGCCCCAGCTGTCCAATTTTCCTGACATTTCTCACATTTCTGAAAACACCTAGAGCTCTTCTAGTAAGAGCAATGAAAAAATTTGAAAGAATAAATGTCTTCCACACCAGCAATGCTGTGGAAGTGCCTTTGCTGGTCCTGTGAACATATCCCCAGATTTGGATAACTTTAGATCTTTGAGGAAAGAAAACAGAGTTTTTCCATGTGAAAAATGTATTTTTATTTGAGTGGATGAAGTCTAAAATAATTCCATCATTACTGAAGATCCTTCACTGCACCAATGTTCTCAGTCCCAATCAGGATAATATGCAAGAGCCTCCTTTACAGAGAAATTACATATTTCCAAGCCAGTGTACAAAAAAAGACTGACTGTGCCTTGTACCAGGTATTTTATCTAGAGCTGATTTTGAAAGCAGAGTTGAGTACAAGCATTCAGCATTTTGTAAAAATTCAGAGAGTGTGACAGGTGGTGCAGCAGAGGGAAGTATACTGGAACAAAGATTACACAGAGACTAAGATTCATGTGGAAGGGAGGCAAAGACCAAAAAGTAGAGATGAGATCCTGGGATTCAGCTGGTAGAAGACAAACCAGAGAAAGTACTACAAGGAGCTGAGGTTGGTAATCAGACCAAAATGTCATAGACTTTGTCACGGGGCTAGTACAAGACAGGAAGAGATAAATACCTTGAGAAGCTATGACAATGTGAAGAAAGTAGACAGAGAAAATTGTGCAGGAAGAATGATGGGAAGGATAAGGAAAGAAGAGCAAGCTGGAAACATGAGGATGAAAGAAATAAATTGGATTAGGTAGATGAGATGAGAATTCAGGGAGGGAACTTTAACAGGAATGCTGCAGTCTAGAGAGTCCATATGAAATGGAAACAGAGGGTAGTGAGATGGATAAGGACCTGGCTAAAGAGATAGCAGAAAAGAGACTATGGTACATCTTGTAAAAGTGTGTTTCATAATTACCCTAAACAAGGTTGAAAGACACAATACATAGGAAACCTTATTTAACTCTGGCATTTCCTGACTTATCAATAAGAGACTCTTTAGTTTTCATTTAACATAATTTCCATGTGTGCTTCTGAGTGTACAAGTATTAAGTAAAAAAAAATGAAGAAAAGATTAACCAGTTTGTGTATTTCAGACCTTTCCACCTAAGAGAAGATAAACACTACAGCTTAAGCTATATAGGCACATTACACATTTCTTTTGATCTTATGTCACTGGGTTTTATGTGCCATTTTTACTTGTAATTGTTTATTCCAATAGACATGTTATGCAACTTTTCTGTTGCATTAACTATATAGTTAATTAAATAACTGAATGGCTTTCTTTTGCTACAAGCTGGAAGTCAAATGTGTCTTCCCTTGCCATAGTCCATCTTAGACTTAAAAAACTCTTAAATGAGGAATGGATTCCATTCATGAACATACATACCATGATGGGTTGCCAACATTAATCATCCCTCTGTATATGTCTCACATATTTGGCATAAATGGCTTTTTTCCCCCTTATTTTTCAGTTGTCAGTAGATTTGCAAGATGTCTCACTTGGAATCTTTTGGATCTCCTCCAATGATTTGGTAATCCCTAGGGTATCTGGTACAGGTTGATTTATTATAATAAATATTATGCAGTTTATGCCTCTGAATAGCCCTTGCTGTAGCAGTGTGTTTGCACCAGCAAATGATTAATAACAAAATGGGTTCACTGTACACTCATTGCCTGCATACACACAGCTATTGGAATGATATAGCATTATGAGTTCTTATAGCTAACCAGGGGTAAAAAGCCTCCTTCTTTACCATTTCTATTTCTATACCCCAACAGATAACACCGAGAGCTGAAAGCAAACTAAAATATTGTGAAAATCTGAAAATTAACCAGAAGGCAGGAAACAGAGCACTAAGCAGACAAATGTTTTCAGTTTCAAATTGCTAATAATTTTCACCCACTTTTAACATACTATTTCCTGATGCTGCATTCATTCACCTAAAATGTTTTTACCTGAATTTTTCAAATGACTCCTCCATTCAGTAGATACTTGTTCTAATGTTTTGAAACCAACAGAAACTTTTTCTTATCATAGGTATTTTCATTTATAGGTAATTTCTTTAAAAATATGTGCAAATTCTAGTGAAGCATCTCTTTATACAGATAATAGAGACAAATTTATTATCTGTAACACAAAAGTGTTATACAAACACATAAGCAATATAAGCCCCAATATATTTACATTACTTTTCCAAAAAGTTACATTTTCAGTTTTATTCATTTTGACTGTAATGATTACTTTTTCATTGCAGAAAATATTCCGGAACAGAGTTTTCTGCACTAAGGTGTAAAGGCACTTCAAATGTACCCCGAGGAACAAGCTTAGCTCTTTCCAAAGCCCAGCTATTAGTATTCCAGTTTGTTGTTAGGTCCATCATGCCTGAGGGGTGGGGGGAAAACGTTTGTTCCTTTTATCCACAACTGAGTATCCAGTCTTATGAACTGAGAACATGCCCGTGAAAAATGTATCTGAAACAACCACAGTCACTGCCCTGAAAATTCTGGAGTCCAAAGACATGGAGAGGACAAGAAGGTGAGCAAAGGTAAAAGTAAAGAAGTGGGCCTAGCATAGCTGCATGTGGTTTTATCCCATAGTTTCTCAAAGGACTGCTGTCTCTAGCCCACAAAATATGGCTATGCATGTTACAGAAGAGCAAGGTAGTTTAGACAGTTTAGCATCATGCACTTGCATAACACAAGTACATAGTCCTAAAAGCATCTCAATCTGCTAGGAGAGCTACTAAAAAAGAAAAAGCCTAGATAGATGTCATGCATTGATTTTAAATAAGATCTATTTTCTTACTTACAAAATAGATTCACTTGCTTATTTGGAATTACTTGAGGAGGACAGAACAGCAATAGGTAGAGCTCTGTTAAATAGAACCTGGAGAACATTGTGGTGATGGGGTTTTAATCAGTCATCTGAAAGGCTTTTATGAATCACTGTCTATATTCTTTCATGAAAATGAAACATAATTAATCTAAACCAATGGCAACAATTTAGAATATGTGCTTTAAGGTAAGACAGAGCTACTCAATATGGAGAAAGAAGGAAGTGCGGCTGCCGCCGGTGTTGTCCGCTGTGATGGTGAAGCGGTCAGGCAACCGGATAGCGTCGGGTCCAGGGACTTTCCTCTGCAAGCCTGACCGGCAGCAACCCAGCGTGTCCTCAGCAGCTTTTCTGGTGCTGCCTGAGTTAACGTGGGGAGGATACCCAGGCNGAAGGGAAAATATTTTATGCTTCTCTTGTATATTAGGTCCACTATGACAAGACTAACAAAGAACTGAACAGTACCACACTTCGTTCTCCATTCTTCTACCATTCAATACACATTTTTAAAAGACTGTGAATTTTAGAAGGTTCAGCTCTTTGACAAGAATGAATACTGAAGTTTGAATCATAAACTGGGTACCTTCCATCACTGCACATATTTGCTAAATTGATCCACTTAGGTTTTAAACTGGAACTGAGTGAAATCTAATGTTATACTACATATTAAAAATTAGTGCTGGGAATGCTGCCAAAAGCCATATATGTGCTCCACTGGTACTTCTTTGAAGATAATGTCTTTTTCTTCAGAACCTCAGTGTTATGAATTTTGATGTATTTCTTCTGACAGCAGTGAAAACCTTAAAAATAATATGACCAAAGTTACAAAGAATTTGAAAGAATAGATGAATTATGGGAGCTGCTAGATATTAGACAATGCCTTGAACAGCCAGATCCTAGTAAATCTGAACTGCCAAAATTCAGCCATGATTGGGCATTAAACCTGCAGTAAAGTGTTACTAAGAGCAGGGTTCCTGGGACAGCCATCGTAGTATTTTACACAGCACCCTCATCTATGGTTAGGGGAGACAGAAGCATTCACTAAAGGATGGATCCTTTGAGACAAATCTTCTCTCCTCCTCAGATCATCCACGCTTCCAGATTACAGAAAGATCTCTTACAGGAGATGCAGTCTGTCTGCCCACTCACTTGCAATGCTGTTCACTGCCTCCTGTCATACAATTACATGTGTTTGACTGTGTGAGAAATGCCTGCAGCCCGGCAAACACACAGCCTAAGTCTGACCATTTCCACAGACGTAATGAAGTCATTTTGCTCTTTACTTGTGAATACTGATATGGAGCTTTCTGCTTTATCAAGTTCTTCTTCACAGTAGTTGTGGTAGGGATAAAATCACAGATAACATAAAATAACATGGCTAATCAAATTCACTATTCTGCACCAAGAGCACAAAATTGTCTACTTGATACTTTTTGCAAAAAGACATCATAAGTAAATTCAGCAGCTGAATCATAACACACAGAGCATATCCAAAAGGGTACAAATTCCCTGACAAGACACTGGTTTCAAAGGAGCCTTAGAGCTCATTTTCTCTCTTCTGGCCTATAAAATAACCATAAATTTATCATCCTACAAATATTATGATTCCCAGACAAATTTCCCCAAAGCAAGGACTATATTATGATGTCTCTAACGTATTGCATCAGCAAGTTTTAATACTTTCTACAACAAACGATAAACAAAAAATGTATTTATCAGGTCACTACTTACATAGAGCACACAGTAGATAAATTTTCCATCTGCTAATTTTAAAACAGTGAAAACTAGTTTTCTGAAGTCTAAATGAATGGCAGTGCAGTGCTGAGGAGAGGGCGGTCTAAATAACTGCCCAAGTTTGAAGCTAAGTAACTTCAGCATTTTTCAGAGTTTTTATTTCCTTTTAATTTGAAAATAAATGTGTAAAATATTTCATAAACAGTAAAAGAATAGGGACATGTGCTACTTATAAAAGCAGGAAAACTTGTCACAATCTGCACTGTTGTTTTTATCCTTGAGTCAATGTTTAAGTTTTCAAAGTTAAATAAGCACCTCAGCTATTCTACTTAGTTCTGAGTGCCACTGTGTGTCTAGATGTCACAATCAGCTCTGAAAATCCTCACATACAGTAATTTCAATTCTGAAGCAATTTTACTCTGGGTCCATAATATGAAAATGCAATCAGAGTATGATCCTTCCACCAGATTTTTGTTGACATAGTGTCGTGGGATAACCTTAGGTGGGATTTCCAGTACAGAAGGAAGGAGGTAAAGCCGGAACTGACGTATCCAAAAGGAGGTATTACACTTTCCACCTCAAGAACTCATAAAACCAGGAGGGGATCTGAAGAAGCTCTCTTTTAGACTCCCCGCTGACTGAGAAAAGACGTTGCTCTCTTCCCTCCATGCTGTCTGGTGAGGTTCGCCCAGGCCACGTGGCCTGGGCTGCGGCCGAGATGGCACGGAGCAGGATGGGTGGGAGCTCGTGCCAGCCTTACAGTCCATCATGGCAACTCCATGCGAGAGGGAGCCAGGTCGGCTCTGCTCGGCTCCCCCTAAGCCGAGAGAGGCTTCATTCTGTTGCCCCAGACCAAGGTGACTCAGCCTTACCGACCTCGCCCCACCTGGCTGGGCTGGGCTGGCTCTCTGCGATGCAGTCTAGCTCAGGATAAAGCTCAGGCTGGCCCCCTGCAGTTCAGACGCGGCTTGGATGGAGAGCGGCACAGGCGGGTCCCTCTCCTTCAGTTCAGGTGCTGGGAATGTTACACTCAAACAGTGCAGGTAGAGGTCATGTGACCATCACCCCGCCAAAAGACAAATTAACCTTTTCAATATCAGGATGGGACTTGAAAACATCTGTTTGCCCCGACACAGAAAAGGAAACGATGAAAACACCTATAAAAGGTACAACATAAAGACTCCAAGTTAATGAATGAAGCAAGGCCCATATACAGAGAAGGAGGAGATGAGGAGTGCCTAACTTTGAGGCTGAAACTTGTCTTGTAAAGACACGTTGATAAACTTGGCTATAATATACCCTCTAATATATGAACAATAGTCTAAAAGAGTGAAAAAGGGGCGGATGTAATGTTCCAGCTACCGCTAGTGGACTAAGACTCCTGTGTAAAAATTCCTTGCCCCGAGAATAATAGAAGAAGACTTATGTTGCTGCTAATGATAAAAGGGTATTTTGTTGCTGCTGTAATAGAAATGTTCATCCTCAAAAGAGTACCTCAATGACCGTCATAACCCACTGTACTAGTTCTGAGAAAGCTACTAGAGTGGGAGGGATTTTCCAGAACATTTTTTTTTTCCTTCCGGGTGGCTGCTTTTACTGAGGTTGAAAACCATTAGAACAGTATTTCTTATGGGGAAATCAATGCAGTAAAGCAAGAGAAAGCATCTCTCCCTACATGAACTGAGAAAAGACTATTCCAGAAGCACTAAACAAACTAAAAGTCGAAGTGCTGTGTTTTGTATGGTCAGTGGGAAAGAAATGGAGAGGTGGGGGGGAAGAAGGGTGTTCTAAAGGTTTTTTTCTGATTCCTGATTTTTATTATTCTCTTTTTTAAGTCTGTTAATAAATACTTTTTATATCCCTTAAAATGTGAGCCTACTTTGCCTACTATTAATCCTTATCTCACAACAAGAATCAGGTAAATNTTATCTCACAACAAGAAGCAGGTAAATTTTGGTAAGTGTGCTGGCAATTAGCCAGAAACTCAAATAAGAGAATTAAAACCACTACACAATTGGTGTTTCCGCCCCATTTCCCAAACTTCAAACTACAACTCACAGTACTGACTGCTAACTGAGAATAACCTGGTAATTTGTGACAGAATTACCTGATATTTTAGATACTTGTATTTTTCAGAGTTTTCATGGTTTTTAAGTTTCCAGCATGAGGCTTCAGGCAAAGCTATAAATTGGGACCAAAAGAAAGATAGATTAATAGCTTTAAGTTTCTCAGTTTTTTTTTTTTTTAAAGAAAAAAAGAGTGCAATCTTTAAGTGCCTATTGGATTTATTTGTTCCTCACAGTTATATGCAGTTGCAAAAAATTTGTTGACCTTTTTATCACTTTTATTATTCCATACAGAATATCTGAACATGCTCCTGTTGAGCCAAAAAGGAGTCTGCCACTTCTTTAAACCTAATCATGTTGAGGCATAGACCTAGCAGCAAGTTTTGGTATTGGAAATATATATTGACATTTCAGACTCATCATTATTTTATACTGAACAGTGCTACTACTAATCTATACTTGTTTGTCTGAAGGTGCTTGTCAAAGCTGGGTTTTAACAACATTGCTTTCATATTGGATCTGGCTGGAATGAAGTTAACTTTCTTCACAGCAGCCTGTATGTGCTGCATTCTGGTTTTATTATAGAAATTATTAATAGAAATGATTATTCTTTCTTATTTAGGACAAAAAAAATTTAATTGACAGCAAATGGGGGGTTGGTGGGGTGCAGTAAAGCGGTGTGTCAACTCCTTCCTGCCTCAAGCATTATCCTAGTACTTCTTGCTTTTCTTACACTTGTGTCCAATCACCAATGGTTCAGTGGATTCTCAGCTGCAACAAACCCTACAAAGTCCTCTCTGAGTCTTTAGGAACAGTGTCATCTTTCCATTTCTTGTGAAATTTGACTTGGCATTCAGTGGATTTTAATTCTTGCGTCTCAATCTCTGTTCTTACTATGAGCTGTCTGCACGCAATGTCCTCTCACAGGGTACATCTGAAATGCTTGAAAAGAAAATGAGATTCACTCAATTATTTTCTTCCTGGTTAACTGTTACTTGACAGCTGGGTTTTCAACCATCCCAAATACCTCTCTCCAGAACAGGTACTGTCCATGCACAACTTGAGGAATATATATTCCTGAAATTACTACCAGAAAGTAACATGGACAATAAGATCCATCAGTTTTGACAATTAACTATCCTATTACACTACCTCAGAAGGCTTTAGAGACCTCATAAAACACATTCCTGCAATGTCATGGTAAAAAAATACAACTGTCATGAGCTGCAGCACAACCTTAAAACCATTCAGGACACTTCGAACTGGAAACACGTCCCTCTCTGCCTCACCCCTACACACCTCCACACACACACTCTCAAAATTTGGACTTGGGGACAACTGCACAAATTCAGTGTGGTGTGAATAAACTAATCTACTCTAGAAGGAGTCTGCTCTGTGTGTACCAATCAGTCTGAGCATGCAGTCTGGAAAATAGCAAGAGCTCTAGGATTCTCTTTTCTTCAGTAGCAAAGACAAACTCTTTCCAGATGTGTGCCTAATCCACCTGTGTTTCATAAGGTGGAAGACTTAACTTCTTTAGGAAAACACAGTAAAAATTCCACAATCAGCTACAAACTAACAAATAAAAGAGACTCCATCTGTCACATCCAGATGTAGAACAGAAAATATTTCATAACAAAAGAAAACAATAGATTTAAAAACCCATTATCATTTATAGGGAAAGGGAATGTTTTTAAAAGAACTATTCGTTTTACCAAAATGCCCCCCAAAACCTCTTGACTTCTTTCATAGGTTTCATTTACATGAATATTTCTTATTTGAAATTTATCATAATTGTAAAAAGTGGTACAAATTTATTTAAGCAGTCTTAGGTTTTCGCATGAAATGAAATCTTAAAAGAAAACATACTGACAACCATACATTAATTTTTCTTTACTTTCCCTTCTTTCACCTTGTTTGATATGGGATTAGACTCTTCCTCTGGCATTTTGATAACTAGTTCACTGTTTCTGGATCATGCAGCCTAAAGATGGCACTGAACCTTCCAGTCCTGCAGAATCTGCAGGCAAGACACAAATGTAAGTAGGTGAGTACTTCAGTCCAGGGACTTGGACAAAGCACCACTGTGCTGTGCAAGCTAAAGGTGAGAAGACCAGTACCTTGCACGATTCATCTCACTGTTTGGCCATGTTTGTTGTATTGACACAGTGAAATATTATCACTCTGTAGTGACTTCAAGTTTGCTGTTATGGAAGAAAGCAGGTTTTATAGGGGAATGTTGGCTTGAAACCCATATTTATGAATAATAGGCATCATATTTTGGGGGAGCTAAACAAATCGAGAGGAGTATAGTCAAACCCTGAAAGAGATGCAACTTTATATAAATTGTGTTATACTCCTACACTCTGTTTCAGGGCTTATCTTACATAAAAATCTACTCTTCTGCTACGTAAGATTTATTATTTTGTATCACCTATTCAGAACTCGTTGAATCAGGATGCTTTTATTACAGACAAAGGGATGATTCCTTTTTTCTGCACATAAACAAGTACTGTGATCAGCAAAGTACTGCATTCTGTACCATCTCTTTCTCTAGCAGGATTTCTGCAGAATCTTGCAACTAAAATGCAACCAAAACTTCTAGAGTCAAATAGGCATCTCGCTAACCAAATTGAGAGTTTGACATGCATAAAAACTGGATTTAACACTGCTAAAGAAGCTTGATGGCAAAATATAGAGAGCTGCACGGCGATGTATAGGTAATGTGGTCAAGCTCACTATTAACCCAATACTGTAAAGCTGTTCTTCATGGGAAACATGACATGTAGCAGCCCTTGCCGACTGAGTCTAGAGAAATGACTAACCACCTGGATCCATAGTCAAATCCACATTATATTGCTGGTGGTGAATCAACAGAGCAGTGGCGGCACTGAGACTCTGAAGTGGCACTAATGACCCTGCAGTGGGTTGCTCAGTAGTTTGCCTTTTGGGTGGCAAACGCTTGCCTCGAACTCTTGTGAAAGATTCATGGAAGTAATATGACCTGAAGCAGAGGATCATAAAATAGTGTTTGACAGCCAGCATTTAATTTGTCTCTTTTTCTAAGACTTTTGATAGAAGAATTACACTAGGAAATTGTAGTCATTAGCAGGGAAGTCATACCTAAAGACATTTGGACTTTTCTGCTCTATAATTGCCATTCTACACAGTAAAAGTGGTCCATACTTCATCAATTTTGTATTCGTACCAAGAGGAAATCACTGTTAATGAGGAAAAAGGAGAAAAAAGACAAAAATGGGAGGAAAATCAAGGGGTTTGTGCTTTAAAAGTGGAAGGGAGAAGAGCTGGAAAGAACACTTCCGTTTGCTACCTTAATTTTATGAGTCTGGTAAGGAGCTGTCATTCCAGGAATAAAGTGTGAATCTCATCCACGTTAGAGAAAATCCAATACTGACATCATTTGCCCTAATCTTGGTTTTGACTGATGTAATGAAGAAATTGGCACCTAAAAAATTGGCACCAAGAATACCTTATACATAAAACTCTTCCTTCTTAGTATCTTTATAATTCACCAAATACTAACTCCATGCTACAAGAACCCCTTTGAAATACAAAAAATATTCCAGATTGCTATACTCTTTGAATAAATGTTGTGTGATTTAATTCTTACTGAAAATTGATGCATGTGTTACTTAGAAATTAATCTAATAGCAAGGCTGCCAAAGGCCCTGTCTTTCAGTGAATGAGTTCATTGCTGCCCAGCATCATTTAACATGAGGCTCAACCAAACACCAGCAGCTAGCTCACACTGGTTCAAGCAAAACTTTGCAATATGTTCCCATTGCTTTATTTTCCCAGCCAATCATGAACTCAATGACAAGAAAGATTGGTGTTTCTTCAAATCCTCATAAAGCCAGGCAGGGCAGTTGGAACTAGACAATCTTTAAGATCCCTTCTAACCTAAATCATTCTGTGATGATTCTTTGACAACCCATTTAGTAAAGAGTGCTTTGATCATACCATTATATATTTTTTCTGACATTGTGAAAGATACCATTCAGGTTCCTTATGGAAATTCTACAGAGAATTCATCTTCATAGCAACAATCAGCAATGGCATTGCTATCCCACCAAACTTGTGCTAAAAACCTTTTAATTTTCTGTAAAGGGTTTTATCCTCAGAATATTTGTCGCTCATGTCGTGTCACAGACCAGAAAGGTTTTTGCTTCCTTAAGTCATGTTTTTATATACAATAAGTCATGTTTTTATATACAATCAGGATGTCAAATGTTCACCACCAAGCTTTTGCCAAATGTTCTGAGAGTGCATCATGAAATAACAGCTTTAACTCAGGGTTATATATTCACTCTCTAAATTATATTGTTCTGCTGAAAAAAGTCTCCATAGCACAAAGAGAACATTCACTGAAGTCCTCTTAGCAACTTCAGAACTTTATGGGTTCTGCCATTCAAATTGATCACACCTAAATAAACTTCATTATTTTATGTTTTCAAATGAAGACTGCTACTCTAGATGGACACATTGCAACGTTTTCCATAGGGACTAATGCTGAATTAAAGTAAAACAATGCCAGAATCCTCCTAATATATCCAGGAAAACAAAACAATAAAATTAACACCAACTCTCTTTCCCAGAATGCTTCCTGTTTTAGGTAAGGAAAGATATCTTTATTTCATATTTATTCACTTTTGTTTTCAATCTGTGCATAAGGTAGAGCCATTTACTTATTTCTCCCTGTAGAGAACAGGGAAGATACCAGTAGTGATTATTTTTCCTTAGATTTTGTTAAGAACTTCTCCTGAACATCTTCAAAAATCTTCCTCTAATATTTTCTCACATGGTCTTTCATTAAAACCAATCTTTTTGCAAGGTTAGCATCCTATCAAGCTTTTAAGCCAATATCTGCTGCCTACTATAACATGAAGTTTTGTAATTTCACTTTTTTTATTTACTTAGAGTTCAATATGATTAAGCATACTATTCTCCCTCAAAATCTCAGGCAAAAAGATTGTGTGTAGATATCTACACAAGGCTTTGAAAATTCCATTTTTTTGCCTCTGGTTTGGAGTCTTAATACCTCCTTAAACCTTTAATCCCTGGGTCTAACTGCCCCTTTATGACACAGGAATAGTATTAGGTTTTTATCTTTCTCCTTTACAAAACAGGTTGCTTTGAACATAAATTGAGACAGCGAACTGACCACTGCTTATTCACTGGAGGTTGGTAAAATGCACACAGTCAAATAAGAACAGCATGTAAAATGAATACCACACCCTCTCAGCTCTAATCACTTGTTAAAAAAGGTGTCCCAGAAAGACTAGCATTTATTCTTCAGTTCAGTGTTGAAAAACCCTCAGATAAAAAACCACCCAGAAGTTTCTATGCTTTTCAAAGCAAAAAGTTTAAACTTAAGACTCCAGGTCCAAAAAATTCATTTCTACTTAAAAATGGACACCTAGGTTTGCTCCTGCTGAACATGTGCTGCTGAGACTTTCGCCTCTAGAAGAAATACTGAAAGGATTGGAGGAAAAAAAGAAAAGACCTTTACACACAGCAAAGATTTGCAGCAGGGTGTTCTATTCAGCGCCACATATGGCACATGTATTTTCACTGTTGGGTATGTTTTATTTACAACTCTGATTTTTTTGGTCTCTCTTTCCCTTTTGAGTCCAAAGTACTTTCATTTTCTTGTGAGCTCTATTCTTAGCCAAGAAAATTTTTCTAGCAGAGCAGTGAGGGTAATTGAAGGGAATCACCCAATGCTGACAGCACATTCAGGGTTGCTTAAGTTGCTGAAACTAAAGTAGGTACATCTGATGGCCTTCCTGTCTTTTTCTTCTAGTTAATTAAACCAGCTTGCTGTGCTCTTGAATGTGGGAAACCTCAAGACAAAATGATGAGGTAATGGTGTGATATTAAAGTTGTGAACTTTCTGTCAGAGTGAGTTTTCTGTAATTATTCAAACAATGGGAGAATTAATTTTCTTCATCCTTGAGTCTGTTTCCTGCTCATTTTTCTTCAAGAAAACTACTTCAGTTCCTGAGCCCCTTGCTGTGCTCTGTCATTGTATTTATACAGTGTATAAATACAATGGCATATTTTTCTGTTTGGGGGCAAGGGGGAGATCCTTTACAGAAAGAGCAATATAGCAGGTCCTTTATATCTGAACAAGCACAAGTTATAACTAAACCTGTCCAAAATCCTGGGATTTCATTGTCTGAATTGACATGTCACAGACAAACAAAAAAACCCTTCAAAACCCAGAAATTTTTTCAGATTTGCTTAGATTTTTAGAAGTTTAACTCCTCCATATATAGAATTGAGTCAGATTTAATAATGAAAATAGTTACAAAAACAAAAAGTTAATAAGTGTGATTTGTTTCATACTTCTTAAAATTAAACTCAATTTGATCTTGTTATATATCAAATTAATATTTTTTACCACTAAAGTTTGCATTTATAGCACATGAGGTGCACTTGAAAAAATGATTGCTTTCTTCTATAGGCTAACAGTAGCACTGCTAGGCCCTTCTTTCCCTTCTTCAAGGCCTTTAGTTGAAAACTCTTCAAACATATTACAAAAATTAGTGTTCTGAATTTGATCAGATACCAGACTCATGATTTACCCTCTGCCTATATATATATTTTAGAAGTGGTAATTTAAAAAATGTGATGTTTTCATCACAAACCAGGATAAAATCATATGTAGAGGAGGGAAAAATGAAGGCTGAACAAGTGACAGCATTTGTAAAAGTTTTTGACTTTGGACTATCTACTACCGATGCCCATCTACTGTCATTTGAATTTTAATGAAGCACGACTGCTACACTTAAATATATACCTTCATAAAAGGAAAAAGACTATACTAAAAATTAACAAGGACAAGAGGTGTTTTCCATGATGAACAGTATTCTATGTAGTTTGTGTCTCATGAGAAGAAACTCATTTCAATGCATAATTTAAAATTTTTTTTGGCCTAAACTCTTTTTACTGTGCAGAATGACATTAAAGCCCATTGAGATTCATGAAACATGTGGAAAGGCCATCTGGCTTTAAACAATGTGGTTAATCCAGAACTTGGTTCTCACATGAGGAAAAGTGACTGATACGTTAGTCTTCTATTGCACAGTTTTGCTTTGCTTTTTTAGATTAATATGCTGCATTCAGTGCTTCAGAGGGTAGAGTAACCAGGGAACTGGAACTGTAGTGTGAAATACATTATGATTTACAAGGCACTGTTAGGGAAGAAAGAATGATTCATGCTTTCAAAGACTGCCTACTGCATCCACAGAACTATAGCTACAAAGTACTCACTTCTGTGAAAAATTCTCCATTCTCCATTATATCAGCGACAATTACTGGCGTTACAGCAGCACTACAGGACCCAGCCAAGACTGGAGACCCATCAGGCTGAATGCTTTTCAGGTATATAATACCTAGTGAAACAGAATAAATAGGCTGGACAGATAGATAGGGAAAAAAATGACAAAAAACTGAGTTCAGTTCCATAAGGATAAGTCAGCGAAAGAGCCAAAGTTGTAACCCATCTGTCCTGACTGCCATCCACTGGTTCATTAGATTATGTAGCATAAGATGATGCAGCCTCTCTTTGACACGCTTTATTATGTTAGGTCACCTAGTCACACAAATAGCTTAACCCCTATTTAAATACCCTTTTTTTTGGCAGATACATTTACCTACCTTTGTGCATGGAGAACTTCAGAATGACATCTAGTTGTATGTAGAAATATAATTTCTAAAAGACAGATGTAATTGTTTTTCAGACATATTTTCCAGTTTTAAAAGAATCCTTGTATTTTTCAAAGGGGGACTGAACAGCTTATTGAATTTAAACTATCAACTTATTGAATTTAAATTATCACCAAATTCATTAAAACCAATTTTAAAATCTATTTTATTTCACTGGAATGTCTCAGGTACTTGAAATGACACGTAGTTATCACTGTAAAGAAACTCAAAACAATATGAATCCAAATAAAACACAAATACCTTCCTGTTTTTTCTCGAGCTGCTGCTGCCAACTGGCATACACAGACAAGATACGTGCAAGTTTGTCAATCTTCAAGGGCATGTCTTTGTTTTTATATAAGAAATTATAACAATTTGCACATTCCCAAATTGCATATCACTTTAAAAGCTGCTGGACTATCATACAGAATTTCACTTCTGCTTTTAAGTTTCTCCCTGACCAAATTACTTAGATTGCCCTGGAAGCTAAATCAGTTTCTTGCCATTTCTATGGTACTGTCCATCAGCATTTGCCCTATGGAAAAGGTCTTTCATGGAGTTCTGAAACTGACTCTGGAAAAGCACAAAGTTAAATCCCATGTTTATATGGTACACTTCTGTGAAAGGCAATGAGACTGTGCATGGCCTGCCTTTCAATAGTCTCTGAGAAAGCTGAGTCAGCATTCAGGCTGCTGAAAACAAAAGAAAACAAAAGAAACCTTACAAAGATCGCTATCCACTGATTATGTGCTAGTTTCAAACAAACAAAACCTCACATTGGGATCTTTGTAGACAGTAAGCAAACTTCTGTGACTTACATAACAGAGGAGTAGAGAGAAGACTGTTGGTCAGGCATGAGAAATATGACACTGATTATGCAAATCATTATGGTTATATTCATTGCTAATACACTATCTAAATATTGCCAAAGCAGTATATAACATAAGCAGGTCTAAAGGGTTATAATACAAGCAGGTTTAGTTAGGAACGTAGACGTTTATAGTCTTGGCCTTGCAGAATGCACAATTACAAATCAATAGAGCACCTGTGGAGTTTATCTCCATATGTGACTGCATCTTAGCTGTTTTACTCCTCTGTCCAAAAGTAAGTGTTGCCCATCTTCAGGCTTCACTTATCCTGCAGGTGTCCCTACCACCTGCCCCCAGGAGAGATCAACGTAGAAGATGCCTGCAGCCTTGTGAGACCAATTGGCCCAGTTGGCCCAGTCTCCAGCAGCATTTTCCACCCTGTTGTAGGCCAAGGTGTGCCAGAGTCATTTGGAATCATCACAGCTCCTCCATCTCTGGAATGTATTAATTATGCAGTCATGCCCAGAGAGTTTCTCCTGCAATTCCCACCTGGTCATCTTATCTTAGGACAGCTCCCACCTGGAGTACTTTTCTTAGGGCAACTCATCAGAGACAATGCAAGGCAGAGGGGGTGGAGGAGGAGGCACATGAACACCTGGCTATCTTTCATCACCATCACAACTTAAAAAGATTAAAACTTTTGGGTATAACATCATGTTATCACTGTTATCATAAACTTCCACTCCACAGCACAGCAAACTTTGGATGTCAAAGAGAAAAATGTCCTATTTAACGAGGAGCTGTTGCACTCAGCTTATTTGACTGATTGAACCTTCTTGCTTCTATGCCAAGGCAGCTTTAAAAGTAGAGCCACTGCCACATACGACTTTCAAATCAAGGACATTCACATTTTGGGAACAATCAATTAGTTCATATTCACCTCATAATTTTTTGTCTTCTATATGAAAATGGATGGCATCACTGACAAAATGTAATTTAAAAAGGAATATAATCATTGGACATTAAAAAGTGCTTTTTTTTGGTTTTGCTTTTAAAGACTGACATGGTTTATATCTTATTCTAAGTAGAAATTACAAGGGAAAAATTGCAACATAAAACATCCCATCTTTCAAAATAGAATCTCAACAAATGGTGAAGGCAAACTTTACTTATTTTCCAGGATTACAAGGTAATTTTGCACAGTAATTTTTCTTTTGCACTGTGATGCTCCCTTTTCTTTAACTATGGGCTTAGACAATAAAGATTTGCCTGATTCTACAATAACTAATTCAGTATGCTATTTCTAAATGCAAATTGTTGTTTTATATTTTCCTGGTTACATTCAAATACTTTTTCTAATGATAGCACCTATACTAGGATTAAATCAAAACAGTACAGTTTCTACTGCAATTCTATGGAACACTTATATAATAAAGTCAGTTCTAGGTTAAATGGAGAAAAGTATCAAATGAAAGACTGAACTTCTGGATAAGAGGGCATGTGTATATCCATTATTTAAAGAATCTTACTTTATTCTTTTTCATAATGTGTACAGAGGGCAAGAGAAACCTCCACCTTGACAGTGGCTACTGTAAAATTGAAACACTTCATTGGAGCTCTCATTATTCCTTTGGGAGGATCTCTACTGCCATCCTTGGCAGCTCAAACAAATCTCTCTTCACACTGAATGTGTTATCCAAACAGATATCACATGAGCTCAGTACAACAGGAACATGCGGCCTCAGTGCTTTTGATGTATTAAGAAATGTTATCTGGGTACTCACCCACCTCCACATACACTGTACATATGAGTACAGTGCCTTAATAGGTTCCAAGAATAAGCCCGTAATTTTATTGCTCTGTTAAATGACTAAATGTATGAAGTTATAAGGAAATATTCCATTAGCAGATGGAATAGATGGAGTTAGTAGAGACTTCAAAATATTCTTTTCTAAATACACAGAAGGTATTTGTCTCACGACTGACTCTGCCAACAGAGAGAGATGTTTTGAAATCAAAAGGACCGTGCTTAAATCTCAGTCTCTAAAATACTGCCATTATACCAGAATTCTTTAAAATATAAGACTCGGACTGAGATCTATGGAGAGTCTTTTGTTATATATGAAAAGGCACTAAAACTACTATAATCTTTTCATGTCAGAGAAAATATTTCCAACTAAAAATACAAGAATAATAAAAAGTGGAGTGAACTCCATCTATGTGTCAGGCAGGTGTAAGTTTTGGTCTACACTTTAGCCAGGTACAGTTCAGAAACAGGGAGTAAAGAGATAGGCATTCAATTAATACATCTCTTCATTTTCAATTATTGTTTCTCCATTTTCAAATGTGTATAATATAATTTCTTTTGACCCCATGTCAGACAAATGGGATTCTCCACTCTGGCAGCTCTCTAGACAGTTAACATACTGCTTGCAACTGGTACAATGAACCATGTCCGGTGAGACTAAATGCAATGCTGCACTTTTCCACTTGTGACTGATTCCCTCAGTTTTTCCTTTCTGACAGTTTTGATTTTTCAGATGTTTCACAAACTTCCATGCTCTTCATTGCTCTCTGGGACACATCCCAATCTCCAGAGAGCCAAAAAAAAGCAAAATGCTAAAGGCAAAGATATCCTCATGTCCTGTGGTGGTGAATCTGCAAGCTGAATGCAAGATAACTAACATATAGAACAACATACCAGAGCTAAAATGAAGACCTCTGTCTTGTCTATACTATTGACTGGCAGACAACTACTCCAGTCTATAAATATGACCACCAGGATAAGCCCAATTTGAGCCATCCCTGAAATGCAGACCAATTGCACACCAGGTAACTCTCCTTTACTTGGAACAGATCCTTTGTAAGTGACTGAGAGCATGCTGAATTAATAATAATGCAACATTACTAATCCAGGGAGCTACTCAATATTCATTATTACAAACTTTGTATAAATAAATCTGTTAGACATAAATAGTTTTCCAAGTCTGAGAGTAAGATCGGACCTAGACACCCCTAAGCTCCATAAGGAATTTAGATAGCAAGGGAGTGCACTCTGAACCTCAGGACTCAGTGGTAAGGTCTTTCTCATCCTTTTGAATCTGTGGTCATAAAATAAAAGGTACTTTTGTAACAGTTTTCTAAAGACCTGCCTTTATATCCACCAGAGGGGAAAAGCAAAAGAAAAATTTTTCCTGGGTGTCTTTGTGATACTGAAAAATGGCTACATGAAATTAGTTCAGTGTATATATAAACATATTTTCAATTAGAAGAATAATTGATTGGAAAACAGTTTTGAAATCCTAATCATAGGAAAAAGGATGAAACAGTGATTTAAATTTAGAAAATATATACAGTTTTGAAGTGCAGTTCTCTTTTTCCTCTTCACCTTGAGCTGATTAAGAACTCCTGAGAATGCAAGTACTAGAACTGAGACAGATAATGAGTAATGCGTTATAATTTAAGGCAGTGTAGAAGGCGTAGATCTACTGTCTGTCAATATCTTTACTCCAGTCAAAATTATTCCAACTTTGTAAAATTGCACTGCTTGAGAAAACACAGAATTTATAGAGAGGCAAAATGAATCTTGAGGTCATTTTGTGGGTGTTCCTGCCTCCTCTATAGGGCAGTCTGAGTAAAAACTCAAGTTACTAAATCAGTGCCCAAAGTTTATGAGGCCTTTCAAACTGTTCTTAACTGCCTTGCACCAGGAAGACTTTGTTTCTAGTGTCACCCACTGCAGAAATACTATATTGCCTTCTGAAAGCCACAAGTTGCATAGAAGGCTGGATATTTAAAAAATTATCCTTTGCACTTGAGAACAGATCCTCTCCACAGCCAGTGAATCTCTGAAGTTAACTGGCTGTGAAATGGGAAGTTGCAAGAGGGATCAGGGAGTTGGAATTGTTTAATCAGTGTTTTGCTAACTCAGACATGGAGATCATGTTACTTCTATTTCAATTGTATGATATCCATGGATGATGGCACTGTTGCCCCTGGGCCTCATATCACAATGCACTCAGAGTTGTTAGCACTGTCCTCCAACTTCTAAAATTGGTATAAGTTTTAAAATAGGACAAGGGCATATTGGTTTAACAAGAAGAGATGGGGAATACACATTTTAACTGTAAGCACTGTAAGCAGTAGAGTCCAAGAAAGGACTACTCAGCGCTTGACCAATGAGAATTATGTTTTTACTACTTCTGTGTATCTGCAACAGAGAGACCCCAGTAAACTAAAATTTGTGTCTGGCAAACAAATTCCTCCATGCTGCAAAGACAGTGACAGACTGTGGTCCCAAGAGACTTCACAAAACAGCAACTCCAAACCAGGTTGAAGCAGATCTGCATAGTAAAAGTGTCATCAGACCTATCAATCACATCACACTACACGAGTATGATCAGCTATGAAAAGGAGCACCCAAAATCCTGTTTTTTGGCCTCTGAAAAAAGCAAATGTGATTTTAGCTAATGAGACCTGTGTGAGGGCACTATCCAATCACAACCCCAGCCTAATTGTACAGAGAAGAGTTGTACATTTAAAATATGAAGATACTTTAAAAAAAAAAAAGTGAAACAGCTCTATCTCTCTCTATATTCAATTTTCAAAGATTTCAAAGATTAAAAGCCAAGATAGACAGCTGCCTACTGTCCTTTTGGGCATGCAGCAACAGAAGGATTCGCTTATACAATTAGTGATAGAAGGAGTTGGAGAAGTAGATGGAAGTACTTCCAGTTGCATGGAAGTTTTAATTCAGAGAGGGAGAGCAAGACAATCTGTTCCCCTTAAATCTGAGTAAAGATTCCTTATTTTAGAGGAATTAATGTGATTCAAAATGTTCCAATTAAGCAGTTGTATCTCTTAAACTAAATGGATGTAAACATTACCAAGTGTTATTTATAGCTGCTTGTCTTTCTAACTCAATTTGTTCTATGGAAGCATTTCTCCTGACCTTTAGCCATTGTCTGAACACCTCTCATTGGAATTGGCAGAGCAATTTTTTAGTTGGTAGTGTATAAGATAGACAAAGCACTAGCCTGAAGCATTTTCTGACCTTTAACTGCCATATTAATATCTATAATTGGAATTGAAAGACCATTTAGGCTGAATATCACCCCAACAAAGAAACTCAAACAATTAAGATTATCCCATTAAAGCCATGGACCATATAATCCCCTACAGAAATGGGGAAAGAGAAAGGGTTCAGAGAATCCCCGTTAAGGTGTTTATCCCAACCTTACTTTGGCAGTTCTAACAAGGACAACAGTCCCAGTTCCAGTTGTTTGAATTAAATGTCTGACGCAAGTGATTTCTAACGTCATGCTTCAGAATGCAAATATTCATTGTCTGCAACAAATTAAATTATTCAGTATCATGAACTATTGAACATTATTTTCAAGGCTGTAACATCAAAGTCTGGTAGCAATTGTCATGTTGCACTACATTTTGTTTCAAGAAGTTTCATGTGATATGCAGTAAAAACTACCTCCTACTCTCTAAGGACATGGAAGAACCTAGGGAAATTCTTTTTTTTCCAAAACTTTTTGAGCTGCCAAAGGTTTGTCTGGGTCCTGTACCTACTCTAATACAGTCTATGAATACAGCACCTATTTACCTATAATACAGCACCATAGAAACACTGGTGGAATAAGTTTTGCTGCCTCATAAGCAGAAGTTTTATCTGTGTCAGGTGGAAGTGTCTGATCACTCAGAAGAGATAAAGAGTGTTGCTATTTATTAGTGATTATGCTCTATACTTGCCCCACTCTGTTACCTGCCCTTAGCCATTTTCTTTATTTTTGCAGATGAATGAGAGAATAATACCTTCTTTTTTAAATATAGTTTGTTCTGCACCATCCATAGCTTTTAGCTTTTATTTTGGTTCTCTGGGTGCACTGTATTTCAGGCCCATCAGCTAAAGGGGATGAAGTTTTAACAAAGAGTTCCATGCTGAAACAACTCCAAGAAACCCTCTGAGAAAAGTTAAGGGACCTGAGGTTGAGTTCGCTGCCTTGGGTCTCTGAGGATTCACATGCTAATTGAGCAAGTGGACATGCAAGCAGAGCTTTTACAGTAACAGATTTGTGCCTCCATCTTTTCCTTGTGCTTTTGGAAAGTGGCCAGTACATAGCACGATTTGTGACTTGTGAGGTCTTAATAGTCTACACAGCTTCAGGCACTTGCTATTATGAAGATTTAGTACTTCTAAAGAGGTATTCAATACTGCTGTCTTTGAGCCTTCCTGCAGCAGTATGCATTCCTTTCTTCTACTCATACACTGCCATCAACCCTGGAGGAGTGGGATTCCTATTAGGATATTGGGGGGTTAATTTTTTTGTCTGTGAGCTACCATTCACTTCTTCCAGCATGTTGTCATTCTGCAGATTTGATAGAAATATCAGGAAGAGATTAACATGCAGGAACAGAGCTGATCCCATTTACAACTACAGCTGCCTCAGATCACATCATGTGATGTTCCCTCCAGCACTGCTGACATTTTTTCAGCTCCCTGGGATGTAAGAAGGATATGATTGTATTCACGTAAAACAGGTCACCAGATACCACACAGAATCATCTAACGTATCCAATACTGTCTTCTGGCAAGTCATCAAAATGATATGAATATGCACGAGTTCTGCCCAAAGGTTATTTCCTTGGTCTTCAATCTTGGGTCAAGGCAGCTCTGTTGTCTAAAGATTAGATCCAAAAAGTAGGGGTGAAGCCGATAGGCAGGAACTCAAATGGAGTAAGAACAGGAAGGGCAGGAACCAAAGCAGACACAGGACTTAGGACAGAAGTCAGAGTAGAAAGGTGGAATAAACATTAATACTAGAGCAGAAGCAGGAATGAAGTCATCTGTAAGGACTAACAAGGGTAGCCAGATCAGTAGTAGGGAAGACTTGCTCAAGATAAAAGCTTGAGAGTTAGATATAAATGGGGGGGAGGGAACCCCAAATCAAACCAAAATGAAACCACCAGCATTAACCACAGATAAGTTTTTAATTGAGGTGTGCACCTGTCAGTATCTGTCCATTGTGACAACCTTAGTAACCATCCTGCTGAGAGTTCAACTGAAGTTCTTAACCCATTGGATTTAAGGTCACAAAAATCTGGTGCTTTTACATTACTGAAGAAAAATAAGAGAGGAAGAGAAGAGAAGAGAAGAGAAGAGAAGAGAAGAGAAGAGAAGAGAAGAAAAGAAAAGAAAAGAAAAGAAAAGAAAAGAAAAGAAAAGAAAAGAAAAGAAAAGAAAAGAAAAGAAAAGAAAAGAAAAGAAAAAAAAAAGAAAAAAGAAAAGAAAAGAAAAAAGAAAAAGCATGCTTTTGTAAGCACAACATAGGAAGACAAATTGATCTCAAATAGGTTGGAGGAGGTTCTGTGTCTAGTTATCACACATAGGTATTTTTAGTAAATTTGGGCTTGTTCTGCTGGTTTCATCACAGATTCATCTTTAGAAGCACTGTAATTTTCAAAATTACAAAAAAGGAATCAGGTATGTTGTACAATAGGAAAATTTCCAGCCTTTAAAGGTAAAGTGATTAATTCAGCCAGAGGAGGTGCTAGAAGATGCCACTCATTTCAATGCGCACATCAAGAAGTAACAAGCAAAGTCCAAGGTTATTGCTGGTTTAAGGTTGAATAGACACTGAAGTTCAAACTAATGCTGAAACTGCTGTAAGCCTGTAATGCAGAGCCACCTCACTTACATGGGTTTGAGCTCCATTCTGAGAGCTGGTTGAAGTGAGAGAGTGGAACATGTCAGACTAGACCAAGAGTAATGAGGTCTTTCCAGAGTATATGGATTGATTCCATACCTGAAGTTAGTTGCAGAGTCACACCCACACTGAAATTTCAGTCAGAGAAAATCCTTTTGCAGTCATCTAGGCTAAACACTTCTCATTAGGTCTGTCTTGTTGTCAATGAGACCAGTAGGACAGTAGTGAGAACTCTCACTCTGAACAGCAACTCAAAAAGAGAACTTGCATGGTAATCAGTAAAGACTGATTCAGCTCCTAAATCTATGACAAACTTAAGCCAACAGCTAGAAGTTTACACTAGAATAGGTATCATCAGTTTTGATGTTTGCATTGGCACAAGTAAATTTTTGGATTTTCATGTCCTCAAGCACTTATACAATGGGAATTTTATTTCTGCTACCACACAAACTAGGAATTGCACTTCTGGTGGATGCATCACTTTAAAAGAAAGTATACCCATGCAAGACCAAAATTTTCATGATAGAAAACATGTCCCCTGACACAAGTTTGAGATTTGCTACTTTAAAATCCCCTGGATGACCAATATACATAATTACTATAGATTTGTTTTTGATAGTAATCAGAACAATTTACAGCCAATCTAGCAATTTTTTTCTGTATTTCCAGTTTTGTTAATTTGGACTGAGAAATTAATCAACAGTAATTTGGCATATGAAAATATATACTAATATTACCATTTGCTTTCCTTTTTTTTCTTACTGTTTCACTCTCCTTTCTAAACCCAAAAGATTTACATCAGAGCCATTTAGATCTGGGCCACCTCATATTTCAGAAATCGCTTTGATAAATGAAGAAGTCATTGAATGTGTTTAATTTCTTTAGTTTTCCAAACACCTTGGTGGGACTCTTTTTTCAAAGTGTAAAAATTTATCCCTAAAGTGAAATGTACTTAATGTTGACAGCATTAAACTTGGGTTTTTTTCCCCTTTCTTTTTTACATCTCCTGAATGCATGGGAAAAAAATCCCAAAATCAAAAGCACACGAAATCTTGTTCTTGTGATATTTATTATGGATGGGGTGGTATCACTTTAAACACCATTAAGTAATAGATCAGAGAGAATAAAAACATCTTCCAGCCCCCTCAGTCTTTTAACCTTTAGGGTTTCCTTGAGGGGAAAATGATTCAAATGCCAAGCTCACAATTATGCATTCTCTACACAAAAAAAAAAAAAAAATGCCCAGACATTTATACACAGAAACTATGCAATACATTAAAGTTACATTAAGGTCCTTAGCTTTCCTGTTCCCTAATTTCCCCTCTCATAACTCCCCCAGACACACTCAGAGCCTTTCCCCAGCTCAGAAAACACACTTTCTTCCCCAAAGGCACATTCATCAGCAGATTAAGCTTTCAAGCCATCAGTAATGTGGCTGCCCTATAGATACAGCGTGGAAAGTAAGGGGAAGACTGATAAGTAACCAACAAATACAGAACAACACAGGATTAGTGGTCAGCTTTCCACCCAGGGAGATGTTAAGAAGTACTCTGCCTTATGAGGGATAGAGGATTTATTTTTTCCATTTTTAATGGAGAAGGTGATAGGAAGCTGTAGTCAAAATAAAAGTTATCAACTGCATGGGAAACTTTGAGAAGGAAAGAAGAGGGGTAGAGGTGTCAGCAAGAGGCAGTTGGAAAAAATGTTGCTGTTACTCTATTAATGCAGAGGAAAGGCTTTTCTTTGACCCCCTCTGGAAGGCTGAGGCTCCCCTTTGGATTTGGCTGCTACAGTAAGAGATCTTTATTGTTTTACCCTAACCCACATACCAGCTTTATGATGGTGTGTATATAGTTTTTGGCATTTGAAAATGCACGTGGAAAAAGCAAATAGAATAAAACAACATGGACTTAGACAGAATTCTTTACCATTGCATTAAAAAACTGCATTGAAGCTCTGCACTGGAAATCTTCTATTAGAAGATATAAAAGTAGTTTGGATACAGTTGGGTTTGCTGTTAAGTACCATTTTCAATTAACAGAGTAAATGAAAAATTTCCTCTTGTACTGCTTATGCCAATGAGTACTCTGTCCTTAACTACTGGTTCCCTTTTCTCTACAGTAGTTACTGGTTTGCAATTAATAATCTTCAAGGCAATATGTATCTTTATTACCCTGAGCAACTCTCAAGGACTTTATTGTCAGGCACAAAGAATATGAAAACATTCAAACCACTGAGTTTTCTTGTCTTCAAAGGCAGCAGGTGAAAATGTCTAACCTGACTAATATGAACATTTGTTCATATTTTTCTTCCTTAATTAATTGCCAAGACTAAACCCTCACATTCTCTGATACTAAAAAGCAATCAGATTTTAAAATACTATACACACAATAAAAAAAGAGTAATATTTTAGGATTAGTTTATTACCAAGAGAGAAAAACTTGACATATTAATCTTTACCCCAGAAAAGTCATTCACCCACACACAAATGAATGTGTTGATTAATTGTAAAACAAGTATAATTTCCCTGCATGAAGGTTATACCATAAAAGAGGTATCATCTGCATCTGTATTACTAGTGCATCACTTAGCACCTCTCTAGTGTCTGGACCATATGGCTTCAATAGACAGCTGATGAAACCAGTAATTGTCCTCTTGCATTAGTCATTGGTTATTTTGTTGCTTGGGTTCTTGACGGCAGAAGGAGAAACAACCTCCTTAAAATGGCCTTTATAACGCACACTAAAATTGAGCCAAAGCTAAAACCTCTTCTTAGCCATTATTATAGCTGGCCTGGAGATAGGAAAGCATGCATTAACATGGCTACTAAAAACTGATCTGCAGTCCAAAGTTATTATTCACGTTTTATGAAAAATGGGATCATATTTATTCAGGGAAATGCCTGGGAAAATCTTATGTCAGATGGACTTACACAAGGAATTCTCACTCTCTTTTAACAGAAGATACCTGTGCTAATTAATAAATAGCATATTATAATATATTATAATTAATAAATAACATATAATTAATAAATAGCATATAATGGACACTGAATTATTAACTATCATCATGAACAACAAAGCTCAGACACAGTTAAAACTAGGAAACCATAATATCTGGAATTTAATCATCTCTGGCTTGAGAAATTTCTTCCACCCAACACACACATTTTAAAACCAGAAAACTGAGGTACCAAGATCCTGGTAGTATTACCCCAAACAACATAGAATGTCCACAAATTAACTCTTCAGAAAGGAAGGCATTAACTCTATGAAGTGTAAAACCACAGTCCAGGGCCCCCCTGTGAGAATAATCCTACCTGTCAGTGTAAGAACCCATGTATATATTTATTTATTTAATGGATGTACTGTGAAAGTTCCAAAATAAGTGAGCAGAGTCTGTCTCAGAAATTATAATTCTATTACTACATTGCCTATCAATATCAAATATGTGACATATATTGTAATCAAGTTCCAGTTCCAGTTTACTAATCTAGTACCAATTTATTTTAACAAAATCAAAACAATGAGACATTGTATATTTACACATTTGTAAACATGAAGTATTTTTAAATAGCTGCTTCTCTTTTCTTTGTTAAAACAAAAGACTCTATTCAAGTCCGTTCAACTCAAAGCTGCTTTCTTAAACATATGAGCCTTAGAGAAGCCTGAATTCACCATTTTCCTCTTGAAGTAAGTTCCTTATGAGACTAGATTTGTTATATATGCACCTTCCTTTAAGATGAAGGAGGTGTTGCATGGCATTATGAGAGAAGCAGCCTCACAAAGAGGCTAAAATAAAAATAAAGCTGAATATATATCATAAAAGAAAATTCAATTTACTGTTAAACTGCTTAACTAAGGCAAACTGACCACATCGAGCCTGCTTCCTCCAACATCTGGAAGTGGAAGGATAAGGAATATGAAATGGAGAGGGGTTAGAGGATTTTTCTTCCAAAACTCCCTGTTAATTTCTCTTTTTCAGTTCAGTTTCCTATATGGAGTAGTTCCAGGAATTCCTCACATGGAGGTTGCAGCCCCATCATTACTGTCACTGAAAGTCATAATAGATTCTGTCCTAGCTTATATGAGTTTGGATTTGTATTGCACCTTTCTTAGTCCATTAAATTTCAGCTTGCATAGTTTCACATCACTAGAAGTTCCTCATTGCACTGACAAATTGAACAACCCCTGCTCAAAATACTCTGCTGTCTCCTCTGACAGAAAGGATGCTAAGGTTTGTAGACTTCTCACAGAAATAAAAATATAAATTTTCTAAAAACATAGCACTGCTCAAAGGTGGTCAGGAAAGCACTCCAGCAAGCATATAACAATATTGTACAGACAGATTGTATTTGGCCTTGAAGTCCTTTATTGCTTTAAAACAGTATACCAACAACTTATGTCTGTTAGTAAAGAAAAGCTCTTAAGAACCCTTAAGTTAGGCATTCACTAAGCGATCCACTGGTAAATTTCAGGCATTTTGATGCTGGTTACTGCATTAATAAAACCAAACACTCAAGGGGCTAAGAAAATAGCTTAGTCTCCGTAGATGTTTCATATGGGCATCTCTGGCCAAGATTTTTTTTTTTTTTTTTACGAAGAGTAATCTACTGTCATTGATTTTATGACACTGACCTCTTCACTTGGAGTGCTGTGAGGTCACCTGCTGCTTTCACATACTTCACAATTCAAAATTGCTGAAAACCCTTTGGAAGCACATATTAGCAAAAAACACCTTTCAAGATAGATCTGCACGTTTCTTTCCATGCCATGAGTACTTAAATGTTCAGGAGCAAGACACAAAAATACTGACTAGATCAACTGTCAGAGTAACAAGCCCCTTGTTTTCTGCCAGTCATGTGTTGAGGGATATGTTGTTCTCCCTTTTGAGAACCAGATTTTAACAAGTTATAGCTGAACCTTGCCACACGTGAATATAAGCAAAATCTCCTGCACTGTCTTCCTTGCATATTTTGACAAGTTCATCATCTTGATTTCTCTTATTCTTTCTCTCCTGCCTTCTTTTCTTTTGCATAGTCTTCTGAATGTCTCAGGTAGGAGAGGCACATCAGGTTCCACAGGCAAGGAGAATTTCTGTCTTCTGTCAGATGACATTTTTTAACAGTTTACCACTGGACATCTTCCCAGAGACCTAAAGACCCTGAAACAATTGAAAACAAACTTGCTCCGCCCATTATAATATGCATAATGCCCTTATCTACACCAGCCTGGTACAACATGACATCCACTGAGTACTTCAGCTTTTGCTTTTCAAATGGAGTGCATTGTTTCTTTCTACCTCAACAGTATTACTGGAAATCAGTTTGTTTTGCATACTCTTTTAAGGCAGCAATATTTTAATTTATTTTCACTAACTTAAAGCTTTGTCATGCATTGCAAGCTGTGTTCTCTCTTTCAAGCACATTGTCTGCTTTGTTGACAAAAATGCAACAGTGTAACATTGATAAATAATTCCTAAAATTTACACCTGCTTACAGATGCCAAATAATCTACTCCTTGGATATTCTCACATCCATAATTATTGCCTGATGTTCTGTTCAGTAAGCTCTGACTGCTTTTCACTTCTCTTGGCTAAGAACGGGAGTTGGAAGCTTAGATTATTGTCCTCAAAAACATCAGATAGGTTCTTAAATAAATTCTGAGGTATTTGTTTTTTGGTCATCCATGTTTAGGTATCTGTTGTGTAAATGTGCAAAAAAGGAGTTTTGATCAACAATCACCTGAATTTTGGAATCTTTCAGAAAAGGCCTCAAATACCGAAGCTAAAATAAATGTGTTCCTGTGTAATCCATCCTTTGTACCTATTTCCAGATTACTAATCCCTATGGTGATTTTCTAACTAGTCCTGTTTATGATGTAGCTCATTCTTAGGCTGCACTGACATTTCTTGCTACGTTTGTACTTTAGATAATATAAACCTGTTAACATAAGCATATGCAAAAGAAAGATGGAAAATAGCCTCTGCTGGAACAGTCTGCCTGCACATTTCTTTCTGAGAAAGAAAAAGTCAAATAACATAAAACTGCATATTTTTATGTTATTTATGCATACACAGTCTGGTGTATGTTCAGTGCTTAGTCTGGGTGGTCAAAGGTAGGAAGTTTATGCATAATATGACAGTATTCTCCTCTCCCACTGATTAATTAAATTAAACGAGTTTATAACCTCACATTGTGTAAAAATCTCTATAAACTATTTATTTATTTTTATTGGCTCTGCTCTAGGGAACATTTATTAAAAGAATTTTTCATTTTATAATTGTGGCAAAATTAAGCAACTTCTGAAATTATGAATTAGGGCACATTGTGTCTTTTATCTTTTTCTAGAGGTATTTCAAAAATAAGTGAAAGTCCAGGAACACAGATTTTGAATTTTTTTTAATTTAAAAGATCATATGAAAATTAGGAAAATTTTTCCAATTTTATGTACAGCAAAACGGTCCTGGTTCTACATCCAGCGTACTAAGGAAGCAGAAGGGCAGGAGAAAACACTATTTCTACACTAACCACTATTCACCTACCACTAACGTTTCTGAATGGGAGAGATGAGGAGGAATGTTTTGTCCTTTATTGAGAGTGACAGAGGTTTCTGTATTTTTTCTTAACTTTCATATTTACTACCTCATTAGTGACTGACAGTTTGCAAAGTAGATGAGTGAGGACAAGTACGTAGACCAAATAAACAAATACTCTGCAAACACCAGTCTTTAAACATTGTTCATGCGCCAGGACTGCATCTAAACCATCCTCTGGCTGAGGAAGGAACCATTAGACTTGAGCCTCGTGGGTGGAGCCAGCCATACAGGAAGTTGTTGGGACACAGTGCTCCTGTCCACACAGCCTGTACAGCCCTGAGTCAGAAGGACAAACCCCTTTTAATACTCTTTCAGTCTTTAAAACCCAAAGCCCAATTCAGCCTTACTTAAAAATGATGTTGAAGCAAAAGGAGAAGCTACAGATCACTTATTTGAGAAGCTGACCAGATTCCTAAATATCAAAAAGCATGTTGTGCCTCCAGGATATGAGTTTTTCTGGTTTAAAAGCAGGATGCATGGTCCCTTCTCCTTTCCAGGAAGAATATGTTCAGTATTGCAATCTTTCCAGATTAATTTTGTGGTTTATATGGACCAGCAATGGAATAGCTACAGAAGGAGATCAGGATATTCTCCTTCCCAAAAAAAGGGTCACTGAATTTGAATCATCTAGTTTTACAACTGGATCAAATTGGAGATCTAAGAATTCTTTTTTCCCTCACAGGGAAAGATTAGTTTGCAAAAAGAAAAAAATCTGTTCAAATTCTACAGCAGCTTACAGTAAAGACAAGGTAAAGGGAAGTTATCAGTCATCAATGTCCAGAATTCTTCTCATGATATTTTTCATAAGGAAAAAGTTAAAATGCATATCTTAAAATGGCTCTTTTTTTTAAACCAATTTGAAGAAATAAAACTTGTTAGGAAGATTAAATAATTGGAAAATTTCAAGTTTCATTTCAGATTATATGAAATATTTAATTGACTCAAGTAAAAGTATTAATTTCATTGTCAAATTCTGATTTTACTTGAACTTGACTGACTTTCCAAATTTTTTAGTTCAGTGAAAAAATGTTTTAAAAATAAAAAAAAAAGTTTAAAAAGAGAATCTACACACATTGTTCTCTTGGTTCTAGTGGAAATTTTATATAGTTTTATTTACTGAAATGCAGTAGGAGATAAAACTTATTAGTTCTCAGACTCCAAATTCAGTTTCAATTTATTTTCATCACTCTGAGCTCAATCCTGAAAAGAATTAATCCCTTGGTGAATAATGGAAACAAGGAATCATAAATCTGACAGCAATTTTTTAAGACTGAGGCCTTTATGCAAATGATTAGTAAGTCTTAAGAGAATATGTGATATTAAAATATATATTTATAATTTTGTGTAAAAAGAACTTTTAAAATAGAAGCCATTAGAGTTTCTTGATTCTGCCTATTGAGACTCCATTTTCTAAGAAAAAGATCAGCATTACAGCAGGATGAGAGTTCTTTTAAGGTCTCTGATGTTAGCTCTATGTTGCTTTCAAGATGTTAAGTGCTGGGGTTTTTTTTGACAGATGAGCATAACTTGAATTCAAATATCTGCTTGTGCTTGGTTCCCAATTATAACTAAATTTAAAAACTCATTTTACTGACTACAAAGTACACGACTTCAGGATTCTTTTCTTTCACTTTTTGTATAATTATCTCCTTTTTCCCTTTTTCTTCTAGTTATCCCTTCTCCTTAAAATCACCCATACACTGTTATAGCATACAACAGCTCCACGTGTCCCTCCCATGAAATAAAGTTTCAAGGTTATCTCTTCCATTTTAAATAATCCTAGTAGCAATTCATCTTCTTTTAAGTTTTACATAGTGGCTAATTTATTCATTTTTTTCACAAGCAAGGCCATCTGCTTCTGTGCTGAGAAAGTAGATTCTTGTCCCATAAAATAGGTCCACTTTCTATTTTGTTATTTTTCCCTTTGGAAGATGGCAGAGATCCAATGATAGCAATGTTCTTTTGTTTTTAATATGCTAAATGCCACAGAGAGCATTGCAAGAAAAGTGATTTCTCAGCAATTCCTTGAGACTTCTCCTTTCTTCTTAGACTATCCTTAGCACCTCCTCTTCACTTTTCCAGGCTGCCTTTTGTTATGCCAAAACATTCTCAAGGTAACTTGAATAATTCCCTGTGTTCTAAAAAAACACATATCTGATGCTCCTATTATACTGTCCTTATCACCAGAAACTGTGCTCATGTAACCCAATTTTAGAGAGGCAAACTCAGTGACACCATGCAGACTGATAAATCTGATGATCAATCTGGCTTTCTTCTGGAGCTGGCATCTTGTATCACATCACCCTTCATCTATGTACATCTGTGGTGAGTAATGACTCCAACACATGGGAACAGACTGTTACCTTCTGTCATATGGCAGAAGGCAAAATAATGATGATACTACATAAGGTTAATTTCAGCTGTGCTCAACGCAGAATTTCTGCTTTATGTGTCTATAGTAGCACATTTAGAACTATGTACGTGAACGTGTGAGTGCCATTCACATTCATTTTTCACTAACTATGAAACTTTTCTTGAAGGTGCTATGCAGAAATGCTGAGGAAAATGATTGTTTTCATTCATCTGAGAATCAGTCCCAGATTCAGCTAAAGAGATATGACCTGTATATCTTAATTTAAGGCTTGCTGCAATACCCACAGGAGAAAAATTTAAGAATTTTCACTGGATATCCTGGATCCACAGCCTGATACAAACTGATCTGCCACTCCGAAGAGCCATCAGGCTTACTCTTCAAGGTTTCAAGTTCTCCTAATTTCTCCCTTCTGGTTGTTACATGCTGAAATGAATTCAAAAGTAAATTAACAAAGTGCAGCAGTGACGTTTTGAAATTATGCCAAATATGAAGTAGCATAAATTTAACAGTTTTCATTAACACAGGAATATTCACTAAACATTTTTCTGTATTAGGAGAAATATTCTCTACTATAAAATTAAATCCATTCTGGCAGTGACCCACAAATAACCTGTTTCTATAGTCCCTTTGCTATTCAGCTAGGCCTCCTGGTGGTGCAGAGCTGTCATTCATTAATTTTACTGATTGCATAATGAGAAGAAGTCATGCAGCTTTGAATATTAAAAGCTGTAGGTCGATTAATCACCATTTTGAAAATAAAGAGAGATAAAAATATAAGGCAATGTGAAAACCAACAGGAAATTTTTATCTATTATAGGAGAAAGGGAATTTCACCTACCGATTCACAGAGTATCATGTATTTGGCTCAGTAAGTGGGCTGAGAAAGGACAATAATTTTTATTGGTTTTGAAAGACTATTTACAAACTGAGATATTTATCAATGTTGGAGCCAATGTCTACAGTTACAGCAAGGCACATTTTGAAAGATTGTCTGGTTACAAAAGATGCTTAAATCCTTGGAAGCACTCTCCTAATAGAGTACAGTATTCAGACTTTCCACTAGACCTAGCCAATCATGCCATTGATCTGCTAATACTTCTAGGTCTTCTGGACTGTGTACCAGGGAAAAACACAGTAATGTCCCCATAGTTCCAAAGCAGACATCTGCACAATTTAACAAGGTACTGGTAATACTATTTATCTCAAACACCCACCACACTCAGCTATTCAAATTTCTCATCACATTCTCAACACGCTATCAGTAAATGCCACTCAAAACATTTTTCTTAGCATCTGAAAATTTCCACTTTTGGTTTTTATGACACCTGGAAGATACATGGATTAGCTGGGTCTTCAAAGTTGTACCACCAATGTTTCTTGACCCTGCACCTCATCCTCCCGCAGGAATGTAAGATCCTTGCAGCAACACAAGCTGGAGAATAGCTGTGCTGGAGAGGCCCTGGGAGCCCCAGGCAGGCAGTTCACCACTCCTGAGTGTGAGTCAGCAGGATGCCCCCCACAGCAAAAATACCCAGCAAAAACGCCCATCAACAGCGCCCTGGGTTTCACTGGCACGATACTGAGTAAAGTGATTATTCCACTCACTGCTCAGTAGATGACACATAGAGTAGACCACACACAGGCAGTCAAATGCAGGGACCTCCCAACACAGGGAATTTGCTGACAAACTGGAGCAAGATCAGAAAATGGACCCCAGGGTAATTGAAATTCCAGCACCTGCACTATGAAGAGAGGCTGAGGGATCAGGGCTGGCTCAGCCTGAGGAAGCAGTAGCTCCAGCTGGGAAGCCATTGAGACAAAGTGACACAGGGCAGGGCATGAAAGGTATTAGTTTAAAGAAGAGAGGCTCAGAATGGATAGTAGAAGACTATTTTCACCATGAGAGCAGCCAAGCTTGGTAATAGGTTGCCCAGATGTTTTTTTGTAGGCTCTGTCCTTTGAAGTTTTCCAGAATTATACCCTGAATACACAAGAAAAATCAGCCAATGTGATGTCACGATCACAGACAAGTTCCTATTGTTAGCGTGGATACACATAATCACAGAATAATTGTATGAAGGTGCTTTATTGAAGCACTGGAACCCTGGGGTAGCACACCCAAATCAGGAGTTCAACATAATTCCAGAATCAAAGCATTTTTATACATAACTCTCATATGATCATTTGCTAATCACTAACTTGATATTATTCTATTGTATTATTGTTTCTATCCAAGCACAAGTTTCAGTCCCCCCTTTGTTTCCATTCAACCATAAGTTTCAGCTCCTTTGTTTCTACTCAAGCATAAGTTTCGGCTCCCAATTTCTGCCACCCCTCCCAAATAATTATATTTACTAATGATTACATCTAGAACATGCTGCTCAGGCCTACTATGCTACTCTGATTTTAAAAACAGTTTGACCCAATGCTATCACTATTAACAAAGTGACTCAAATAACCCCTTAGTGAACAGGTAGAGGTGTAGCAGTGATTTTGGCAGATTAAATACTCCAGCTAGTTGTAATAAAATATAGTTTCAAACTCAATATACACTACTGTTGAGAACTGCAGTTATAGTAATAACCAATTCCCAAACTTGCATACTCTAGCTGATGCCTTTTTCCTGGTGATAGGAAATAAAAGCTCAGACACGGTTAGAGGGTTGGGGGTCGTTTACCTCGGTATTTATAGGATCCCATTCGATGGCTTCTGCTGTCCAGGTGGAACGCATCCCAAAAGCCCCGTCCCCCAATCGAGTATACAATTAAAGACCTTACACATTAGCATATCTAACAAGAGGGCCCAATAAGGGGGCTGGGGTGGGCTAACCTCTACAGACTTCTTACAGAATCTGTCCTGCTAGGGGACCTTGAGTTCTTACAACAATAGAATGTTTGGACTTCTAACTCTACAGTTTCTGGGGTGTTTGGTCTCTTCGCCTACTGGACACCAAGAAACCAGGCTAAGTTATCAGACCTAAAGCATCACAAGTATGCATGCTAATATTTGTGGATATAGGGAACTATGTAAAAGGTATTTAGGAGAAAAAGCAAAAAACCTTCAGGCATCAAGCTAGTAAACAACACCTTTATTTCATCAAGTTTTATTTAATAAGGGAATTACCTTCCTTAAATGCATTTGTCTCCCTCAAATATCTTTTGCAGAGGTATATTCAGATATAAAAGAAGAACTAGGTAATTAAATGCATGCTGCTTTGCAACTCTTCCTTTGTGGTTGTCCACTTAATAGCTGCTGCCCAAGCATTGGTATTGCAATCCACCAGCAACTCTGACCTGGCCTTTTCCTAACAACTAAGAAAAAAGGATACTAACACTATAAAACACACTTTAATTTAATTTAATTTATGTGAGGCATATGCAACCAAAGAAATTCCTTTAGCTAAGAATGTTTACAGCCTTCTTATATCTTACTGTCAAGTGTGATTTAACCTCTGCAACATAAGGCTGTGAATATGTTCATGTGACTTGGAATCCATCTTAGTTAAATTCCCATGAGTTTGAAAACAATTCTAAGATACTGGAGACACACAGAGGGAAAACAATAACATGTGTTTTAGTACTTGGAAAAATAGACACATCAAGATTAATTGATAAGAGTTACATATATGGTTTGTAAATAACTTTGAATATTCAAGGCAAAAACCTCAACTGAAATAAAAATGCTCTTCTAAGGACACCAGGATTATCACAGAAAGGGCCAAAAAAGAAATTTTTCTAGGAAAGAAACATATTCATCATTCATTCATTCAGCAATTTATAGAAGTGTGTATAATTCTTTCATTATAATTTAAGCCCTCTTAAAAAGACTAACTTCAAACACAATTCATGCTAGAAAAAGCATAAGCAAAGAAACAAGACTTTTTGAAAATTGCAAAAAAATTATCTTCAAAATGGTTGATAAAAATATTCTCTCATGAAGATTTTTTTTCAAAGCAAAAACCTTCAGCCTGTCAAGTTTTAGATTTCCTATTTTCCACCTTTTTATCCCCCCTTTCTTTCTGCTGTTTCTGGCTTGGAATATGGTTGACAACATCCCATCTGGCCTGTCTTTCATGCGGTTTTCATCCACGGAGCTCTAACATCCAGTGACCCCTTTTTAAATAGTTGTAGGCAAATCAAAATCTGCACATTTCATGTCATGTGTTCATGAAAATTTTATGAACTCTATTTGTACAGATTTCCTTTAGTCAGCTTCCAAGATTATTTTTCCAGATTTTGGAATATTCATATCTAATAGTACTTGAGTAGGGAAACTGTGCATGTCAGTGACCTTCCTTGATCTGCCCAGACTGTTGTACTTTTATCCCATGTGAATCATGAAAGAAACCCAAGAAGAGTAGGAGTCTAATAAGGTGTGAGTCCCACAGTAAATTTACAGAATTTTTAGGAGGTTCTGTTTCATTACTACTAGCGTTAAATGCATCAGAAATATTTCTCTGCTGAAACTATTCAGGAGGGTTCCACATCTTTAGAAACCTCTTTGATTTGTACACACCTCTGTGTTGTAGGCATGTAAAATCAAATGTCTTCAGCATTGAGGCAGATAAATTATCAGCTTCATCTTCTGCAATTAGATCTCTTTATTCATGCAGCATAATCATATAGCCAACACCACACTGTGCAGAAGGCAAACACTTGCCACTGTAAACAGAGACTATAAAGTATTTGATCTGACATTTTTGTGTTTACTCATTTCACTTGCTTCTTTCTCCTTCCATAGTCTTATGGGAAATTTTGTCTAATTTAAATAGAATTTAAATATCATTGGCTGTGAGTTTAAAGCAACATATGTTTATATTTTCATCCAACTAATTTATTTTTTCTCTACTTAACAACCCTGCCAAAGTTGTTCTTTTTCAGACAATAAATTAATTCAGACAATGATTGTTTATAGTGAGATCTTCTGCTAATTCTGAAATATTCCAAAAAGCTACAAACTGAGACTAAAAAATATATCAATAACAAAGCTGCAATTTTTTCTATACTACTTATGCATTATCAAACAGACGCAAGGCTAAAAAAAAATAAAGTAGTTTGAATATGAATAAGGGAAAATGCTTTGAGATGCAGAGAAGGTTTCATCAACTTTACTGAGTTTTGAGATCTCTCTCCCTCAAACAATATAATGGGTTGAGGTAATCTCCCAGCCAGCCTTAAACTTTCTGAAAATTTCTGAAATGTTTGCTGTTGTTGGGGAAAAGAGTAAATACAAACGCATCCATTTCTTCATACATGTTTAAAATGTAAATTTGGACATGGATGAACAGACATCATATTTTTCTGGTTCAATTAAAGATTAGTTTTCATAACTAGAAAAGATGCTTAGGCCTTGTATATGCAAGAAAACCATACTTAGGCTAAACAAGTTAGCACAGGTAATTTATTTCAGTTCAGTAAATGTAAAGCATCCTAAAGTCGCTTTTCTGCAATCTGTTTCTTTTGAGCTACAAAGCCAGAGAGGGCCACTATGATATACCATCAGCTCACATTTGTTTGCAAGTTTCTTTTAGGAAAAAAAAAGCCAGGGTTTTTTTCCTATCAAGAGACAATTTCAAATACCAACTCTGAAGCACTGCTACTATTCTACCAGCTAGAAATATCTAGAGTGTTGCTAACTGCGAAATCCAAGTAATATATTATTTAGTTTGGTTACTGAAAAAGTAACCAAAAAAGCCTTAAATGAATTCATTGGGAGTACTATTCCATCCACTCCAACTATTTTTTTATAAATATTCCAGGATGCCAGTTAATGAGGAGAGGTTGCCATAGCAGTGACTGTATCTCTTTTTTTTTCCACTTCTGCAACCTTCTGTTGATTGATTGAATTATGTAAATATATAGACACACTTCAATTTGATTGTCCAAACAATTTTTTAGCAGAAAGTAATTTGATTTAGTAATAACTACAGTAGAAGTGGAACTAGGAATAACACCTCAAGGGATTAAGTCCTTTTCTCCACTGCTAGAGATGTTAAAAAGAAACAAAGGGAATACTAAATCCACTTCAAACAGGAAAGAAGGCTATTGTATTAAGTTTTAAAGATTTGAGCCACCCCTTTGCAAAATATAAGCTTGCATTCAAAATATAAATTGTAATGCTGATGGGCAACACTAATTACTAGAGAAATTTTGATCGCTTTTTTTCCTGATTTTTAAGTATTTAGGGTGTCCCACAATAATTTCGTCATGTTTAGCTTATTCAGGCAGATCAACAGAAATCATGTGAAATGGTACATAAATTCATTTCTCTGTATCAAGTATCTTGTATGTATGTTAAGGGTGAAAATTTTCATTTCTAGGAGGACATCTCTTTTTCTGCTGGTCTTTCTGTGGCTGATAACAATGTCTGTGTATTTGTCCAAATATGACCTTACTGTTTTTACTTCCTTCCACCTAGTGATTTTTCTTTCCATTTGCCCATCAAAGAGCAGTATTCAGGAAAGCAAACCACCTGATTATTCTAATTGAAACCCTCCAACAACTTATTCTTTGTTAATCACATGAAGAGCAGGTGAAAAATGAAAAATAGAAAGATCAGTATGAAGTAAAGTTACTAGATAAAGATGTGATCCAGTTCTGCCACCTGTCTCATCAACTTCTGTTAACCAGTCAAGTCACTTGAGTTCTCCATGCTCCAGCTGGCTTCACAATGAGGAATAATATTCTTTTTCATCACCATTGGTCTGATCTCCTCAAAGGTTCTTCCCTCTCTCTGCAAGACGCTTAACATCTTGGAGCCCAGACTTTTGACACTAATAATAGTCATCAGAACACTGAAAGTTGCAGAGAACTCTTAAGAATTTAGATTTAAAAATTTGAAAAAAATCTTTATCATAAATATAATAATTGAATAGGAGTCCCTAAGCCCTAAGACACTAAAGCTTATCCCATTCTCTCTAATATGTTTAGAAGTTTGTTGCCTGTCTGTCCAGTATTGATCATCAAAGTAAAATAATGTATTTCCTTGTCCTGTAAAGTGAATTTCCAATTAAAATTCAACAGTGCAATCCCATTCAAAATAGATCTAATATAATTTGAAGTACATTAATTTGACTTGGTTACCTTTTTTGTTAATTAAACTGATGAGGCAATTTATTTGCTCATTCCAGACATGACATTAAATGACATTTCTTGTGACATCCGCTATTTTTATGTTAATTGAGTAACTTTTGATTTGTATATACCAGGTTGATTTGTTTAGTATATAAGTGTCAGGGAAAAAAAAGTAATATCTGCAAATAATAAATAATCTAAGTGATTTACAAGTAGAGTTACTAGCATTTTGAGCACAGGTGGCTGTTTATTTTTAGATTTCCCAAGGACTGTAGATGAACTGTCACTCCAAACTGCTATTTTTAATAGCATTTTGGAAATTAGAAATACAGAATGCAGTGCTGGCTGTTTCTATATTAATGGCATTTCTAAAAGTAGAGTTTCTTGCCACTAGTAGTTCTCGCAGAACTAGGCCAGTAGAACCAGTCCTTGAGATTAAATGATCAATGATAAGTTTTTGTCTTTATGAGTATTTGCTTTTTATGAAAGAAAGACAGGCTTTAAGAGTTTATTCCTATGAGGCAAATATTTTAATCCACTCTTGCATGGAGCATGTGGAAATTCCTGTAGTGCATTGTATTTCAAACACTACTAGACACTGCAAAAATAAAAATATCATGATATATGCAGCAGATATTTCCAGTGTAAAATTTGGTATATCCATTATGCTTGCATAAGATTTTAATCATTACTGGCAAAATAAGACTAATAAGTAGGTTTTTATTCTCTATTAGCAGCTGAGAAGGAATTCCTCATTCTAGTTTAAATATGCAAAAAAATCCCTAAACAAAAAGCAGAAATAAACTCTTCCCTTTCTCAGCTTTAATGAGTGTTCTTTGTATTTATTTCTCAGCTGGGAATTCTGATATGATCTCTGTTATATGGTCTCTATTTCAACAGTAAGTGAAAAGGATTTTCTTATCTGAGACACCCCAGGAATTGCCTCCCGTTAACTTCTTTTAGGAATTTTTGGTCATGGGCAAAATCTTCCTGTATCTAGATTTTTTTCCATGTAAAATCAGCTAAAACCTTTTAGTCATTAATAGGAACATGCTGAAATCTCAGCCCAAATTTCCCCTCTTCATAAAGGGTGTCATAAAATTTATGTAGGGACTCCAGCAAACTCCAGCAAAACCCACCAAAATCATCAAAACTAAAATAGTATTTTAACATAACAGTTTCTAAAATTGTAAATTAAAATTAAAACTTTACGTAGCATGAGAAAAATATGCACATATTTCCTCTAATAATGGAGCTCTGATATCCCTGGGAAGCTGAAGTAAACTAGTACATATTTAATATTCTTTACTCTCTATCAATGCCACGTTCACTGGAGCTTTTGAATTTGATGTACACAGATTTTGAAGACAGTACCTTAAAGTGATTTAAGAATACTGTCTTTTCACTCTATTCCTTAAATGACTACACTGAGGAAAGAGTCAGGATAGTTGGCCTTTATTCAAATTAGGAATTAAACATCCAGAATTTAAAGACTTCTCTCTAAAGTGTGCTGGATTCCAAACCAGCTTCCTACAACCATTTTTGTATTCCTAAATACTGAAGATAGTATACTTCAGTATCACTGAAATTCATTCATGTTTTGCAGAGAGACCACAAAGAACAAGGTTCTGTGATTTCTGCCCAGCCAAAGTACATTGTTTTAACAGGCAGCTGGAAACAAAATCCACACAGGTTTACTGTTCCCTTATTTCATCCCTGACATTCCTCACCGTGCACTCCCGATGTGACTGTCCACTTGTCACAATGGAAAATCACATCGTGAAATTTGGACTACAGAGAAAAACAGTGATTGCAAACAGGTCAGTCTTTGACTCCATAAAAGCCTGCAGCACCTTTGCTTCAACCACATCAAAGGAAAATCTAAACCTTAATTAGGCCAAGGACCAGACAGCAGCTACAGTAATACTTGGACCTAAAAACCCAAGACAAGGAGTAATTGGATTGAGAAAAAAACTTAAGATTGGCCTAGGATATCTAATTCAATGATTTTAGTTTGAGTAAGGAAAAAGGGTGCTAAGGACTTTGAATACAAGGGACAAAAACTGAAAAAGATAGCAACTACCCAATACTCAATACATCAAATTTCTGAACCTGCTAAACAACAATTCAGTACTCCAAATTTTAATAATTGTTTGGCATAAGAAAAAGACAATGGTGCTGAAGAAATTTGCTGAAGGATAGACTCACCTAATCAGTTTCTCCCTTATTTTGGGGAATGCTACAATCAGCAAAGGCATGCAAGGAATTCCAGCACTGGAGGAGAGCTGAGTTGTTTGGGGTTGTAGATATGGTGTTGGGAGTATAGGAAACAAAACAATGCACAAAGATGGCATAGAAAAGAAGCCAAACCAAGTTTTTTCTTTATTCTGTCACAGTGTGGGGTATCACTAGTTAGTTAAGAAACAAATTTCCCTGCAGCTACTTCTTTTACTTATCAATACTTCATCACTGTCGATTTTAAGCTTGTCCAGGTAACAATTTTCCTTCTCATGACAAAAGATATTAGAAAAGGCTGACATAAATATCAGTACAACATCAACCAATTAATGAAAAATTTAAGAGTAATTATTTTCCAAAGAAAAGGTAGAGTTCTAGGATCATGTAATCATAGCACTTACATTTTGTTCTGGTGAAGCTGTTTGATGCATTTTCAAACATGTTTTGAAAACCATGACTTTAAAAGTTGTTTGGGTTTAGTTTTTTTTATCTGACACTCAGGATCTGCTTTTGACAAACAGAGAAATAAAAAATACAGTAATGGATGTGAAGGGATGGGTGCAGAGCTTGGGATTAGTTTGCCTTTTCAGTCACTGAAAGGTTATGTGATCTGACTTTCATCATGTGCATTTTCCCTCCCTTCCTATTCTGCCTGATAGCCCTCTTTCTCTCTCCAGCTATTATCTAGTCCAGTATGTCTGTTCCACCATGCTAATAACTCAACTTTTCCATTACTTTCATATTTGGCCATGAGTGGAGAGGACTGTATTTATTCTCAACTATTATTTCCTATTGCACTTGTGGAGTGAAACATGTAACATCAATGCAAACAGAAAATGGCTTTTTCTTGTCTCAGTTTTCCAATAATTTCTATATTTGACTTATAGATCCTTTCCTCCTGACCCTTTTTCCCATTTTCTCCTTCACACAGGGTTATTTGATTCTATTTCTACTCCTAAATTCACCACAATCAGCTGCTTCTACCGTTCTGGATTTCAAATAAATATTTTGAATTAAAATCCAGAGACCAGACTAATTTGCTCCATGTGATTTGCTATATGTCAGTCTTTCTACTTTTCAAGCTGTAATACACAACTTTCCAATTCGAAACTGTACTCCAACATTTCAGTATTTTTTTCTGCCACTTTGGTTTTCTATACAGATATATGTTCTTCTAGCAAGAAAAGGACAGAAAACCCATGAGGAGTTATTTGATCCCCAGTTTCTCTCCTTTTCCCATTCTTCTCTTAACTCCTTTCATTTAGTTACAGAAGCACTCCACTATCACTCTGTGTTTCTCTCATCAGCTTTCTAAGCCAACTCATTCCTGGTTTATTTGTTCTTACTCTTTTCTTTCTCTCTCTCCTTACAGAACATATGGGCCTTACTTAAAATCCTTCTTAGAACTTCTTCCTTCTGAGAGTGCTTAACATATTATGGACAATGTGCTTACTGATCAGCCCAAACTTATTACTATTTATTTATTTACTTTACTTATTCATAGAGTTTTTTGTTATTTTTAAATCTGGAAGCTACAAGAATAAATCAGAAAGCAAGATGTAAATATGGAGAGCTTCAGGATATATTTCCACCCTTAGTAAGTTTTAGCATCATTGCACATAGTTGTTCCTGTTCACTTTGACAGGTCCTTTGGCACTGCTTACATGACAGATATCAGCTCCACCTGAGGGTCCCATTTGAAAACATTACCCTAGATCTGAAATAATATTTTAAGTAGCCTTAAAACTAAGCATAAACATAAGCAAAACCACAAGTAAGTATATATTTTAAATGCACTAGAACCATTGAAAACCAGTAGGATTTATAGAGCTTAAACCACAAAATGGTTTGGAAAATTCTTATCTGAACAGAAACATGATGAACTTCAATGTCCAAGATTAAAATTTCACTTAGCACGTTCTGTGCTCACCCAACTGATGCAATACTCTGCCTCTTAAAATACAATAAGAGGATGTCTCTATCAATAACATCATCCAACACTAATCATACAGTGATCAGAGATTTCTCAACACACACATGTAGCTTGGAGACCAGTTTAAATTTACCATGCTCCTTGTCATTGCACTTCCAATCTTTTCTTAAATAGACTGCCAAGCACTAATGAGAATATCTGATTATTTGGCACCAGATAAAATAGACCACTAGACATTGGACTGAGGAATCCAAATTTAGTGCTTTTGTTCATCAAAGCGTAATTTAAGGTTGTATTCCCACTAAGACCTCCAAAGTAGAAGACTAGGAAAACTGCTCTAATTGACTGAGAATTTAATTTTCCAGAAATTGTTGAATGACCTCTACTTCCCTCAGATTTTCAAAGAACAATATTTTCCATGACTTAATTATATGAATCAACATTTTTTTTTTCTATTTTCCCTTGCCACAATCACAAGATCATCTTGTTTCTTGTTGCAGCTTGCTGTAGCTGGGGGTAGAAGAAAATCTTCTACCATGCTTGAAAAGATTGAAGTGGGTAGCAAATATGTAACTACTTTCTGGATTGGCTTCAGTATCACATCTATAAAATCTATCACCCATCTGTCTTTGAGTGCTGTGCCAAAACACTAAGCTCAACACTCTCCTTGTAAACTTGTCATTATCCTTCTAGCTATTCAACCTTAAAACAAGAGGTGGAAATCTTTGCACAAAAAGATTTGTGTACAGCAGAGCCTCTAAATTACTCAAGCAGATGAAAAGTGGAAGATTAGCCTTTTATTGACATATGTGTAAAATAAGACTCTTCCTCAATCACTTTAATATTTTATATGTACAAAGCAAGTGAATCTATAATGATTCTCTCACCTATTCAAGACTTCTCTTAAAGACAAAATACTCAGCGGTCAGACAAGGACCTGAACAAATGAATACAACTTTGAATATGGCTCTGTTTTGACTGTGTACTTGGACCAGATAATGCCTAAAAAGCCTTCACAATCTTTTGGTTTTTTCCTTCTTATGATTCTTACTCTATAGTACACTACTTAGGTTTTGCACAAGGAAAAACATTAGACAAAAACTCAAGCAAAAGAAAAGAGGGATAAGATTGTTTAAAGGTGTAGGGAAAGAAAATATCTTACAGTATTACTGTTTACTCCATTACTCAAATTCCACCTTTGTACTTTTGCCATCATAATCATATAAATGCCTAAAGATAACACACAAGAAATTATTATTATAGCTACCTGTTAAACACAAAGTATCTGCTTCATTTTTGAGGAGAACAGGAATTCAACTAATGAAGTTAATCTGACATTAATGATTTAGAGGAAGTGGGTTCAGAATTCATATCCTTAAAGCAAGCTATTGATAAGACATCTCTGAAGGGGTCCTTGGCTTTAAAGTTTACTCTTTTACACATAGCAGAATTCATCTTCCTAATACACTCTGAGGCTTGTGAGGAAAATTTCAGTAGGATTCATCAGGATAGAAAATCTGATTTTAAAATATAATATTGCAACTTTGCAATTGATATAATTATTTCATAGAATCAGAACTCTCTCTTATATTTACCAAAGCATAGTAGCTATAAGTAGCTGTTATTGGCCTATACAAGAGCAGTTTGTCTTGACCTTTTATATAAGACCTGAACCTTGAACCTCTGTAGATCTGATGTTATTATTGGACTAATCTGAAATCTAAACTGAAAATAACATTCAGTTCCTACTATATCTCAGTTCTTAGGATACTAAAATAATGTACAACCCCATGGATCTCCCTCAGATTTAGAGTCCAATAGCAGCATGCCCTTTGCAAACATGGTTAACATATCTGCACCTGATTCCTTCTTTTACCTTTTGGTGCAGGACAAACTACAGCCAGATTTTCTCCTCCAGCTCCATGATTTGTTGAAAGACAAGAAAGGCAACATAGGATTTAATGAGGATGTAATATTTCTAGAGCTCCAAATCCCTGAACAGATTGCTACTTAAGTACTAGTGCTGAATTCTGACATTTCTTCATATTTTAAACATTCAAAGAATTCTGATGAAATGACAACAGTAGTGAACATAATTTAAATTCGTTGGCAAGCTATTACATTTAAGGTTACAAAAATAGCCACAGGGGTCTTTGCTTTCTGGGGATAAGCATTTCAATAATATATTGAATTTTAGCACTCAAGGCCATATTCTGGCACACTCATAAAGAGGCTCTCTTTGTACAGTTATTAATCATCTATTTCTATATGTTTTGCAAAATGATAATACACGACTACTAAGTAGTACAAGTGACAAATAGCTTGTTGTTCCCCATTCACTGCTTATATTTTTAAGCACATTCAATGCTCATGAGAGGTAGCAGACTGACAGCCTTGCAGGATATTTGTTTTCTGTTATAATGCGTAAGCAGGACTGTGGCAATTTGCTTTTTTGCTCCAACAGCACACTTCTGAGGTGCTTACTTTAGTGATCACAGCCATCTGTCATTTACATCAGTTTGATGGAAATCATTCTGTGACTGTGCCATGCTGGATATAATCTTAATTTGGCAAAGACGGTCTAGAAACAAATTTCAAAATTTTGTCCATTCAGTGACTGAGCTCTCTGGTCAACTGTAAAGACTTCATAAAGCCATCAATGAAAGCAAAAATTTGCAGTCGTTATCCTTGTTTTGTTCTGGAGACGTAATCTTTGACATTGGTTTTGCTGTTCACCTATTCACTTCTACCTTGAAGAGCAGGCTGCCAGTACAGATTATCCAAACCAAACAGAAAAGATTTTAGAGTTTAGGTAATAGTGCGTGATTTACTTATATGAAGATAAATTTCCTCACTCTAATAGCAACCTTCCTGTCTTCTTTTAAGTGCACTCTCAGTTCCTACCCAAGTGCTGCAAATCAGGTGTGCTTCAAGTGGGTTGAATCCCAGTGAGATATGGGTACAACCTTTATCTGTGCCTCATGAGGTGTTATTTGCCCTCACTTTATTATAACATGGCTCCGCCAGACTCAAAGTAGCACATTACTTTTTGAAAGCACAGAAAAGCCTTGCACAAGACAAAAAATCATTATGGTTTTTCTTTCAACCTACTTTCTCCATGAAAAAAAAAAAGAAATTTCATTCTTCTGCCTTCTTTCTGTCCTTTCTTCCAAAGTCAATAAGGAAGAGACTAAACAGTGACATGTAAGAAACAACACTGTTCCTACAGAAGTTATGGGCCTTTTCTGAGAGGAGCAGATCAGATCAGCAAGCAGATGCTGCCAATGCACATATGCAGACACAGAAGTTAATACAGCCTTCCCTTCTATAAACATAGACTCTTTCTACATGGAATCCCATAAACCTTCTCTCAGAAGGTTGCCAGCAACCCATTCACAACACAGATAGGATGCTCCATAAAGAATACAGTAGGAATTCTCTATTTCTGTTTATTCATGATGCTTCCTGCATCATGCATTTTCAGGAAACAAAGGTAAAAACTGAGTCAAGATGAAATGCTCCTCAGCAAATTTGTCAGGTTTGTCACAGGACCATAGAAAGATCCAGCCTCTGAGGAGGCTAAATCACATCCATCTGCAGTTTGAACATCCTCAGTTTCCATTTGGGGATGTGTCTTGGCAGGACAACTTCACTTATGCTGAATTTCACAACACTCTAGGTGAACAGTCCCTGCTATCAGAGTTCACATAAATATCTCTCAGAACTGAGGAATTATAGTTAAATTTTTACTCCTATCTGGATAACGTGTTTATTAATAACCCAAATAATACTAGGAAAAAGGGAAGAAAATATAGATATGTACTTTTCCTAAAATTTCTTCAGGCTTTCTGAAGTACTAAATCAATTTACAGTGGTGTGTAAATTTTCTGTACTATAATCAATAATGCTTTAAAAAGTCAGCACTTTTCAGTGCTTAAGTAACTAAAAAAAAACACTTCAAAAAACTACAAGAATGCTTGAAGGAAGCTGAACTTGGTGATTACAGCCATCACAAGGAAAAAACAAAACATGTTTTGCTAGTTCCAAAAAAATATTCTAAGGAAGAGTGTAACTAGGAGCAGCTGAAAATTAGATCTTGTATTGTACACTGTTGTGTGTAATGACAGACATAGGTACTTCCTGCACTAGGCATTTTAGATAGATGTGTGACAAGCTTATAAATAAGTACGCCAGGAATCCCATGTTATTAAAGACATGGATAAATCATTTACTAGGGTTCCAAATAGACACAAATGAGGTTTACTTTGCAAGGTCCAACTGTGGAAGGCATATATGTTTTGTAGCATAATACTTGAGTATAAATTACATGTCAGTTAATTCCTATGGCCTCTAAAATGCCAGTTCACACCCTGGTGTGAACTCTTAGGGTTATGCAGCAGCCATCATGGGCTACTTTTCTTCTTCAGTTTTGATGCTGAGCCACGATTTTGACCATGTCTCAAACACTGAATCATACAGTATCTGTTTCAGTCTGCTTAGTTAATACTCTCTAGTTAACCACTGCACTGTAGTTAACCCCTGAGGAATGAAGGGGGTTATTCATCTTCCTTCTGTGAAAATACTACGACTGATATCAGAACACATCTCCAAATCTAAAGCATCAAGACTTGTGCATAAAACTTCTCAAGTTCAAATTCTTCTGAGCTAGATTTACATCATGACCTTCTTAGTAAATATGCAGTCTTGTTCTACCTTTCCCTTACAGGTAGCAGGAAAACATTCTCATGACCTTGAGATCCAGCAGAACCCTCTAAATGCAGCAATGGATGAATTTCTATAGTACAGTATGAATTGCCATGTTCCAGTTTGGGAAACATACTTCAGGAATGAAAACTTCAGCATAGAACAATTTCTCACCGAATAGCACTTTCAGCTGAGGAGATGGAGCAATTTTTTCTGTGAACTTCAGCCTAAATCCCATGGATGACACTTTCTGCATACTTCCTTAGAATTACTTTTTCACATAGGCTTATAAGGTCACGACATAGCTTTCAATGTAAAAGTTGACATAAGAGGTTTCAGTATCTTTTCCTAAGGTTAAAGTTAAGATGACAAAATTCTACTGTGAAAGACAGCAAGTTCATTCAAGTTAAACATTCCAATAAAAGCAGGTTCTGCAACCAAACAGAAGGAAAGGTAGAAAATTCTGTTTGATATAAGAATTGCAGGCAGTACTGGTCTCTGCACACTCTCTTCTAGTCACCACTGAATATTATTCTGATGTATGTAGAAGACTGATTATTTTATTGAAGTAATTAATCAAGTAATGACTACACTTGTGTGTTCAATTATAGTCTTTATGGTTGATTAATCTTTATAATACATGTCATTACCGGCTCTATTTTTTTTCCACCCAGGGCAAAGAAGGCCAATGTTAAAAATGAGAAGATAGCTATAACAAACTTGTACATTTAGAAGGTAAGGTAACAATGTTAAAGACACATTTTTCAGTGTCAAAAATATTGGTTTGCTTACTGAAGCTGAAAAATAAAATGCACACTTGCTAAACATAAAATTCCTTTGCAGTAACACCAACTTACTTTTTAGGTGTTAGAAAGCAGGGGGTTTAATAGTCACAATGTAGCTAAGCTTTTCAGAAAGAGTAGGGAAAGAAAGAATGAATGAAACTTTCTATTTACCATCTGCTTTTACATTATCCATTTTAGTTTTGGTAGCTTTTATTAAGGTGAGGTAACCTTTTCTTTATCAAATGCTGGACTTGTGGATAGACTCATTTATACCTCTCCCAGGTGATGTGAAGCCTAATCTTCACATCAGTGTGTTAGCTTAAGTTCTAACCTGTCTTGTTTCTAACTGGAGTCAAATTCATACACACAGATAACTTAGTTTGACTAATGGCCATGGGAATATGGGCTGAAATTTTCATAAGCCCAACTCATCCAGCATCATCACCCATCTGTACTGCAGCCACAAATTTCACTGCCTTCCAATGTTCACCCTTCAATCCCCTTAGCCCTCCAGGTCAGTAAAAGGCATATATAAATTTTAGCTCTGACATCTGTTCTAAGAGGTGGCAGGTAACTGAGATGAATCAGGATGTCCAGCAACAATTTGACAAGTAATTAGACTCCCAGGAAAAAATGGTTACTGCTTTTTTTAAACACCTATCCACCATACAACTTAAATACTATATCAGGTGCCCTCTCTTCTCACTACCAATTAAGTAAGAAGAGTAAGAAGAGAAAAAAAATCAGTCACACCGTATCATGTATTTTCAGACAATCTTCCCATACAAACACTTCAGAAAGCTGTGGTATTTTTGAGTTTAAGATGGGCTAGTAATTGCTATATGTATAATTCCTGAAAGAGAAAAAAAAAGCATTTATCAGTGGATGAAAATTAATTGATTAAGTAAGTAATCAAAATTCTTTCCGTTAGAATCAGGCACTTTTTCATGGAGAAGCTTATTAATTGAAGAATGAAAGTTTGGGTTGACTGAACACTGTGAATTGTGCTGGAGCTCTGGAGACCTTTGGAGCCTTCAGGAAGTCAGGCCACTTCCCTGTGTCTCTGGGAATATCTGTGGCTTTACCAAAGACCAAGACTTAATTTCCTCTCACTCAACCTTCCTCAACAGCATTCTGTGAGGTACAATTTTTTCTATCTATGTGAGTACATACACTTGTATCTTCATTTAATTTCTGCTCTGTATTGTGTAGGCATGATCATCTCCCATATTGATATAGTCTTACCCTGTAGTTACATTTAACGTGGGGTGGTGAATTAGGCCAACAATTCCAAGTGAATTAGGTTAACCGAGGCTACCTGGGATAACTGACTTACCACAGGGAAGGTACCCTGTTTTTCTCTCTCTGCCACACTCCATTGTCTCATTTCCATCAAGGGGAAGAGGTTGTCTCTAATCCATATGCTTATGACAGGGTTTGGCCAGCACACCTATTTGTGCATTATAAAGAGTCAATGGAGTGTATAAGATATAAGTAAGAGATTTGTAGGATCTTTTGAGAGACCCTGAGAGCTTCAGACTTCAGGCTAAAGACCTACAATCTAGTCCCAAGTCAAAGATTATTATGGCTCCAGAATGAATGAGTATTTCACAGCTTCTTGCAAAACACTATATAATTCCTCTCCTAGAAAGCTGTGCTTTAGCATCTGCCAACTTAAAAGTCAAGGGGATTCTGTCTTCCCCAAACTTGCATCTCCTGTGCAAACAAACTGCTGTTCTGTCTGCCAAGTCAGTATAGAGCTTGACAATGAACATTTCAAGGGACACTTATTTTCAGTTCAGGAAACTGTTTGACAAACAGAAGGTTTACAAGCTAAAAAGACAGAATAAAAAATGAGCAGGCATTCACCAAGCATAATTATTGGCCTCAAAATTGAAGCATGCTGCTGTCATAACCTGTAAACACTAATGGCTGAATCTACCCTGAGATTTACAATGTATTGTATTTACTATTGGAAAAGAAAGATTACTTCAGAGTATTAGGTTAGAAAAGTTACTTCTTCAAAGTGACACCCTGGTGTTGATAAGTGTTCTCCACCTATGATAAAAATTGTGTTTATTCAGCTTACCAGTCAAAATTAATATTGTTCTCAGACCTACAGAATCAGTGAAGCTTATGGAGAGGAAAACAAACAAACAAATAAAATACCTAGTATCCTTCTGCCTCATAAATTATAAACAACAACAGCCTGATAATAAAAAACAGTATGAAAAGGGTCATCTTCATGTTGGCAATTTCAGAATGACAATAGATAGAGCCAAGAAGACAGTAGAGTTTGATTTTCATAAAGTAGTCTGACTCTCCAGGGCTAAGAATAGCAGAAAACAAATGAAAAATAATTTGCAGTTTTGCTGATAAACTAAGCATGGCAAGGAAATAGTATAGGAAGAATGTAACCTCAAAATGTTACATCTATCTATACAACTATCTTAATGCATCATTTTCTTCTATAAAAAAGAAAGTCCTTGCCAGCCTCTGTCTGACAGACTAGGTATCGAATTGCTACAAATTTGAAGACTGCTTCTTTCATACTCGGAATAGCCTCTGCAATATAGTACTTTAATTTTAATTATGGGTTTAGCTATTGTACAGAAAAATCTCAGTATTTGCCAGTATTTAATTTGTTGAGCTTTCCTTTCAGATATAACAATGCAACATTCTTTTACACAATTGGAATTCATCTGTTTATGGTGTCCAGAAAAATCACCATTGTTTCATTTGTCAGATACTAGCATACTGTGAAAATGAAGGTGCTAGTGAATGTGCCTTAAAATATGAGCTCCATTACTTTTACAGTGTGCAGATTAAGGTTATATCTATATTGCTTCTTAGGGTTAACTTTGAGGTCATCCTCAGACAGCATTCTTTGCTTTTCCCCCTATCTGTACTGAACTTCAGAGCCTATACCTATATATTTCATATGATACTCTCATATTTCCACAGCAGGATGCAACTGCAGTGTGCAGATTCCTTGCATGCTGCAAAGCACAGTCTGTTCCCCAAAAATCTGTTTTTTCTTGCATGTTTGCTTATGCCTTTGGTTTAGAGAGAGGAAAGGGGATACAGAGGAACAGAAAACAAACTGAGAGTCCGGAGTAATGGTGGCAGAGACTTTATGCTGAGGACTACTCGACACCAGCACATTTCAAACAATAAGGCTGTGTAAGGAATTGGGCTTCATCTCATGCCCAGGATTTAACTTCTATGATCCAAGTAGACAGTGTGCTTACCTCTGGGAGATGAGCATAGAGTTTTAAGATGTAGAGATGATGATGACAGCTTTGTTCTGGAGGATTTATTCTTAGCTCTCTCTTAATTCAAATACAAAACTTACTTTGTCTTCATTTGCATGAATAAGAGCACGACAGACATTTGCAATAGGAGCAGTAATTTGCATCTAAGCATATGGATGCTCATATTCATAACTCATGTGACTTTTATGGCTGATGGTTTCTTAAGTAAACAGTACTAGCATCTATCTACTGTCTGAATTTCTATATTTTATATTTTTTAATATGTCTAGATATTCCGGCTATAGAGAAAACCCTGAAAATCTTTCCATGTCTAAGTATTCCAGCACACACTCAATATTCTAGGAAATAAAAAGAAGCCCAGCCTTACAAAATATACTCTTTAGCTCACTGTCCCTCAGCTCCCACACCATTTGTAAAACAAAGTCCAGTAAAGTAAAATGTTACTAATACACACCCAAGGGGAACTTCTGCCACATATGTGGGATGAGGTAAGCACATACTGTTGACTTTGCAGGCATTTGGTCTGCAGATTAAACAAACATAAAAAAAATGTTATATGGTGCCCAAAGATTTTGAAAGTTCTCCTCAATACAACCTGAACAAGTGCAGGATGAGTTCCCAGTGCTGACCACTGTTATTCCTTTCTAGAATCTTTGCCAGCTTCCTTACTCCTTTCTGTCTTATGCTGTAAAACTTCATCACCTCCCTTTATCTCTCTCATAATGTCCATAATGTCATAATACTGAGTTCAGGTAATGCAGGTAAAATTATTTTGAGTATTCATGTCACCTATTTACCAAAGTGTGTTCACACAAGCATGAAAATATATCTTTTCTTCCCACTGGGTAAATTAATCTTTTCATTTCATATTACCAAATTTCTATTTCTTGCAAGATTTGAACACCACAAAGAAGGTGCAAAAAACAACAAAAACCCAATCCAAGATATTAAAAGCTTCTGAAACATTCCTAAAAATGTACTCCAACTAGCATGGGCAGCTATAGTGTATTTCAGTACACTTATATAGGCCTCTCTCTCCTTTAAATACTAATCAGATCTGGGCATCTCACTGTCATCAGTTCTTCTTTATATTCCTTTATATTTACTATCAGAAATACCATGAATAATGCAAACAACAAGGTCATCCCACTGAAAATATCGAGTTATTTAAAGTCTATCACAGTAATCCTCTTCTTCCAGCAAGAAGATTTTGCCATTATTAGTGTCAGCCATAGGTCACTTGAATATAAGACTTCATCAATGTCAATTAACTCAATGACCTTCAGTAAAAGAGTAGAATCAAAGTTAATTCAAATGCTAACAAATATAATTCCTTTCATCATTTAATCACTACTTTTATCTAAAATTTTTTTTTTCATATGATAAAAGTAACGGTCAATATTATCAGAAAATTTCCTAATGGATGAAAGTATTAGACTTAAAATAACTGTAAATAATTTGTTGCAATTTTCCAGATTAACAAAGATTAACCACAGGTATCTGCCTGATTAACCTCTAAATGACTATTTGAATGCATTATAGTAAAAAGTTTGACAAAACTATAATTCTTTATTGCAATAATTAAATATTTTTTCAGAATTCAAAATAATTTACATTTTTATGAGCAGGGCTATTTAAATCCTACTGAATTTCAGGCTCTTTGTACAACACTTTGGTATAATTTCATACATAAAACGGGTTTATGAAAACTGTCTTGGTTTTGGTATTTTGTTCATAGTAGTTAGTATAAGGTTATGTTTTGGATTTGTGCTGTGGAAACTTTATAATTCAGGGCTGTTTTAGTTTACGTTGAGCAGGGCTTGCACAGCATCAAGGCCTTTTCTGCTCCTCACCAGCACCACCAGCACTGGGAGTGCACAGGATTTTGGGAGGGGACACAGCCAGGAGAGCTGATCCCTACAGCCCAAAGGGATATCCCACACCACGTGGTCTCATACTCAGTCTATAAAGCAGGCAAAGAAGAAGTATGGGGAGGATATTCAGAGTGACATCTTCTAGGCAAAAATTAGGTCTTGAATGACAGATTTCAGATGAGGATGTTTGTCAGTCTAAATTTGGAAGCCAATTCCTACAACCAGTCACCCTCCCAGATAATAGTTGTTATTTCATCTCTAATTTTAATGCATCTGCATTAATTTTGGTGGGTGTTTTTTTTTCTAAACCATCTTTACACTTACTTAGAAACCTTTATTTCATATAAAATTCTTCCACCTGGTTTGAAATTTGCAACCCAGAATTAGCTATTCTCCAAGGAATGGGAAAAGGATGATATTTTTGAAATGCCCAAGCTATGATGGAAGACATGATCTGAGGAAGAAGTTGGATTCAGCTATACCGATTTCCTAGAAGTTATTCTCATAAATAAGGAGAAGGGAAAATAACTGAAGAATGTGTGTGTGTGTGTGTGTGTGTGTGTGTGTGTTTTTAAGTTCACATTATTTCTCCTCAAGATAAGATGTGAATTCTACTTTAAACACGTAAAAAAATAGTTCACTGTTATATTTTCGCTGTGCTCCTTCCTCATATACTGACATTTTAGCTTACCATCTCCCTGTTTCTGTTTCTAAATAAAACTTTACATGACAGTTAAAACCACAACATAGATAACAGCTGCAACTGCAACTTGCACTGTAACAACAAGGCAGCGGAAGCCAGCGCAAGTAAATTCTTTTTGTGAAAAAATCTGAAGTGCAAATCTAATCACCAAAAGCAGGACAAAACATGTGCTACCTTTATTTCAAGAAAGGGTGAAAGTAATCATTCTTAGAAAGAGGCACTGAATGACTGAAGCAAGAAAGTTGTTGAAATGCACCCTGCTTATCAGCACAGGATCTGAGAATAACACGGGTCATTATTGTGCCTGTTTACAAACAAAGTTCTGTCATTAATTGAATGCAAGACTTTTGATCGTTTAATTTGAACAATTAAGATTAATGTGCACATGCATAAACTATGAAGCTCATGTATAAGAAAGATTTGCTTTGGGATTAAACATTTCCCAGACTGTGGGAAAGAATTCTGTGCTCTGTACGGCTACAATAGGTTCCTGAAAGCTTGGCCGACCATGGGAAAGTGGTTGTTAAATTTGTTAAAATAAGGATTTATTGACCAATGATGCAGATGTCTACCTCTTAGCTGGCCGCCTCAGGCTTCCTTTATGCTCACTTGAAAGAAAGTAGTATTCCTATGGAGTAATTCATCTGAGTGAAGATGTCTAAAATAAAGCCCATGACTCATTCCCCCAAAAAAGCGTATTTTGTTCTTTGTTTACAAAGGAACCCAAAGGTATCTAAGAGACAAATCTCTAGGTGTTTCTATCAGTCCAAACGTCTAAACTAGGTGAGATGAATCTCACCTTGTCTGTCTGGCTAGGTGAAAACTGTCATGGTTCTGGTATTAACATCTGCAAAGAAGGAATAAATAATTTATGACTAGGTTAATTAAAGGACACATTTAAAGAGGAGAGAGTTGAGTTTAGATCATGTTCCAAAAACTGTGACGAAAGTGTAGAATATGCTGGGTTTAGGATCTATTCCCATGATACAGCCTGAAAAATTAAGGGTTGGATGAGAGCAATGATTCTTGGCTAGAAATACTACGAAGTACTTGCAAGCTTATTGCCATGATCATATGGAAGCTTGATAGCAGAATCATAAGAACAGAAAAATTCAGAGATAACTCATGTGCTAGACAGACATAATCATGGAGTTTCCTTTCTTTTCTATTTCTTTCCCTCCCTATTCATCCTTCCTTACATTTTTCTGGATTTAGTATTTATGTATTTCTATTTGCTTTCAGCTTAATTTAATTCACAGCAAGAAATGCTTGGGATAAGCAGCTGAATCTGAAGGTCATCCATTCCTTTGAGCTGCTAGTCACTGCTGTTTGAAATTACAATCCCCAAAAATTTGCTTCCAAGGCTGCCCAAAGTGTTGTGTGTCTTTAACAACTTGCACAGTCTAACTTGAGTGATGATCTGCTCTCCTGTACACCATCTTGGACAATTAAGATCCAATGAAGTGATATTTGCTGGCAAAATTACTCTGACAAAATTACTGTTAATTCTTAGAGCCAGTTCTGAGAATCATAGAATGTTAAGGGGTTGGAATCGACCTTAAGACTTGTGTAGACACAAACCCCTACCATGGGCAGGGACACCTCCCACTAGACCAGGTTGCTCAAGGCCTTATCCAACCTATTCAGGATGAGATACTGGTCACAACATGGACAGCAGGTATTTGCCCAAGATTTGTTCCTTCTAGACATTGTACAATTCTCGTCATGGTGCACCACGAGATACAGGCAGAGGCTAGCCAGCTCTTGCTGTGTCCTCTATTACATTTCTGTAAATTGTCACTTAGACATATACATCTGACATGTTTCTACCAAGCAGATTTTGCAGTTTTGGCAGAAGTTTTCTGAAGGAGCAGCATCAGCCAAAACTAGCCTTTCATTGTCAGCTGACTCTAAATGACATTAGAAGGACAGGAGAGAAGTAGGTACTACCTAAGGCAGAAATCTTTCTCTTGGAAGTGTTTTGTGCTATGCAGTACCACTTTTGAGCTCAAGAAACAACCTATAGCTAGCAGGAAAGGAAAGCATTGACATCCTAGAATTATCCTGCAGAATTGCAAGTGGGAAAAAACCACATTTTCTTGGACATTAGAGCAGGGCTTATTCCAGAGCTGAAAAAATCTGTTTTCAAAGTTTAGAGTAAGAAGTTGTTGTGCTTAGATATATATCTCTATATATGCAATGTATTGTTCTCCTTAGAAACAGAGTGGGAACTCCAATGGCAGGAGCAGTGCAGCACCAACATAGCATTTCAAAAGGCTGGGTTAAAAGGAGCTTAATTTCCATCTGCTGAGAACTTCTGAAAGAAAGCTGAAAGGAGCTGAAGCATTAGGCACTGCTGACAAACTACTGCTCCAAGAATGGTAGTATTGCTATACAGAAGCACAGTGAGAAGTGCAGTGTGCCTGACAGCCAAATTGACTCATGGGACAGTGAAAACCAACACAACCTGGCTGCATAAGAGCATTTAAACACGGGGTGACAGCCAGTCATTGTCGTTGCTGATACTCCCAGATTCATGTGGGAAGCAGGTAAACCTCTCAGTGATAAAATCCGGCATAGTGATACTGCTCCTGGTGGAAATATTTTAAACGCATATTCAACATAAAACAATAGAGCAGTTTAAGTTTCATTAAGCTGTCAATCATTTCCACACCATTCAATTCTTTAAGGCAGAAGAATTCAGAGAGGAAAAACAGAGAAGTAGAAGCAATTGCTTCTAAATATTTTAATATTTCTTATTTCTTTTAAGGACAACATGAGCTCAAGAAGAGAAATATCTGTTAGTCAAACTATAAGTTTCCATTTACAGGAGCATAAAAAGAAAAATGAAAAAATCTGTAAAGACAGCAATTTTTAATACTCCATTGCATAGGCAAATAGTGTTCTTGTCATAAGCATTTTATTTATTTTAGTGTTTCTAGTGTTCAATAAAGGACAAAGACAATATGCCTTACAAAACATGAAAATCTTCTACGTGAGCCCTTTTAGTGTGGCAGTTCAGCAACACAGACAGACATACTTTTATTCAGATTTTTTACTCTTCCTCCCTATAGCTGCACTACAAGTATATATGTGCCCTTAGTGCAGGACTTGTGAGATACACGCAGAGGATCTATCTAATCAGAACCTGAAAATGAATTAGAATTTTAGTAAACACCATTTTTTTGAAAGAAGAGAATTATGCTGGCACAGTCATTTGTCATTTTACTCTTGATGCAAATATGTTTGGGGGGGTTTACAGTCTTTAGTTTAAACGTATTCACATTGCATTTTTAGTTTTAATTTCCTGAATGTTCTCTGGTAATGAGATTACCCTATTGCGTATTTTCTAGGCAGATTTTTTTGTCTGCTACCTAGCAAATCCTATTACTTCTTGCTTTCCATCCAAGACATATTACTGTGTTTATTGCCTTTGCAAGAGAATGGCAATTCAGATTCTGAAATTGATAGGTGTGTGCACAGCACAGGTAGTATTGCAGACCTTGCCCTCTGCACGGTGTCGTAGTAAGCTTGCTTTTCTTAGGGGATGGGAAGAAAATGGCTGTAAACATCATGGGGCTTTTTGTCCCTCTTTTTTAAACTTCAAGGTTAGGATTCTCAAATAAATGTTAGACTGAAGTATGGATAGAGTGGTTAAAAAATAGCATTACATTTTTACAGCACTCTTTGAGAGTGGCTTTGAAAAACAGTCATATAATTCTACTGAGATCATGGGAGTTTTACTTGCAGTGAAACCATATTTTTGTTCTTGCCAAAAGACGGCCCCTTCCAGGCTATGGCCCACACTGGTTGATATCTGATATAACTGCATTGACAACTTGAGAGTGAACATTCAGTCTAGTTCAGATATGTGGATGCAATTGTATTTCTCTCAGGTTAACCACTGTACATGGCATTAATTTTTATGCTGGCTTCATGCCAGCTGTGAGATAAAAAGTTATGTCTTTTCCAGAATCAAGCTGGAATGAAGCTTCTGTACAATATCTGATTCTGCACAAAGTCTATAAGTTAAAGTAAATCCATCATTGTTTTTTTTGACTTTGTTTGGTTTTGTTTGGCATTGTTTTTGTTTATTGTTGGCTTCTCTGCACTGTTGATCCCATAGTCAGTTTATACCAGATCATCCTTTATCATCCCATAAATTTAGTTTATATTATCTGGAGCAGGAATCTAAAATTATCCTTATTTCATCACAGACTCACAAGCACACTCTCAAATGCAGTTAGAAAAGGAGAGACTGATTCCTTCTTTCCTCTGCAGAAAGGCAATGTATATTAATTTAATTATTCACCAGAGGAGATTTGCAATAATTCCACTGGAAGGCAATTTTTATTCTTTATCTGATAAGCAATAATTAATATTGTCAAGCAAACGACTATATTCAGAGCCATTTAAAAATCACAGCACCAGTATGAGGATGTTGTGTTCTTAGAGTTCCCAAAGTTGATTACCAGCTTTCGACAGACAGAAAAAAAGGCTGCCCATATTAATTTAGTTGTCTGGAATGCAGAAGTCTAACAACCTTGCAATGAGAGACTGAGAAGGAAACAGAGACTGCAGAAAGCAGCATGGATGACATTAGGATTTATTGCTTCATCCTGAGTACTTCTTCTGGAACAGAAGTCCTCTACATACATCTTCAACACGTAATCCAGGCATGAAAAACCAGTAAAATATTTCTGTCGTCTGCAGTTTTGGCAAAGCATAACAGAACCTGGTATTTGCTAGAATAGGCAGTAATTTTAATATGCTTTATACAGTATTATCTTTATGTGTGTGTATGTGTTACAGCAAATATATGGGGTACTCTGCTTGCCTGCATACCCTTGAACATGCATACGTCTCAAGTTTATTACAAATATTAGGGTATTATGCAAGTTGCTGCTTTTAATCCCTCCCAAATTCAGTTAATATACAATAATGCTGCATTTTTATACTAATTTTTGCCTGAGAATGTCATATCAAACTGAAAAGGCTACGTAAAAATTGTTCCTCTCTTTTTCTACACAGGAAAAATGTGACTGGGTAGACCAAATGACCTGATCTCAAACTATATTCTTTATGCTGAAAGTACTTCATGGCATAAGCCCAGCATAGCTAATAGATGACCTGAAGTTCCAAGACAAAGACTTCGGTCATAAACTTTCTCCTCCACTGCAGTAGAACTTTCTGCCATAAAGATATAGCTTACCTGTATAAGAGAAGACATTCAGCTCGGAGATGGTTCAAAACCATGAAATAGTTTCTCCTAAGAAATAAGGGCCTTCATAAACTTCAGTGTCTTCCACAACTGTAAGAAACCTTTTTCTTCATTAGCCTTGAACACCCTTTAGCAGCATTTCCACTGGGGGGGTGGGGGATGGGAAAGGCACCAATCAAAATATATTTCAAAATACTAAACTCATACTTCTCAAGGAAAGAGGATAAGGTAGAAAAAGAATTCTGTTCATATGACAAGCGCAGACCTAATTGCTAATGGACCTTTGAAGAACTTGGATCCTTCGCTGATATAACTTTCCCTGAACTAAAGGGCAAAGTCATGACTGTAAATTTTTGGTTTCCCAGTTCATTGGTGTGACTATTACAGGATGTTTATATATTGTCACAGGGATTCAGTAGGAGTTAAATGCACCTCCTGAGTCCCTCCAAAGGGATCAGATCTGGATCTACTACATTTCTCAGAGCTGAGTAGTACAGGTGAGCTGATTAGTGACAGCTAGCCTCAGAGACACAGGGGGGCTTTACTTCCACTGAGCCTGAAACTCCAACCAGAGCACAACAGGAACATTTAAAGGTAATGTGTGTGTATGTACACAGAGAGAAAGACCATACATACTACTAGAATATGCTCTTTCAGTCATCTGTATTTCTAATGGCTGACTCAGTATGCAAGAGTACTATGTTGTGTGCCACAATGTCAAAGATGTTAATATAAAAACAAAATGGTGATTTTACTCTGTCTGCTGATGTTCTTTATTAGACAGCCCATACCAGCTGTAGTGGGAAATCAGAACATCTTTATTTTCACTACATATATATGTAAACACAAAAAGCAAATGTCACTGTTGCTAATGCTTTCTGTTTTCAAAAACAGTGGTGCCAGCATATCCCTGATCCTGATATTATCTATAGAACAAATAATAGACTAATTATGCTTTACTTGTAAACATATGCAACACAGCAGAAGAAACTTAAGATAAACCAAATGGCAAATAAAGGGGAGAGTAATTTGCAATCCAATTATCGCTGGTACACTTTTAGACAGACATCTAAATCAGACTTGTAGCTCTAGAGTGACAAAAATGAAAGTATTAGTCCTTACATCCAGCATCACACTGATTCCAAGAAGGTGAAAACCCAAATTCAGGGAGATATTTAAATTGCTAGTTCACATCTAGGTTTCAATCCTAGAGAAATGAAAAGTTAGGAGCCAAATAAGAACTAGTCTTGCTGTATCTGAGCCTTAGGCACTGTCAGCAAAAAGTGGTTATATTTTAGCTGATCATTACTTTCCCCTGATAAATTGTAAATGCCAATGCAGTGTCTCCTAGCCCCCTTCAGTACAAAGTCAAATGTATTTGTTTTATCTGCTGCTGCAACTAACTTCTGACCTCACTCTTATATGCATGTTTTATTTTACACACTGAGTAGTTCCACTGGTCTGCATCAGCACTTCAGAGACAGGATATGGCCTGAGAAACAAAACTACCCTCAGATTTACCANNCTTTCTTCCTTTCTTCCTTTCTTCCTTTCTTCCTTTCTTTCTTTCTTCCTTTTCTTTCTTTCCCTAAATAATTCAAGTCATATAACTCTTTAGATTAGGGATAGTTGCACTCATGTAGACACATAATATCACAGCAATTTTCCAATGAGAAAAAGAAGAGCACAAAGGGGAGGATGAAGTCCCACTGTGAATAATAATGACCATGCATTTTCTTAGTAGCTGATGCATCAGAAGAACAACCGTACTTCACCAGCTGACGCTAACAGAGGGCTGCAATTCTGAGAGTCTCCTTCACTAAATCAATGGCTTAGCAATGCCATGACAAAGCTGTTTTTGTTCGTTTGTTTGTTCAGGTTGTTTTGTTTCTTTTGTTGTTAATGGGGTTTTTTTGGGTTTTGTTTTTCTTTAGTGAATATAATCATATCCATATTAGAACTTCTATTAACTTAGGGAAAAAATAAATACATACTTTCTTTCCAAAAGAAAAAAAAACCCACACCCCAAACTGATTCAACTACTCCAAAACTTGTGTCCTCCCTCAAGAGGTTGTCTCCTTAAAAATGCACACAACAAAACACTCTAAAATTTATTGTACACCAAGTTGAAGTAAGTCAACCACTAATTGCTCAGAATCTAATTAAAATATTTTCATCTGTCTTAAATGTGTCTATTTCACGATATGGCTTATTTTATTGTGGGTCACTCCAACTTTGCTAATGCTCTCTGTCAGCACTGACATCATCTTAATAAATATTTTTTCCTGGTTGAGAAATTTTATCCTGTGACAAGAAAAGAAAAAGGAAAAGAAAAAGAAAAAGAAAAAGAAAAAGAAAAAGAAAAAGAAAAAGAAAAAGAAAAAGAAAAAGAAAAAGAAAAAAAAGAAAAAGAAAAAGAAAAAGAAAAAGAAAAAGAAAAAGAGAAAAAACGGGCTGCTCCACAAAGAAAAAAACAATCATATGCTCAAAAATGCAGTATCATATTTTGATGTCCACAGCACTGAATTCTTTACTGTGTTCCTGTCAGAGAAAGGTCATTTGTCCATTCATAGAGATGTTGCAAGATTAACAATGCAGTGTATCTTTCTGTACTTACCTGATGCATCCCTTGTTCTTACCCACCTAATTGCAAGTGCCTTTCAGGGTGGTATGTCACTGCTACTCCTGAAAGCTTTTTCACTTTTTAACACAAAATTTCTTGTTACATGAAGCCAAATACAGGATCATTTATGAAGGCAAAGGTATTCCAGACCACTCACTACAAGGAATGTTGTAGCATTTAGATACATGTCCTCTGGAATCCTCTGTGTTTATTCTTGTTTTGCTATCCCAGAATAATGAAAGGGCTGACTGATGTTGTTTTGGGACCTCTCTCCGTTTTTTAACAGTCTTGGGATTCCTTGAGTTTCCAGTCAACTGGAAGCTGGAAAATCTTGTCCCAGTTTTCAAAAAGGATGAGAAAGATGACCATGCTAATTACAGGCCTGTAAGTCTCACTTCAATGCCTGGTAAAATTAAAGTTATTCTGGAAGTTACAAGAAGTTATGAAAAACAGCTAAAAGGCAACACAGTCATGTGCCATTGCCAGCACAGGTTCATGACCTGCTTAACTTCATTTTCTTTTATGATGAAGACACCAACCAAGCTGACCAAGGAAAGCCAGTAGATGTGGTGGTCTGAGATTTTAGCAAAGTTTGGATTCTGTCTCCTACGGTACACTTCTGGGCAAAATGTGCCACATACTAGCCCACAGACAAGTCCATAATACATTGGGAGAACAATTGGCTGTAAGATTGTGCTCAAGCAGTGCTCTTTAATGTTTTTACAAATGATCTAGATGCAGGAGTTGAGTGTACAGAAAGTACACTTTGTTGATGATACTGGACTAGGAGGAGCTGTGAACCTCTCAAAGGTAGGAAGGCCTTAGAGACATCTGGATAGACTCAAGAGTTGGACAATCACCAAACCATATGAAATTTAAGAGCAAGTGCCAGATTCTAAACCTTGGATGGGATAATCAGGGTTATATATACAAACTGGATGACAATAGGCTGAAAAGCTGCCTCATGGAAAGGGATTTGGCAGTGTCCTGGCAGCCAGGAGGGCCAACCATGTCCTGGGGGGCATCAGGCACAGCATCACCAGCTGGGCAAGAGAAGGGATTGTCCTGCTCTGCTCTGCTCTGCTCTGCTCTGCTCTGGGGCAGCCTCACCTCAAGTACTGGGGGCAGTTTTGGGTGCCACAATATAACAAGAAAATCAATCATCAAAGCATGTCCAGACAAGCACAACCAAGATGATGAAAGGTCTTGAGGGCAAGACTTAGGAGAGGCAGCTGAGGTCACTTGGTTTGATAAGCTTGGAGAAGTGAAAACTGAGGTGTGACCCCATCGTAGTCTACAACTTCCTCCAGGGGCAGAGGAGGAGATGCTGATCTTCTCTACTGGGTGACTGGCAATAAGATATGAGGGGATGAAATGGAGTGCATCAGGGAAAGTTCATATTGGACATTAGATAAAGGCTCTTCACTGAGAGAACTGGAATAGGCTCCCCAGTGAAGTGGTCATGGACCCAGGCCTGTCAGAGTTCAAAGAGTGTCTGGAGGATGTTCTTAGCCATATTGGTTTAGTGTTCGGTAGTCTTGCAAGGACCAGAAAATCGGACCTTTCAAACTGAGATATTCTGTGATTCTATGATCTGTGCAAATCTCTGAATCATTACTTGCTGATACTTGCATAATAAAATTATGATAGGTTATGTGTAAACTTGAACCAGAGAATATTTCTTTCTGTTACTTTAGCATCTAATAATGAGTTACCAAGAAAATATTTTTTTTTCTTTTGAGTTCTACCGAGTTTACAATTTTAAAGTGTCTCTAAATGTTTGAAAATTAATTCAAAATTAAGAAATAACTGGAACAAGGCTAGTGGGACCACAGTAATGTCCTTTTTGTTGCAAGTTTTGTTGCAACACTAATTGATGCAGTTAGCTTTTCTTTTTCCCTGGGCCCTATCTCAGCCTGCATTCCTGTTTTTCTCATGTCCAAGGCCTGCTATTACATGAAAATATAACTTCTATTAAAAAAAAAATGAAGTCAAGTTTCTAACAGTTATGTTTAGGGAAAGAAAAATAAATTGAAAATATACTTGTGCAGTTATTCTATCAACCAGATTTAAAAAAAAGGTAACAAAGAATATTATGCCTGACATTAGTGTGGCTGTAGTTTGGCGGTTTTTTTTGGAGGGGAGAGAGCATAGATGTAGGGAGTTTCAGCTGCTGAGTGACTCAATATTGCCAGTTAAGAAACTACAACTGCTCTAAAGACACAGCTTCTGTTTTGCCTTATTACAACATATACTTTAAACCATTTTTTCCAGTTTTGTTTTCAGCCCTCCTGTTTCTCATAATTGCAAATGATTCATCTTTATCCTTCTGAATTCAGACTATTTTCAACCTTACACAGAGCTCTCATTTTTTTGATTGTTCTTCCAATCAGCAAAGATCTTTGCCAAAAATATCTTCTCTTGCCTTTATGACACATAAGGTGATGGAACATTTCTATACTTTACCTTGATTCAGTTGCCTCAAACATTAATAAGAGCACAGTTAAAGAATTTCTGTCACAGCCTTTTCATTTTTCCTCAAAAAACTCAAGGGATTGAGTGCATCTTGACTGTTCCTTTTGATGTATAATATTATTACTTTCACCTATCTAGACTGATATGGATGTAAATATAATAAAGAGTGGGGGAAATAGTAAAACATACCTAGTGCATTTCAGAGGAGTTCTTTTATGATGAGTTTTTAGAGGAAAAAAGGTACTTCACCAGAGCTTTACATCATATTTGTTTAAAATGTCCTTACTGGATTCACACTTAGTTCAGACAAGCTTTTATATAGTTATAAAATTATTTCTCATTAACATAAAGTTGAAATTTACATTTACATGAAGATATAATTCCATGCCTTAATTTCCTATTAAGAAATACCTAAAATTGGTCCAGTATTTTCATTTAAATTCAGATTCAAATTTTTCTATTCCTTAATGAAAAGAAAAATCATAACTATTTCTGATGTGTCACTGGTATCTAGCACTTGAATTAAAATAAGCTTTGCATTAAATTTCCATAAAGTAAAAAAGAAGTCAGTGAAGGCCCTAGACCTGCAAATATCATCAGTTTGAAGGATTAAATCCCTATCTTGGTGTGCTGTTTGAGCTCAAAATTTAATGGAAACTTTCAGAATTTAAAAATGTGCGCAGTGAAGTATATAAGGTATATAATTAAAAGGGAGATATTTGTGAATGGCAGGACCCAAAGTTCTTTCACTGGCCTAATTTTTGACTTTTTAAAATAAAACCTGATGTTAATATGCTGACTGTAGCTTTGACTTATCCAAAGGTCAGTTTAGCATCAGAACTGACTATGTACAATGTAACTTACCTTCACAAAGTCAAAGTAAGACTTGGGATGGCTGACCAATTTACCACATGCAGTTGTCCCTCATGCATGGGGTCATGATACAAAAATGTCTTTTTTGCTAACTGTTTAGCTTCTAAGCTGCCAGAGTAGAATAAACCCCAAGAAAATCAAGTCCTGTACAATGCAATTGCTAACCACCCACTGATGGATGTCCAGTCTGTCCCTTAGCAGGGATTGATGGCTCCTGGACAGTTTCCCCCCCGTTTATATTCTGAATGTGATGTTCTGGGGTATGGAATGTCCTTTTGGCCAGATTGGGTAAGCTGTCCTGTCTATGCTCCCCCCAGATTGTTGTGCATCTGCTTCCCATCAGAGCATGGGAAACTGAAAACTCCTTAACCTAGGGTGAGCACTGCTTAGCAACCACTAAAACATCAGTGTGTTATTAATGCTATTCTTGTACTAAATCCAAACGACAGAACTACACCAGCTACTGGGAAGAAAACAACTCTACCCTACCTAAATCTAGGACAATGTCAAGTTTTTGGTGAGCCTCATCTGGCAGTTTGGTCTTGGCATAGGGCACAGAAAATAGGTAGATTTCAGATTCACAATTAATTTACTAGAATTTACAGTCTGTTATATGTTACAGTTTTAAATGACATAACAATGAGTAACATAAAAATACTGTCACAAACAGTGCAATAGTATCAACAACAGATATTTCTGAAGGGTTCTGTAACCTGTACTTGCAGATCTCTGATACCACCATTAACACTGATGTCAACATCAGTGTTTAATTGCGTACTACTAAAGGTTTTTACCTTTATCACTTTTTATCGCTTTCTTTCCAAAGCCTTCTCCAAAGAGCCTCACCCTCAGCCTCACACTACTTAATCTTTCTTTACTGCTATATAATTCTTTCCATAATTCTCTTCCCTTTACCTTTATTTAAAAAAAAACCCAAACAAACAAACAAACCAAACCCCTCCAAAAACCCCAAAACAACCAAAACAACTCACTTTGTATGAAGAATGCATGATTTCTTGGCATTCCATTTTTTCTCTTCCAAGTTGGCTTAAAAGGCAAGCAGGTTCTTACTGATTTTATTGAGTGTTTTCATCTTTATTTTAATGGTGAACTGAAGTAATGTGATATTTATTGCCGTTACTCCATTCACTTATGTTGACTTCTTAATTGTTTTTAAAAATTTGTTTTATTGCTCAGGGATAGGCCATCTAAAATAGGAGCAGGTGACAAGTATCTTTTGATGTAGTACATTGAAATATACTGTTAGTTTATGTAGATTTCTTCTTGTTCAATTATAGGAATAAAAGTAAATTATGTTTACCTTACTTGCAGAGTTTGAGATTACACTAAACAAGACTCAGTTTTCAGTGTTCTAAAAATGGCTTTCTGATAGCTTAAGCTTTTATTTAACTTAAATTTGAATTTTATTTTTACCTTTCTGAAAATTCGTCATATGATATTTATAGTCACTTTTCTACTGAGAGCACCAGTCTAGGTCAATCATAATATTATATTAAAGTATGATGTCAAGTAGCTGAGTTTCTTTTAAGACAGCTTTGTTATCTCTGAAAGAGACACAGAATACAGAGTTCATAGAACTATAAAGAATCAAGTTGGACATAATCAATGCAAAATGTAAAACTACATATTCAAATGCAAAGTGTATTTCTCACAGACAAGTCCTTTAGGACAACTGAAATGGAATGCTTTCATATCTTAAACATACTTTTATTATGACTTAATCAGAGCAATTTGATTTCATAGTTACTGAAGCAGAGCTCTTTCCAAAACTGCAACTACTATTCAATTATTTTGTGTCCCTCTGCATGACATTTTTCCATTTTCATCAAGATTTTGACACAGGTCACTTAAAATCAATTGCAGAAAGTTTTTGAGAGACATGTTACTGACGTTCATAAGCTCATTTCCAACCTTTCCATTATTTTTCTATATTTTAGATTGGTTTAAAGTCAAATGTGTTTATGCATTTTATTGAGTCAAGAGTTCAGTGGGAGTTGCTTGGGAAATAGTAGGCACACTGAGAACAAAGAATTATTCATTGTGATACTTCTAGGGAATGCAGCTAGGAATATTAATACTGGTGGTTTGGGTTTTGCTTTTTTATTTTTTTTAGGAGAAAAATTGAAGGACTGAACAGTTTACTGAATGGCAAATTAAGGTGTCATAGCAAATGCTGGAAGTGTACCACCAGAGCTGTGGCTGCACCTATAGAAATAGTATTTAGCAAAAGCAAAATCATGTTTCACTTCCAAGGCATTACAAATTTTCAACTTGGAGTTAATCATTACAATTTATTTACAAATATATGTTTATTATTGGCTGCTCAAAGCATAATAATGTCTAGAATGGCAAACCAGGAACACAGTTTCCCTGCACATCCTACCGAAAACAAAAAAATGATAACCAATGCCACAAACAACTCACTATTTTAATAAAACTGCTGAGGTTGCTGGCAGCTCCTCCTATTGTAGTTGAGCTACAACACCAGTACTCTGCTCTAGGAAAATGAAAAACATTTACTTGCCCCAGATACATTTTAAATTTTTTTTTTTCAGATCTTGATATTAGTCAGAAGCTGCAGAAAACCCTAGTGCCTAATTTGTTTCCAATAAGTGAGTAGTTTATGACAACCAAAGGCAGCTTTTGAAAATAAGGAAGAGAAAAATGCTTACAGAACCAGTGCACGTCACAGTCTCTTGAAAATGAAGTGCATTATGGCAGACATAAAAGAGCATGCTGTAGTAAGACAAGCTGTAATGAGTTCAGTGTGTTAGTATGCAAGTTATGAAAGATTTCTCTTCTTTAATACAACATTTTTCATTATCATTAGTCCTTGAGGTGCATGCCAACCTTTCACTGGTGAATATAAATGATGGAAAGCCTCTAGGAAAGAAGGAATCACAGCTTTTTCCTTCTTGTTTTGAATTGTTGCCCTACAGAGTTTTGCACACATATCAAAGGCAGATTCCTGATATCATAAACTGCAATCCTTAAGAATTTCTGACTGAAAATGAAAGTAATGTAAAATCAAATCTATTTCCACAAAAACTACATCAACATCTTCATAAATAAATAGATTTAAGAAAGAAACATCTATGTAATTAAAGACTTTGGTTTAAGGGTTAATGCAAAGAAAAGTACTCTTTGCAGACCTTATAAATAAAAAGGAAAATCAGAAAAATGGGTTCTATTTTTCTCAGAAGCAGACATTTCAGTTAAAATATTCAAATAATGCTAGCAACAGAAAAAAAAGCACTGTGACAGAGCATTTCTAAATCACCAGTGGCTCTGTGTTATTTTTCAATAATGTTCAGGCATTTTTGAAAAAGCAGCTCATGAAGGTAAAACTATGGCCTTAAAAACCTCATTGTGTCCAAGCATGGACCTAGCAGCCAAGCATCCAACTCCATTTACAAATATGCAACTACTGTGGAAGGATGGTTTTGTGCCAAATAAACTCCTCCTTTAGGCAAGTCATGAAATGATCCTCCATCTTCCTAACTCAGAATTTTCCTTACACACACTGGAATGATATTGCATTTGGGAAGCAATTTTTTTTCTATAAGCTTCAAATTGTGTTGGAAGAAAAAAGCCAATAACACAGCACCATCCCCTCAAAACAAAAAAAACAACTTTGACAGAAAAATTAATAATACTACAGAAATAGAATATAGAAAAAGTGTCCTTCATTTTTGTACAATTATTCTGAAGGGGAAAAGTATAACATCTTATGAGTGAATTATATATAATTTTTATTTATTATTTCCAAGAAAATTTTGGTAGACATAATGCAAAAGAGTGAAAATATGTCTATTATGTTTTTCTTTTATTTTGAGAGAAGGACAAGAATAAGCTAGCAATTTACTAAAAATTTCACTATGATTTAGAATAAAAATATGTCTAATCTTGAAGCTGTGGTATACTCCATGAAAAGGTCATTTAGGAAATTAGAATTAGCTGGAATCAGTTCTGAATCAAAACCAAATTTGACTGCTAGATAACATATCATTGTAAGCAGCATAAGCTATTAATTTTAACAATGGACTCTCATGACAAATTCCATTAAATTCTCCTAGAGAACTGGAATCTATTATACTTTATCTACTCCAGGAATATTTTCCTACAATCTTTATGATTGTCTCACTAATTCGTATCTGTCCATGGTAATAGTAATAATAACAAATCTGCAGAATTTGCATCTATTTTTCTTCAAATGCCTGTCTAAAGTACTCAAATCAGCAAAGATTTTTGTAAACTCAGTTTTGTAGGCATAAACAGTCCCACTAAAGATAACAGGCTTGGTTAAAAGTAATCCTGTACTAGACTGGATCTATGATTCAATTTTCTGTAATGTGAAATACACTCCCCCAACCCAACCACCTCCAAGAATATTATCAGATATGAGTTAACTCTTTTTGTCTGTATTTCTTTATGGTTTTTCTTTCCTCCTAATTATCTTTCCACACCTTCTTTTATTCCTAAATTCCTAGTAAAGGAAAAGTTATTGCAAAGATTAAATCAACAAAACAGTCAGTGGCCATTTTATTCCCTTTTACTTGCATGTTAAATCTTCATATATTCCCTTGTCTGAATGATTTTTTCCTAGAATGCTGAAGCCTTTGGTGCTACCATGGAAAGTCAAAGAGGAATAGTTATTTTTCTGGTTTCTAAATTATTTTTGATAATTTAAATTATCAGTGCATATTTTCATTGAGATGCTAAAATCAGGATGTTTAAACAGTCACAAGGTCTTACTACAGTAAGAACATTCCCAGAAGTGTGAAATTCATTTAATTGCCCCGGATTAGGAATCCCAGAGTTGCCCCAGTTTGTTGGTGGCTAAAAGAGTCTTCCCAAAGTAGCAGCTTTAGTTGGCCCTTTCCTTACACCTCACCCCGCCTTTTTTTTTTTTTTTTGGACACTGCCAAGGGAAGGATTCTGGGGTACATGAATGTTTGGTTTTGATCAGTTTGGAGGTTCTTGCATTATACAGATGTCTCATGGCATCTTATATCTATCTTTTGTCTATGTAATGGTCAGGGCTTCCAAAAGGACTGAGCTACCTGCTGGCCTGATGGAAAAGTTGCTATTACACTGCTGTAGCCAGGAAATACTCTGCTTCTTATGAAATTGTGGAGTACTTTGTCAAGCAGATTCCCACTGATGCCAGTCCTGACTGTATTAAGATATCTGCCTACAGCACCATAGATCAGCCCATAATAAAACAGTAGGGGTGTGATCAGGAATCAGCAGTCAGAGTTCAGATGAAAGGGGCACTTTGCATTTACTTTGACACTGGCAGGCAAGTAATAATTACATGTGGGTCACAATGACAAGGCTTTCTCTGCAAGACTGCTTAACTTTTCACTCAAACAATCACAGAGCTTCTGATCTCATGACATCAGCCAAGGCTTAAGGAAGAAGAGGACAATAAAAACCCACAGTGGTAACAACAGGAAATAAAGAAATGGAAAATTTAGGCTGGGTACTCAGCAGGATTACAGACACTGAAATCTGAAGAAGAAATTGACCTGCTGGCCTCACACAGTGAAAATTAAGCAAGAGAAAAGATAAACGAAGAGCAAAGAGGAGACTTCTTGACAAGAAGTGATCTAGGTGTGCTGATAGAACTTCATCTTTCGATTATGCTCTTCTAACCAGAGTGTCTGATTACAGGTGGAAGATACCACAATATGTGTTTTCTTTCTTTCAAATGCAGAAACTCTTTAATACATGCAGACATGTATGTACATACACTGTATTTACAGGCCTGATTTTTTTTTCTGGTATCTTTTTAGAAAAAGAAACTTCTATTTCCTTTACCTCTAACTCTTCAAATAAAAGCTTACCGACTAATCATCTGTCTTCTCTAATCTACGCACATATGATAATGCATCAATTATAGGAAACTTGATAGCATCTTCAGTGGTGTAATAAAATAAACAAAAGGTATTCTTTCTTGAAAGGGATCTGGATGATTTCCACTTGCCAGTTTTTGACTACTTCTGAAGTACAAACGGCACACTTGCCAATAAATTTGCTAGACTGAATGCCAAAGAGAACACCCCACTCCAGCAAAGAGAGAAATGAGATGGAGAGAGCCCTCTGTACATTTCCTCAGCTGACCATACCTACACTGAAGTCATTGTTCATCAACACCAGTCTCGGAGGAGACTTACTTGGATGTGGTGGTAGTGTGCTGGAAAAGCATTAATGGCTAGAATGAAGCAGGTCCCTCACTAATGATCTCCAAAGTGTCAAAATGGGTGAGGGAGTTCAGCAGAACTTTTTCAGGCTAATTCTTCTACTTAAAAGCCCCTTTATCCAGAGGAACACTTGGATATCACAGAAACTGCTACCCATTGAAGTCTCCCAGAGCTGAGCCAGTCATAAACCTTACCCCAAGGAGCTCAGTTCTTTACCAAAGCTAAAAAACCAGCATTTTTTTTGTGCACAGTTAACATTATAGACTCTAGCTGAACATTTCTGAGAATAAATACTTGTTTGTTCCTCTGAGTACATACAGGTACTTGAGTAGTAATCAAGACTGACTGATAATTAGGACTGCACCAAACTTTGTATCTGAATTATTTTATCTATTTCCCCTCCCAAAAAACAACCTACAAGAACTCATATACAACACAGTTTTTTGGAGTAAGAAAGAAAGATGACTGTGAACAAGAAGAGCAAATGGAAAACAAGGGTAAATATAATTGGTGGAGTACATTTTAGAAAATTTGGCATGGAGTGGACATTTAAAATGAGCATGTCCAAAACACTAAGCAGATATGGGAAGAGAGACATCAGAAGATTGTGATACATGAAAAAGATAAAAAGAGCACTGTTGTAGTAGAGTCAGTTCTTCTGTGAACTACCTGATGATCTCTAACAGATATAATCTCTTTTCTTCCAAGAAGTTGGAATTCTTTATATTTGAAATCCAACTTTATATAGATGAATGGATAAGATCAAGGAAGCAAAGCTGTCTATTTCAGCTTGAGTTAAAACTGTCGACTTCAGTAAAGGTTAACATCAAAACTTTGCCTCTAGATTTTCCAAAGTTGTAGTGTTTGACTCCCTGCTAATTCCTAAGATCGTAAAAGCTACCAGTTTGTGTAAACCCATATGAAAATAATAACAGAGAAAATAATACACCGTTAGGGCATCATCTTTCTATTGTTACTGGTACTGGTGCACAGTAAACCAGCACAGCCCAAGCCCCTTCCAAAAGCACACAAAAGACCATTTCATGTCATCATGGGTATTACTAGAATAAAGATACTGAGAGAACCCTGCCTGTCTGACATGGGGGTAGGCCTTGTTATCAAACATTCTGTGTCGTTACAGCCAGAATCCAGCCATACAGCAAGACTATTGTGCACCCCTTATCAATTTTGCTTCTTTCTACTTTCCTCTGTCTCAACGGTGCATGCAATTTCCTTTCTTGTTATTGGTATGCAAATTCACCTGCTCCCAAAATAGCTCTCCTGAAAGACTGTTATTATATTTGAAATGCAAGGTATGTACACCCACTTGTCAGCTGCATGAACTAGCTGTGGCAATTATAAATTCCTCTGAAGGGCAACAAACATTTGCCATAAATGGAGACTAAATTAATTCAGGCATTTGCAAGATACAGACTTGGTTAACCTACCAGAAAAATTCATTTTTCTCATATATACCATAAGTCTGTCATCTTCTCTTTCAGAGATGCTTCAAGACCCTTCAAATATGAACTCTTCTGGCAAACGCCATCTGTCATTCTCTCCCGTGGGGGTCCCACATGTCCTTTTTTCAATTTTTCATCAATATCAGTCATCCCTCATATGTCATCCATCATATGACCAAAAAGTGGGTTTAGGACCCTCCAAGTGGAGTAAAGCACATGCCAACACACCCACTTGTAAGACTTTCACAACTCAATCCTTTGACAACCTTCTGTACACCCCAAATGAGGGGAAAGAATTTTAGAGCTTAAACTTCAGTCACATGTGCACTCTGCTGCTTATATGAGGAGAAGGAGGGACCAAGGTGCTTAAAAGAGCACCTGAAAAGTATCTCATAACACATATGTGAGTGCCACTACACTAGAGGTCTCACAATCAGAGGTAAAAACATCAGGGGTAGATGTTTACATAAAAAATGATAGTTGAAAGAGAGAAGTCCTAACTAAATAATTGTTGTCCAGATGTGGAGAGAATTCATCCTCTATTAATATCAGAAAGGGGTCTGTCCATGTGAGCTACTGAAGTGTTACTTTACTGAAGTGCCTTCAGTTTCCAACTACTTTGGAAGGACTTCAGGATGGCCAACACCACAAAAGATGAAAAACCTTATTAACTCACTGTGGGCAAAAATCCCATCGGTTGTGAGTAGGTGCAGAGAAAAGAATTGTATTGAGCTGATAGAGTGGATGTGTTAACTGTTTCAAGGAGAAATCTTGTCTGATTGTAATTTATCCTGCTGTAAACTGTGGCCACCAACCTCCACTGTCATGTCAGTGTATGAATTTAGCTCTAGGAAGATGCATGGGTAATATTGTGAACCATGATGGTCTGCTCTTAGGCAGGCATCAAATGAACATTTCTGCTTTCCCCTTCTCCCAGATCTACACGATAGGCCTGTGTTGAAAGAGCCAAGTAAGATGACACATCAAATGAACACCTATGTACCTAGATAAAGAGCAGGAATCCATTGTTGTGCATTTTACATGAGTGATAATGGAAGGGAACAGATATCCAGAGGAAAAAAATTCACAGTTGTGGAAAACCTAAAATAATATTTCTTTGTGCTTCAATTTGGATGGAGAATCAGACTGGCCCTGCTTTAGAGCTGCATAAATTCTGGCAGAGAGCTGTGGTCTTGTAAACTGTTCTTTGAATGTTTTTTTTTAAAATGCACATCTGATATTTCAACTAATCAACAGACTGGAAATACTCACAAATACCTTGCCCTCATAACAGTTATGATAAAAGATCACCATCCTCATTATTTAAAAAAAACACTGAAAAACAACAAAAACCGACCAACCAACCAAAAGAAATTAAAAATTCCACCTTACTCATATGATATTTACCAAAGTCTTAGAAAAACCCGGCAATAATCTTGATTCCAATGACTTGTGCTGCTGTTTCTGAGCTTGTGAATGGGTTGGAGATATCCAAATAAGAGTGTAGAGATAAGTTGCACTTCCTCATGGGATTAGCAGCAGTACAGTCACATAACCTGAGGGTCACTGACTCCCAAAGTGCTACCACATTCTTCAAACTCTCATCGATGCTTCTGGATGTGAACTGCAACAATCAAACGCTGATACCCTGAACAGAACTGGAGAAAAAGAAAGTTCATGAGAAATTAATTAGGCCCACAGCTTTTGTCTGAGACTAGGAAAAAGACAAGACTTCCCATCTGCTTACTGTTATAGGCTATGGTTCATGTCTGGAAACTAAAACAAGGCTGTGGAACTGGTAAGTATACAGGTTGATTGCAAATATTATTATTGTGAGCAAGTACAATCATTTAAATTGTCAAGCTGCTTAATATTATGTTAAACAGAAAGTCATAAAGCTTTCCACCTGTTAGGGCATACTTGTATGTCATAGGTATGCACAGTTAGACTGCTAAATAACATAGCTCTTTTTTTGAGCTATGGGTACAAACTGCTCTGCCAAAGCTTCTAATTAGTTCATGTTTGCAACAGGCATGCATAAAACATCTAACACCTACATTAAACTTTAAAAACATTTGCTACAGATGCAAAGCTCATCCATTTCTTTAACCATCCAGATAACATCTCTTACCAGTACTTTGATATGTGACAGTTAGAAAAATTAGGCTCTCATGCTAATCAACATTTCCTTAATTTTCATATTTGGGTGATTGTCCTAATCACACATTCAAAACATAATCCTTTCAGTGAAGAAAATTTTTCCTAATATCAAACCTAAACTTGGTGCAACTTGAGGCTGTTTTCTCTTGTACTATCACTTGTTATTTGGAAGAAGATATGGACTCCCCCCTAATCACAATGTCCTTCCAGGTGGTTGTAGAGATCAATAAGGTCTCCATGAGCCTCCTTCTTCCCCAGACACCCTCAGCTCCCTCAGCTGCTCATCATAGGACTTGTGCTCCAAACCCTTCACCAGCTCCATTCCCCCTTCTCTGGAAACACTCCAATACCTCAATATCTGTCTTGCAGTGTGGGGCCAAAACTGGGCACAGGATTTGAAGTGTGACCTCAGCAGACCCTAGAACAGAGGGACAATCAGAGCCCTGGTCCTGCTGGCCACACTATTTTTGATACAGGCCAGGATGACATTGGCCTGCTTGGCTACCTAGGCACACACTGGTTCATGTTCCACTGCAGCCAAGCAGCACCCCCAGGTTCTTTTCTGCCAGGCAGATTTGCAGCCACTCTTCCCCCAGCCTGTAGCACTGCCTGGGGTTGTTGTGATCAAAGTGCAGGATGCTTCTTGTTGAGCCTCATACAGCTGGCCTTAACCCATCAATCCAGCCTATGCAGTTTCCTCTGCAGAGCCTTCCTAAGCCCTAAGCAGATAAACAGCCTCTGCAAACTGACTGAGGCTTTACTCAATCTCCTCATCATTGGTGAAGAAACAGAACTGGCCTTAATACTGAGCCCTGGGGAACACTAGTGATATGTGCTGTTCTGTTGGGCTACTAACTGGAGGTAACTCCATTCACCCCACTCTCTGGGCCTGGCCACCCTGACATTTTTTTATTTAGTGAACAGTATAAGTATTTTGGCAAAAGTTCCTTTCACTGAATATTATGCTTTGCCCTTTCTAAATGTGTAAAGGGAGACTGGCACTTATTTATTTCACCACCATCAAGAAACTTTACAGCTGCTACAAACTTAGTTATACTTTATAATACAGCACTAACAATTTCAATTTTTCCATTGCTTCCTAAGAATGTCAAGAGATTGCTTGATCAAAGGAGGTTTGTTTGTTTTGTGGATCTTTTTTAATCCTATGCAATCACCGCTTAAACTAAGTCTGTGATGTAACTATGACCTTGGGAGTATGATTTTGGTCTAGCGAATACTCCTACATATATTCAAACACCTGCATTACTTACGTAAATAATCTCATTGCACAATTTTGCACAGGTCTTACATACCAAATAAATATAAACTTTCCACTGTTTTTGGTGGAGAGTGGTCCAGTGGCATTGGCTAAAGTTCTGTTTTACTTGTAGTAATTATCCTTACTTTAGCCCATGATTCCTGCACAGACGTGAGAACTTATTCTAAACCTATGTTGTGTTCTATATTATTTTATTTCATGTCTCTTCAAAGATGACATTTTGCCTTCAATAATTGATTTCTAATGTAAAAAAATATTAAAAGATACATATTAGATGGACGATCATTTGAAAAGATTATTTAACACACATCTATCAAGCTATTCTGCACTAGACTTATATTGTTGACCTTACAGGTATTTTGCACGCCTGTGGCAGATTGTGACAATCTTTCTGCGTGCATCTTCGAGACAGTCACTACTGGTTACCCTCTGCTGCTATGGATGAGCTCACAGTATCCAAGCAGCTCCCACCATGGCATAAGTGTGAGGTTAATGTGCTGCAGCTGGGCTGCTGTGGAGGACTTAAAGTTCACCAATTCCTGCCTGCAGCGCATATCAAACACATCAGGTGTGCACTACACAGCCCTTTCTTATCACATCTTCTGATGTGCCAGACACGTACTGCCATCACATGTCCTGACATGAATTCTCACCTCTCTGGGAGTACAACACTTCAGAAGTCTGGTAGCTACAAGGGTCAGAAAGGCAGCAACTGAATAAAAAATAATGTAAATGCAAGTCAGTTGAAACTGCTACCAGAACTCTTGAAGTTCAACAGTTCCTCTGAGCCTATAATACATCATTTCTGGCTCTGTGTCTCTGTTACACCTGAGGAAAAACTTCATGAAGAAGGTCTAGGGTTGGGGTTTAAAAAAAAAAAAAATTATTATTATTATTATTACTATTGTTAATATTAAAAAAAACCCAAACCCAGTCTTAAGCAATTGCTCCTCGAGTCTGCCTGCAAAGTATGGTGGGTTTGTTAGCTACAAAACTAGAGGAGTATGCAATACTACTAAATCAAATTTAAAAGATAATAACCCAGCCTCCAAGAATCAAGCAAAATAATAAAATTTGTTTTTAAATAAGCCTGATCTCTTTCAGCTTGTGCAACCTGTCTGCTAGGCACTGGTTTGCAGTAATCTGTATTCAGATCTGGATCAGGTTTAGGTTCAGTTGCTATGGCTCCCTGCTTTAAGCTCTCCTTACATATTCACCTCTCTCTCCCATAATCTTTTATGACAGATTTATTGTTAAAGAACTAAATTTTGGGTTTCTGAAGGCTGAAGAACAAGCAGTACTTTCCTTGCCCCTTATTTAAAGTCAGGCAGGGCTGTATGCAGAGAGGATAAGGAAGGACACACACCACAACACCATTTGACAACCCTGGCCAGGCACTATACAGACCCTGTATATATATATAAATATATGCCCTAGAGGCACATATCGTCCAAACTTGGCTGTGCCTTCACTGATGTGCAAGATGCATCACCTTTGCAACCCTAGATAAACCAGTTTTGCCATTGGCTTTAATAAGCTGGAATTTTCACTTGATGACATGGGTCTCTCAGGAGAGATCTTGAAATAGTCAGATCTAGGAGAAGCACTGAGGTCAACTAGCATTTAAATAAATATTGACAAAACTATTTGTCCATTGCTACCGCTGTGGAATACACATACTGAATTTCTTAGTTAAAAAAGCACTCAAAAAACTTCATCCTTTTTATAAAATGTCAAATGTTATCTACCATATTGTGGAAATCTGTTTGCTGGTTAAAAAAAAACCATAAAAGAAATGGGAAGAGATTTTGCCCGTCTTTCTCCATCCCATTAACTCTTTCTTATAGCCATAGATATCCAAGGATAAAATAATCTTAAATACCAGGATATCATGATACCAACATGAGTGATGTTGCAGACTGTACTTATTATGTAAGTAGGACACACCCTACAGAACTTTGGAAAGATTTGTGGTAGAAAAGTAGTATTTATTTTCCATTCTACTGACAGTGAAACAATAAATCATAAATTTATTCTACTCTCCCCTGGTAAATTTAACCTACTCCTTTAGCCTTTTGACTCTAGTTTCCTTACACATATAGACATATGTATACATCTACCAGAGATGCACCATATTTGTGGGGGAAAGGTTGTTGGACCTTTCCTCTCTTTACAGCTAAGAAAGCAAATAAAATATCAGAAAAAGGAATGAAAATGACTATGAACGTGCACATTTATCCTATCTATGGTCCCTAATGAAACTTTCCCCACACATACAATTTCTCCCAACACCAGATGAGCACTTCACGTATTTTGCTCATACTGTCTATAAAAGATCTCTCACAACATTGAATCTCATCAACCTGACATAGTGTAATGACATTCACTCAATACGAATAATTCATTTTAACTATATTTTAAAAAAATATTTTGAAACAATTTTTATATGTAAAGGACAAAGAAGAACAAAATCCTATCCAGATCATCTCTATAATGAACTATGAGTTTTCTGTATGGTTCCAGTCCTCTTGGAACTGCTTTATTTGTAATTTTTGCCAATTTCTTCAATATAGCACCTGCTGGTACTTTAGAGTAAGGAGCATTTGTTCTGTACAAATATTAACATAAACTGTGATGCAGTCTGATTTCATGCAGTTCAGTGTACTACAGTGCTATATGCATGACATATGCAAAAAAATAGGTTTAACCTAATGGATAATGAGCACACAAATCAAAATGATCCATGGCTAATCAGCACCACAAAGTTGGCCAGAATTATATGCAGTAAGTAAGAAAACTAAATTGTACTCATTATTTTTATGCAGATATTAATAGATCGTGAATTCTTAAAAAAATCCCACGTACTTCCAAGAATCAGCATTTCCTTCCTTGCATTAGCCAACGTACAGTGTTTGACACCTTAATGCCTCATGTTTCATTACCCTCAAGGCAGCAACAACATCTTTTGTTTTCTTTATCTTTGATATTAATAATAGAGAGCCTGAATCACTAAGAGTTTAAAGATGACCCTCTGAAAGGGATTGTGACATTTCTTGCGTGGACTATATTTTAGCCAATAGCCCTTTTCTGACACAGCTGCTTAGATCAGCAGCACTTAGATTGGTATAGTCATGGATAAAGTTATATGCTGGAGCTTTCCTTTGCATCTCAAATCACATCCTCTTGCCAGCTTTTTAGAAGTAATACAGATCTGTATTTGACACCAGCTTTTTCAGCTATATCACCCATTTTTCTATTTTAGTGTTCCTGAAGCTGACAGGATGCCCAAACTCCTCACTGTGCAGCACTGCCACTTCTAGTGTAAGACATAAGAAAAAAGTATGGGAGATTTGAATTGAAAATATATTCATCAGCTTTTATTTTGGATATCAAAATAAACTAAATCAAATTATTACTATCTCAAATAAATAGTTCACTGAGTGGAACAGTTCAATTTAAATAATCTACTCTGAAGAGTATTTAGACTTCCTCTCAGAATTCACTTCTTACTTTCCATAATCATCAGTGCCCTTTTAATAATCATTCATGGCTTAGTGATCACTTTCAGGTTCTCTTCTATTAAAGAAATTACACTGTGAAAGTCCTAAGTGGTCCTCATTGAGTTTTTAAATTAACATTGAGAGTTAAAATGTCCAGAAAATGATGTACCTTTGCTTAAAACACAAGTGGGCTTGTGAGAGAGGGGGCAATTTTATTTATTTATTTATTTTAATTAGTGCCCTCATTTTCTTCCCAGTTTTCTTTACATCTTTGTCTAATAGGACCCAGATGTGCTACTTCTGGCTGCTCCACCATTTTCTACAGGAACATCATTCTGGACTAAAATATTGCATAAAAGTGCACATCTGAGGCATGTAATTAAAACATAGCTACTCTCACACTGATTTTTCTGCTCTATTAGAATCCAGCTCAAACATTTAGAATCCTATTCAATGAGCACAGCTACCAGAAGTTAGAAGTGTAATGAATCTCTTTCCTCTATAAAATTATGATCTTGAACAGAAAAGGAGTTCAACTTTTTATCATTTTCATCAATTCTTGTCCAAAAATTGTAATTTCAAAGGTCGAATTTCAAACCAATCTCATTTAAAACCCAGAATGCTTTCAACGTTAATGGTTAATTACATAATAATTAAAATTAACTGAACCTAAAACTAAGACCTAAAAACTAATGTTTCAAAATAAAACTAAAAGTTTATGGTCCAGAGTGAGCTACTTAAGGCAGCTGCATATTCCAATATTGTTCTGCTTGTTAGTTTTGGAACTAGAACCGCTTTACTCCATCTACAGAATAGACCTAAGAGGGAAGAAAGTGCTCTAATTCCCAGGTTAACAGTACAAGGTAAGTCCAGTTTATTGTCATCATTACTTAGTCTGATCCCTGCCACATATATTCCAACACAAAAAGTAATATGAGGTTGCACAATCTCTTAAAATCTCCTTGAAGCTGAAGCCTCTGCATTTCTCCTTGCACCCTGAAAAAGCTGCTCAAACAGTATTTATCAGTCCTTTAGTCTAGGAACAGACTGAAGTAAAGAACAAAGTACTACCCTTCTGTTTTTTAACAACCATTGATGAGCTACTTAGCTTTTTAGATAATATTTCCTTCCTTAAATTATAATTATTAGTCTTCAAACAGAAAAACTATAAAGAAGGTAGAATAGGAATAATGGAAATCCTCACTTCAAGGCATGACATTTCGACATTTTCCTGAATTGCTAAAGCATATCAAAGATAGACAATCCACCTGGATTCTGCTCAGTTTTGAAATATAGAACAAGGTCTGTAAACTCAAAAAACCCACATGCTAATACTGTTATTTTTATATTTTGAGGGCACAGAGTTAGGATTTTTCATGAAAGTCTTGCAATTGTTATGTTCTACTTATAAAATCAGCAATTATTTTAAAAGATAGCATGATTTCCCAATTTAATTTTATTATTTGCTTAATTTTTATAATAAATTTAGTAAAGACAAAACAGGACGAGAAGTTTTCACAAAAATTGTTACGCTAAATTTTTTTTCTGAAGAACAGGTTTTCTCTTTCTCTTTAGAGAAAATATTAATCATAAAATAACATTTTCTGCTGCAGTTTGATACATGCCAATTGTGAATTTTCTGTCTAGTGTTTTTAAATGAACTGTTCAAGAGACAAATAACGTTTTTGGGAAGAACAATAGTGATAAGATATTACTGTCCCTCAACTGAACCACAGAAGTATCTTGACAAATCTGACTTTCAAATGAACCAAACTAGAACTACTCAAATTATTTCGGATTTGTGTAGGACAACTTCCAGAAAAGTAGATGTAGCTCGGAAGGACACATCTTCACTTGTTAAAGACAATATGTAATAATTAATTTTCCTAATTTTTCACTGCAATAACCCTGTTATTGTTACTTTTCAAAGAACAATTCAAATATGTGATTTTCTTATCTCTTAAATTTATTTTTTTCCTGTTTCATTGACTACATAAAGCATACTAAAAGAAACAGCTATATACTATCATTTTGTGTATGAGATAATTTTTTGTGAGTCCAAAGTAAAATAATCTATATAGAATCACAAATTATATATGAACAATGACCAGAAGACTCAGATTTTTTCTTAAATTTTATAGGATAGAAAAGATAAAACAAGACCTTTGCAGAGTGGCTATTATTGTCTCTCTTTTTCTGGTTATTTTTGCAGTGTGTGTGTTCTTTCCAGTTTCACTAGGTCACTCTTGTCCAAGAGAAAACCTCACACCCTGCAGGACTGAGTTCTAATTCAAAAATATTTGATCAAAACTGCCTAGTATAGTTTGACCTTGTTACATCACCTTGTTCTTTTCATCTTTTCCCATCTGATTTTTTTATTTACTTTTAATTTTTCAGAATGAATACCTGATCCTAAATGAGCCAGCAGACCAGTGCTTTTGTTTTTTTTTGTTTGCCTTTCCCCAGAATTTCCAGAACAGAGCAATGTTACTTTTGACCTAGAACAAGAGTAAAGGAGGTTACTCTTGAGTAATGGTGTATGTATTGGTGCTTAGAAAAACGCGTCTCTTGCTGTCCTATAAAATTTTATTACTCATGCTGAATGACATATTTGAATGGCTGCTGTGGGATGAATACCTTATGTTCCATCCATGATCTAAAACTCTTTCATTTAATTTGGGGGTGGTGTCCTAGTATGCCATTTAATCTCATGGAGCATTTCCAAATGGAATCCTTTAAAGGAAGGTGAAGGATCACAGCACAGGACAAATGTGTGGTAAACCTGAGAAGTAAGTAAAACTTTCTAGAGAGGGAAGAGGAAAGCAATGACCATCACCTATAAAATATATGCCGAAGAAAAAGTTGGACCAACCTTTTGGAATTTACGGTAGTTATGGAAGTGTCTTCTTTATTACAAAAAATTTGATTACTCATATAAGCTACCAGTAAAATCTCTGTTGTGAAAAAGCATCAAGTTTGGCATGTCTTCCAAGCTGCTGAGGGCCTGAAAATGTACTTTTTCGACTTAATGCAGTTTGAAATTAGTATTTTGATTTAATATTCCTTTTTTAGAATATTTCGGTTGGGTTGATATTGGGCAGCTGCCAGACACCCCATCCTTACTCCTCAATCCGCAACAGGGCTGGGAAGAAAATAAGATGACAAAAGCTTATGAGTCAGGATAAAGACAGGGAAATTATGTGCCAGCTACCTCTGGGGAAAAACAGACTACTCTTTGGGAAAATTGCTTTAATTTATTACCAATTAAAATAGATTTAGGTAGTGAGGAATAAGGACACAATTAAAATGGGCATGTTTCCCCCAGGTTCACCTTCATTCTTTTGCTCCCAAGCCCCACTGCCCTGACTCTGCCCTGAGGGATGCAGGAGATGTGGGGGTTGCGGTCAGTGTCCATATCACCCCTCTTGGCCACTACTGATCCTTCATGGGCTCCTCTGGAGAGGCTACAGCTCCCTCGGGAGAGACCCACCTACTCTGGTGGGGGCTATCCAGGAGAAGAGATGTCCTGTCCCTTGTCCTGCTCTCCCCTCGGGGTTAGCAGGGCCCTTTTACCCTCACCCCTCCCTGCCCAGAGCTGGGGGGCTCAGCTGTGCCTGGCATCACCTTTCCTCATGGACATCCCTGCAGCCTCCACCAGCACCTACTTTGATCAAAATTGTTTTAAAATTTGCATCAGGAACATGAATACATGTTTATATACATTGGTTGAAAATCCATTATTGGTTCAAAGTTTCAGGAAATGCAGACCATACAATTAGTGATTGTGTTAGTTGATTAGAGTAGTTTTCAACATCGTAAAGATTCAAAACACTCATCAGGTTTTATTCCAGAAAACTCATATGCAAAAAGCCACTTTGGCCATGCCAGTTGGTCAAATTCCTGATATTTCCCTCTAAAGAGAGAAATAACCTTTAACCTTTGTAAATATTCAAGAGGTTTTTAAAGATATTAGTTTGCAGGATACCTTCCTTACCAAGCAGTGGCATGGAGTGGATGGTCAGAAATTTGGTGTGTCAGAGGGAAACTGTTTAATGCCTGTCTTTGTATTCAGCCCCCGGTACTGCTGAGGAGGGGACGCAGCCTCATGTTTATTTAGACATCCTCAGCCACCACATACAAAGTTTTGATTCTTCATGAAAGTGATATTATTTTAAATCTGGAATAATGGGAAAGTTCCAGAGCAGTTGGAAGTTCTCATATCTTTTTATCTGATAGTTGCCTGACCTATAACAAAATCAGTTATCTGCAGACATAGCTTTTTACTCAGTGATGCTCGATACCAGCCTGAGTAAGACAGACAGACGCTGTACAAAATGCAATGAGTTCAGTGATAACATCACGCACAATTACTTTATAGAAACATTAAAATATAGATGAAGCAGACAAAGACACACTATGCATGTTAAAATATCTACAGTTTGTTTTGTCTCGAGGGAGCACATGTAACAGCTTAAATCTGCCTTTACATTGCAGGTGGAAGAACAGAACCTGCCTGCACCTCTCTATCCAACACCAACCTAAGCAGTGGCATTACAGGTCACAGAAATGCTGTTTGTCTTAATGTTTGAACCTGGTCTGTATAGCCTGAATACATAATGAAAGTAAGGCTGCTTACACACTATTTTCAGTTATTTTTCAGAACAACAGATTTAATGACATAAGAATGAATTAACTGACAGTCTCTCCTCCCTGTACTCTCTGTTAATAGAAGATAATTCAAGCTGCACTTGAAAAATAGGACAGACCAAATTTATTGTTCCCAGTGGTACCTTAATTCTGCTGCCCTGTATATCCATTTTGCCCACTGAATGAAGCTGAAGTTCCATGGATAAAATAAGAAATAAACAGACTGCCAAGGAGTCTTAAAATTAAGACATGCTCCCTGATAACAAGGTGATTGCCATGGGCCTACACAAATCACCATAAGAATACCACCACATGATTATCACGCCTTTGCCATTTCCTTCATAATCTGTTTTTTTCAAGGATTTGCCTACAAACTCACACTCGATGAGTTTGCTTATAATCACATTTTTTCTAAATTCCTTCTTTCTCCTGCTCACTAAAAGTAAGTGCACTGTAAAAGGTGAGGAAAAGTCTTTCCCTTCAAAATTCACGATGTAATTCTTTGAAATTAAGTCCAGTTGCATATCATCAGGTCATTTCAAGTCTTTGTAGTCAAGAGCCATTTAGAATTTTGGCAAATACAACGATAATCTATTATCTCTTGTATGAGCTTCTAACTTTCTACTCCCAAAGCACATGATTTCATGTTCAAGTGGCTCTTTTGCCAGGTCAACAGGTGGCTGACACGAACTACAAAGCAAAGAATGGGTAAATCAAATCTGGAAATCTGGAAATAGAAGTCATTTGTGTAGCTCAGAAATTGGTCCATCTCACAGTTAGGAAGAGAGAAAGGAGAAGCAGAAGCTTTATTCAGGCATGCAAATACGTTCCTTGAGACACTTCCTTTTTTCTGCCCCAACATGACATCCATGACTATTGTTTGTATAGACGACCATCTTAGTGGATTTTGCTCAATGCACCACACAAGTAACCCATACTTGTTATTCTCACTGTCATGCAACATATGGGTGTTTGCAGACAAAAGTGCTGAAAACCAGCCTGGCTCCTGTTAATTCTCCAAGTCTTTTGGATTATCAGTGGTTGTTTCCTCAATTATTTTGCAATACAGGCCTGAACAAGCCATTCTTGTAGCATCTACTTTATTATTAAAAGAGAAAAAAAAGCTACCTAAAAATAATAGTTGCAGTTCTAAAATATATCCTCAAGTATATCTACATTTTTTAAAAAATGATTTGATTGATTTGCCAGGAGAGGAAAAATGATAATTGATGATTTAAATATACCATAAGGCAGTTTATTTGAAACAACATAATAATTTATTTTTGAGGTACAAATTTAAATACTGATCTTTAATAGTTATTAGACTATGACTGAAATTTGACACTGAAACCTGTATTACTTTCAGTTCCATGAATTTGTTTCAGCTGCTTGTTGATTTTTAATGGGTTTTTCTCACAAATTTAGATGCATTGGCAATTAAAATAGTTACAGTGAAGATATTGAGAAAAAAAAACTATGGGAAAACTAATTTATTTTAAATAATTATGATGAAACTTTATAGAAATTCTATACAAAAAGGCTAGTGCCTTTTACATTCTAGATGTGATTTAACTATGGAAAGAATATGTGGAATTGAGACTAATAATTTGCTACAGATCTAGGACCTATGTATCTGGAAAAAAGTTTATTTTAAATTATTTGTTTTATAAATACATAATTGTATAGTGTGGAATAATGTGGAGCTAGAATGTTTTCGAAAACACAGTTTCATATTTGGTTATTTATTGATACTTAGGTAAATAATAGTAAAATGAAAAATCATCAACATAATTCAACAATTCGTATTTCTGATGCTTTTTTGTTTTGTTTAAAGAAAACTCAAACTCTTCTCTTTTCTTTACTGCACCAGCATTTACAGTTTCATTTTACAGTAGTAAAATGAATGTGCATGTATTCCAAGATTTTTTTTGCTATTTTACATGAAATTTAGTTTGAATTGAATCTATTCAGTATATATTAGTTTTGTCCATCTAAGGAAATGGCAGATGTATATATAAATGTAATGAAACCTTGCTGAGAAATTTGATCTCCAATGTATACACTGAACGGATGGGCTGAATTGGTTTCTTCATCCCAGGAATATTGCATATGTTAAACATGATGGGTTTCCCTGCTTGAGCAGGGAGGCTGGATAGACTGTGGACTGTGGTCCCTTCCAATTTTGTTCTATGATTTTGTGATTCTGTTTGTTTTACTATATATGTTGTTTATTTGCTGTAATTGCTGTGTAACTCTACATAAAACAGAAGTTGGTCAATTTCAATGTTTAAATAATATTTAGCCAGCTTAAAAGAAGAACCAGGGGCTCATCATGATGAGGCTAAAAGAATTATCTAGTTGTGGTAAGATTAAATGAGACACTTGTTTTTGCTCATGATTGTCATTCCTTTGTTTTCACATTTACTACCACTCATTAATAATTTTTAATGTTTCTCCGAAAAATATAAAAATGAATTGGTCTCATGTTCTGTGGAAAATGAAAGGAAGTGCCAATCCAGTTTTAACACTTCAAAAGACATTTAACTATCGCTCACTGGGTTTCTTCTGTCCAGCCCGGTTATTCAGACAGGTTCCAGCTGGCTATATTTCCAGGAGTGCCCCTGTCCTAAAGGCACTCTGGCAGCGTCCCATGGACACTTAACCAGAGAATCTGCTGCCTGCGTTGTGGTGCAGGAGCTAAGGACCGGTTAGCTATCAGCTGAAGTAGAAAGACGAGAGGGCCCTTGGTTTACCTTTTATCTGCGTAGCTTTATTGCCAGATGCTCTTCACAGGGGGAAGGCAGGGACCAAGAGGGCGAGAGAGGGTCAGACACCCACATAAGAGTTATTCCACAGGACCAATCACCAGGGGTGTTGGGGGAGTTTAGGGAAGGACCAAGGCTACTTGGTCCTATGGGATCAAGAGGAGTAGGGGCCTAGGAGATAACAGGGGATAGTACAGGGGCTCAGGAGATAACAGGGGATAGTACAAAGGTCTTGGGGGGAGGGAGGAAATGATGGACACTCCAGATGGCTACTCTGGAATTTCCTGGGTTAGACCATGGTGATTTCACTCTCCCGGGGGAGCTTGGCTCCCTTGGAGGGCCTCCACCAGTTATCTTTTTCTTCTTCTGTGCCCTCTCCCCCGGAGGTTTCCAAGGAAACCTCCACGGCAGCTACATTTAACTATGGTGTTAAATTTCTCTAAACCCTGCTGAAAATCAACCATCTCTTCTCTGTTGCACATTTAGGCCATGCAAATTATGGTCATAATATTGTATAATTGATATAAAAAATGAGGTCATATATCCCATTTAATTGTTTTAAATGCTTACTTTGATAAATGTATTCAGAGGACATATGGTCATTTAAATTCTTTCAAGGTCATTTGAACACACAGTATTCAACTTACCCGAAGTCAAAACAGTCATTTGTATAGAGCTATACAAAAAATTGCTGCATGACCTACTTGATAACATTTAATTGACTAAAAAAATTAGGTTGGTACTTATGCAAAGACAAATGTATATTGCAATGTCTCAGCACTTGAAAACAGATAAATCTACTTGCACATCTGCGGCATCGGTCTTTCACTGTGTCCATATCTCTGGTCCTCAGCAGCTTAGTCGTAATTGAAAGACATTAAGTTACATACAAGAACTTAAATGCATATTAGTTATGTAGAGGGAAATGATGTGTTGTCAGATGTTGTGTTGGGGACATGGCTTAGTGGTGGATGTGGCAGTGTTGGGTTAATGGTTGGGCTTGATGAACTTACAGGTCTTTTCCAAGACTGGTCTTTTCTATGACTCCATGGTAAAACCTCTAAAAACACAACCTTGACAGCATCAGTGTAACAGCTAAGAAAACTGAGGACTGGTCTTCAGAAATAGCTGGAATGTCCGAAAACAATTTCAAAAGCACTCTTAAAAAAAGTTATTTTTAAAGCCTTGTTCATGATATGATATAGTTTGTCAGTATCTGAGCGTCCTCAAATTCTGGGCAGTTGTGCTTAAGTGCCACCTGGTTAGTGCTGTAAAGCATTGTCTCTGTCAGGAGCTAACAGTGATCTATGTTCTCCATCTTTGCTCACAGTTTTGTACAATAGACAGATTTAGAATTATGTGCCATGGAAATTCTTTGTCTTTGAAACTAATAGAAACTCAAAAGTGATCAAGCTCCCTCTCAGTTACTGATTGCCAGTAAAAGGCAAGTGGGCACTGTGTGAACACATTTGTTCAAGCCAGACCAGGTGATGAATCTTCCCAGGCCCACCCAGTGAGAAGATTTATCATAAAGACATCCTTACCTAGCAATGGTGAAAGCTTTGACAGACAAGTGCTGGTTCTAGAAAATCTTTAAAGCTGTCTTTTACATCAGTAGCAACTTCAGTAGTGAAAGAGTCTGTAAAGGAAATCTTTACTCCTTCTCAGGTTTTTGCTTCCAAGAAAGCAGTGATTAACAGTGATACTTGTCAAGATGTTTAACCTCTGCTTCAAAATCACATAAACTATTCTTAGTTAGCTTGGCTTTGGAATCTACTGGGTGAACAAACACAGAAAACACCTCGAAGCAAAATCAGACCGAAGCCTGCTGTATCAAAAATATTCTATAAAGTGACAAAGCCAGTGCAAGAAATTCCAGCCTTCCATATGCCAGCTGTTAATACTTACATTACATTCCCACAACTGTTTGCAGCAGCTCACTGGGACAGTGAAGTGTCTGTAGGACTCCTTTGTAAAGCAGATAGGTACACAAAATCGAGAATAGAAAGGCTGTTATAGTGCATTATATTGTGCTTCCAGGAAGCAATCAGCCTTTGCACCAAATCCCCTATCCCCTGGACTTCTGAAAAGTTTTTAAAACAAGTCCTGGGGGGCTGAAGTATCTTCAAGAGTCTCTGAGCCTGGAGTTTATGAATTTCCAAAGTCTTGTGAGCTAACAATGCATGAAAGAGGGTCCAGGCAGAGAAAATCTGAAGTTTGTACTAGGTGAGAACTCTCTAACTCTGAAGGAAGTCTGTATTTATGTTCCAAAAAAAGCATGGATCTTTTTCTTTCCCTGAGGAGCTAGGTTATTATCAGAAAGATGGATGCTTTTTTCTTTAAAGCATGCTATTTTTTTCCTTGTCAAACACTATTTGTAAGAAATGAGAGATGGTTCATTAGAGAAAAGTTAGTACACACTATTTGGGATTGATAGCTTATTTATTTCATGGTGATTAATTGGAATAATTTTATATCAAAATTTTAATTTACACTTCTCTAAAGCTGTTGATGTAAAGGTGACTTAAGCATTTCTCAGTTACCTATCGCTCTTTGCAAATAATAAATCTGTTTTCTGTGACAGTAGGACAGGATCTTTGTGTTTTTCCTCATTTAGCTTGTACACCAAACCTCTATAGAAATATGTCTACACAAAGACCATTCCCAATGTGGTATTTCTCCAGCACTAATGGTAACCATATCATTTGTGTGGTATTGTACACTCAAGCCTTGTGAAAAAAATTAAGACTTTTAGCTTAGGTCGATGATTTTGACAATGCAGTCCTTGCTGGTTCTATGCTGGTAATACAAATAAGATGTGCTATAAACTATTTCTGTGTGTATGTGTGAACTGATGAAAGAATATTGTGCTCAGTGTCATGGTGCAAACCATGACTAAGAGCAGACTAAATTATTTGCCTCAGAAGCTAGGGGTCAAAAGACATAAAGTCTTATTTTTCCTCAGGACTTAAATGACAGAAATGTAAAACATTCATAAAAAACCAAGGGTGCTCCCAAATCTCTGAGGCAGAGATATAGATGGAGCCTACATAGTACATGAAGTGCTGACCATGGAAATAACTGTGAATTATAGCCATATGTCATTCATTTAATCCTGGTGGAGAAACAATTTGGCTAAAAAATTTTGCCTCTCAATAAGGTCCTGTATATGTGGAAAAATCAGTGTTTTGCTTTGATGTAAGTTAAATAAAATCTGTAATATTTCTAATGTATGAAACATGTTTTGTCTTGACTTTCATTTGACTTGAAATAAGTACTATTTGCCCCATACAGACTTGAGAAAAGTAGAGTGCTAGACTGTGAGGGATTTGAAGATTATATGGGATTGTTTCATGAGCAATTACTTGTTTTCTGCTTGAGAATACTTGTATTTTGCTACCAGTCAAAATTTCCACAAGCTTTTACTTGTATATTACTGACATCTAATCTTTTTCAGCATGAATTACTTTTTTTGAGTGAAATTTTGCCTAATCAAGCAAGACTAAAAACCTGGAAGGATTTATGTTTATGATTATTAGTAATTTTTACAGGTATCAATTGACACTACTTTGTATTCACTAAATTTTTGTTGAATTTTCATGACGATGTATACTTGCAGATGTAATGAGAATCCTAAGTTACTGTAGTAAACAAGAACAAATATTGCAGATGTTATTTCTGGAAGTTATGGCAATGCATAGAAATTCCAAGAGGCAATATATTGGAATCATCAAACATAATCAAATATGTAATCTATACTTTAAACTGAACCACTCATTAACCTCAATGTGTGGAACAGTCATTGTCTAGAGATATAGGTTTGCATAATATAGATGGAAGTTAAAGTTTTATGTAGGGCCTCTAAGATGCAAATGGCTCCCACATCTCAGGGAAATAAGAAAATAAAGTATGTGAAAAGTTTTGATGACAAAATACAGTAAAGTTTATTTAAAGTGGAAAAATTTTGAAAATTTTGAAAGCCTTGGTAAAACAAATCTTTGTTTTCAGCAGGGATTTTGCTTAAATAAAAAGTGAGCAAAAATATTCAGTGTTTCTAAATTTAAATTATTGTTATTATTAAGCACAAAGCAATAGATGATGACTTCAATTTATCCAATATACTGATTGCTCAAGTGGTAATGGAGTGGCCCACTATGAAATCAGTAAAATCTGACTGAGAGATCAGAATTTGGCATGTTGACTGAAAATAAAGTGTTTGGCTCTTACAGAGCAGAAAGTGATACAAATATCCAGTCAGATTTTTCCTGGCCTGAATGTAGGATTCTATATATGCAATATTGCAAGACAGGAACATCCAGCTTCTCAATGAGGCCATTTTGTATACTTCCAAATGAGCTATTTAAAGCAGAAAGAAGTAGGTAAATTGTCTTTACCTTGCTGTACAAATTCACATTTATTTTTTAATCAAAATAGTCTTGTGAAACTCTTTTCAAAATGCAGCTAATAATATCAATGATATTTTAGCTGTATTCTTAGAAGCCTATTACTGAACAACATATAGTCTGTTAGAAAAAACTGATGTGGCAACAACATTAACTTATTGTCCAGAGATCAGAAGGAGGAAAAACCATTTTTTTCAATCAAAGAGTAAGCTTATTTTGTCTTTAAATTGATTTCAGAAGTATTTAAATTTGAGTTAAGAATTACTAGCAGTATTTCAGCTATTCCAAACCTTGGAATATTTTATTTAGATAAGGCAGCTGAGCAAATTAAAACATAAAGACTAAATCCATTCTGAATTCATAACAGTCCCAGAGTCACTGAAAGTGCATTAGAATTAAATTTAATGTCTACAGATCAAATGGGAAATAATTTGCGCACCAATTAATCAAAAATGCATTTTAATGTTCTTCCATACAACATCATGACTGACATTTCATAGAGACAGAGTTATGGATTTAGAAAGAATTGGCAGTGTTTCAACAACTCAAAGGTATTTCCTCTCTCCTCATCCCTTCCTGATATTAAAATCTCTATTATAGGCAAATATGTCTTCCAAAAAAAGAACATTTTACTACATAATTTCAAGTAGAAATGCTCAAACGTATTTCAACAATGCTCCCTCTGCCCCAGGGAAGAAGTAGGGAAAAAAAAGCAGTAGAAGCTGCTTGCCATCTGTTTGTAGCAACTTCTCCTGAATTTTAAAAACTGAGGCCAACTATTCACTTTTCACCTTTGATAATAAGGGAAGTTTTGTAAAGACTAAAATGCTCCGAAATCTAAGACTGATGATGGTCTTTTCAGTTCCTCTATGGTCCGTGGGTCCCATTACTCCATTCAGGAACCCAGCAAGTGTGTCCACTTCATGTAAGCACTAAAAGCACTCAAAGCCCAGGGTGGGAGGGACATCCAGGTGTTCAGCTAGTTTTCACAGTATGTTTTGCCTTTTCTGCTAGCTCTCAATTTGCCAGAGTTGTGCTACTATCCAGTTGCCAAGCGATCTGGTTTAAAGTCTATTTGTATAAAGTAAGCTGTTACCTTTTTCATCCTTCAGGGCAGTGTTTGGATGGGCTGTGCTGTAAAAAGGTGCTGAAGACATATTTTTACAGGTATTTTATCATCTCCTCACTGATACTGAACCTTGACTAAAGGTACTTATGTTGCCCAAATAAGGGAAATAAGCTTATGCATGTCCCTAAGTGTGAGTGCATACATAAAAAAAATATTCTAGCGTGTGTTGTAATGCTCACAGACACTGTTGATCAGGAAAGTAACTTGCCCTTGCCTTGGTTTACCTTCTGTTATTGACTTTCAAGGACTAAATCCAAGTGCTGTTAAAGTCAGTGAAAAAATTCCTGCTGTCTGCAGTGTTCACAAAATCTATACTGGAGTGCTGTAATTCTTTAAGTGGTTTGTTCTAGTGTTGGTAATTAAACTTAATTTCCACTTTCTTTCAATTCATCTTTATTTAAGTTTCTTCCCCTATATAAAGTGTCCAGACATGTAAAATAGAAGCAGCTGTGTTTTTATAAGTACTATAAAGTATGGTCTTAACCCATTAGTAAGAGTGAAAAACAGAACAATTTTATAAGTCTTATTTTGGAAAAGGAAAATGTTTTGTGAAGGTAGAAAACAATGGGAGAGTTGCAACTTGAGTTGAAACTAGATGTAGGAAAAATTACAGATGTCACTTTGGGATTCCAAGCTCTCTAGATGTATTATCATGAAATACAGAATTTTTCTGCTCAGCAGACAAAAACTGAGAGAGTTCTCAATACTTCTAACGAGTTGCAACTGATATACCTATTTTATGAAGTTATAGAATAACCAGGAGCGAAAAAGGCTCGCCTGGTCATTTAAGATGAGCCATATGAATCACTTTCTGTTCACAAGTAGGAGGTGAAAAAAAAATATAACTTCTAGTCTTGGGGAGAAAAAGTATATAGAATGATAGCCTCAGGTATAATAAATTGTTTTTGAAGTCAATGGCACTACGTGCCTGGCCAAGAAGTTAGATTCTTCTCATTTTATCACATAATAAATGATGGAAAGCTGTTGAAAAAAATGATTCCACAAAGGCAGAAAATTGGTGTAAAAAAAGAACTATTCCTAGAGACCTATAGTATTCCTGGAGGCAATGCAACACTCAAAAATTTGTGTTTGCATGAGTAGTGTCAGTAACTGTAATGGGATTACAAGTGAATCTAGCCAAGCACAAACAAAAATATTTTCAAGATCAGAACCTAAAAGCTAGTGCTCCCAAATGTTCTAAAGTGATTTCTGAAGTGAACTGTGTTACAGATAAGGGCCATACAAATGGCTGACAGTAAATCCTTGTTGTCATTACCATTATCATCACTAGTGCAGAAGGGAATGGATGGCAGCACAAGGAAGCAGACAAAATGGCATATTAATGTTCAGAGTTGAAATCCACTCACCTTGTTCTTCTCTCAGTTTCACAGACACCACTGCTATTTATGGAGATGCTTTCACTGTGATAAACATGGTTCTGTTGATGATGTGTGTTTATGGATTACATGAAATGAAAAAAAACCAAGAGAAGAAGATATTTTAAAAACCGCACATCCAGAAAGTGGTGCATTAAATGAGGATCAGAGCCTTTGGATGGGTCTAATAGGAATGGAAAACCCAGAGTTTACACCACTGAAATGAACATTCATTTGGATTTGTGTTGCTACCAGAGAATATGAGATAAAAATTTGATACTAGCTTTTATGCAACCACTGGTAGCTTAATTCTGACTACCAGTATCATGCTACATGCTTGTTTATATCAGAATGACTATTAGTGGAGGCAAGAATGTTTAATATGCAATGCTAGAGCAATACAATTAGAATGTTCCTCAAGAATATATCAGCTTTGTCAAAAACAGAATTAAATTTTTGAAAGCACCTAATTTAGGAAATAAACTTCATTTAGTTTTTTTATAGAAATTCACAATTTTGATAAGATCTGTAAGGGATTTTTTTCTTCTAAAATTGTCTTTTTCTAAGAAATTTCACCTTTTCATTATTATTCAGGACTGCCATCATTTACCTCAATTAAACAAAATAAGATTCAGAACTTGCTATGAGACACAGATTCTAAGGTTTAACAAAATTCTGGTCCATAATACATATTGATGAAAATGAAAAATGCTACTAGAATCCTTTTATTAAAAATTGAAGTAATTACATTAGTAATAGTATAGTGATAGTATTCAAGAAAAGAAGAATGCAAAATCTTCCACAAATAACCATGAGGTACACTACAAGATGATCACATTAAAAAAAAAAAAATCTAAAAAATCAGCACTCAAATTTAAGCATAACTACAAACATCAGCTCACTACCCCAATGTAAAAAATGCAACCTGTGCATTCAAACCCATTTCTGCTATTAGTAAACCCTGCTTAAAGGACTCTTAATGCCAATTTTTTCACACACACACAGCACAAGGTGGAAAATTTTGTCTCAAGATCCACAAGTTTTAAGGTGGATGACACTAAAACAATGACAGTGTACCAAATATACTTATTGAGAGTAGCGTGGTAGGACCAGTCCCGAGGAGATGTTACGTTTTTCAAAGAAATTCCCCTTCTTTAACCTGTTAACTCTGTTAGTTCAGAGTATTTCTGCAGATCTATAAAAACCCTTCAAAATAAGCATAACATTTTACATGTTTACCTCACCTCAAAATTAAAATTATGAAATTGAAAGCTGGGGATTTTTTGAACATTAGTGTTCCCAGCTACTGGAAAAATAAAAGCTTTCTGTTTCTGCTTGAGTCCTGAACAAGAGCTTGCATCCTCAGAATCCTGCCTGTTTCATTCAAATGTGTCAATTCAGATCATTAAAGCTACCACTTTTCCATTGTAACATGGCTTCTTAAAAGATGGTATACAATACAATTGTAAGAGTCAAATGGGATTTTTAATAAAGATGATGTTTTCAGTTCAGTGTCAAAATAAAAATATTGCATTGGATACTTGCAGGAACCCTTTTCTTACTAATGTGGGAGCAATTCAGATTACAATAGACAGTAATTTCTTATGGCTTTTTCATAAGAAAATAGCGTTTCATGGGAAAAAAAAATTGTTTCCTGAGGAAAAAGGTAACAATACATCAGATAAGCAAAGGCCAGAGAAGTAAAGGTCTCAAATTTCATTTTCAGATCAATTTAACATTTAAACTAGGATAGATAAATTATTTTATAATAAACCCACCAGGATTAAAAAGTTTATCCCAAAGTCTATTTCTGCGTCTGATTACATTCAAAGGTAATTAAAGTCCCAAAAAATTATTTTGGACATGGAAATTGTCATCTTATATTTCAGACATGAATGTGGCTACTCCTAAATACTACCAAACAATTGTTGCTTCCACACATTTCTTGAAATAAAAGAATTTATATCATATACCCATTAGTGGAAAATCATTATGTTGTTTCTACAGCTATACTTGTTGGCATCAACCAAGAATAATTTTGAAGTGGAATTTGGGAAATGCAGAGAAATAAGAAACTCCATGATGCAGTTAATTTCCTAAATAAGCTAAATGAATCTTTAATGAAAGCTGTTTCTCCCAATTGGCTAAAAAAGAAAGCTGTTCCAAATATGAGATTTGCAGTCAGTCTCTGGTATAAAACCACATAGTGTATTTCCTCTTCAATCATATTTAGCCAACAATTTCATGTTATGTCTGCTGTTTGGAAGTTCAGGAATGTTACAGTTTTACTATTAAAAAATGCTTTTATTAATAACTAATCAAATCCCTCCCAAACATATTCTAGGAGAGGACAGAAACTGAAGCTTTACTTTGTGACTGTAAACATGAACAATCAGAATGATAGATTTATCTTTTCAGGATCAATTTTTTCTGTTGAAGGTCTAACAACTGCTGTAAATGGACTCATAGATAGATCATCAGTAGAACAAACATACAGACCTATGTTCCATCTTTAAATTTACAGGTCAGATATGTAGGGCGGCATATGCTGCTCTGGAATACAGTGAGATTTAGCAGCCACGCTATATGAATATTTGCCCTTAGCACAACAGTTACGGAAGATGATCCTTTGTTTTGTCAAATTCATATAGAATTTAGAAATTGATAGTGCTCCTATATTTGATATTGACAAAAAAAAAGGACTAAACCTGGAATTTATGATGAGCATCAATGGACTAAATATGTTTAGCTTAACAGAAAAAGTTACAAATCTCTTAATTTAGGCATTCATGCCACAACTTTGGCAATTGTTAATTCATTTTCAAAGTTACTTCTTATGCTAGGATAAAGGGTAACATTTCCTGAAGCTGACACATGCATCTTCTGTAAATATTTTATATTATACTTAATTTTTGTTACTTGTGGTAAATCCCTGCTGAATCTAATAGACATCAGTTTTATTCTTAAGAGATCTTTTATTCTTAAAATTAAGATCTTAAGATTTTAAGATTGAAAAATCTTGTTCCAAATTATAGTACTACTATTTAAGTGTCTGAAACCATCTAGCAACTAATTAATAACTATTTCATAAGAACTGTGATAAGGGTTGTCAGGAATATTAAAGTGTTTTCAATGAGAAAAAGCCTTGGTGACTAACTTGTCAAACACTAATACAATAGTCAATTTTTATTTGCAGAAATCCTGTCATGATGTCAGTACCATTGCCTAGATTTGAAGGTATGGCTTATACTAGTAACTTATTGGACAAATCCGTTGACAGACAATTTTTTAAATTAGAACTAAGAAATAAAAAGAAAATTAGAACAAAACCAGTTGTGATTTTTAATGAAGTGACTTGAAATGACATCATTCACAGAATCATAATAAATTGGAGAGAGGTGTAAGATTGACTGTTAGACTTCAGACACTTTGTAGATTCAGTAAGAAATGAATCACTGCAGTTTTACCATGTCTATCAGGTCTCATGTTGTGTACTTTAAATTATATGGTATAGATCTTTACTTTAAAATGTATTTGTAACAAAATAAGATTACTTTTATATAATTCTGTGAAATTACCTTTTAAGTGATGGTTCTGTATAAATCCAAAGAAATTACTTTATGCTATAGTTATTTTGTCACAATCAATATTCTTTCATATTTATTCTTCAACAGATTAAAAAAAAAATCTAGTATGTAGGAGACAGAAAGTAATATTAGATAGGCCTGTTAAGATGTCTCCTGGAAACAGTCATATTATCATTTTATACCTGAAGAGAATTTGATCCCAAATGCTAAATTTATGCTTCTCTAGATAACGCTAGTCAGTTTATAGGCAAATATAATGCTTTTATGGAAGCAATCGGCCATATTTTCTCTTTCCATACATATTTTGATATAAATAAAAAGATATTTATAGCAATATACATTATTACCTCCTCTACAGTTCACATAAACAGAAACTGTTTTTGTGTTGTCTAATCAAACTGCTAATAGGGTGCAGTCTTCTACCTAGAAATTTTAGTACTTTACCTCAGTCTTAGAATTTCAGACATGAAATATCTAAGATATCCAGTTCATTTATTATTCCAGTTATTCAAAACTTTTCTCATGAAGAATATGTATATATATGCATGTGTATATTACTGCATACATAGATGTAGCTATGTAGTTGCTTCCAGAGTGCAATAGTTTTAAATAGAAGTGAAGGGAGATCAAAAGACAGTATCCACCCTGAATTGCTCAAGGGAAAAATGTGCTTGGTGTTGTTTGTCCAATATAACCTTTTCTTCTGAGGTCTACTACAAGCATAATGTGTTATTAAATTTTTTCCTGCAGAGAGTATCAACCACCAACCTTTGGTCTGACTTACAATGGAGTCAGTATAGACAATAAAAAGTAAATGAATGGCAAAATTTTTTGAAGTAAGGATTAGTAAATTGTTTTTGTGAAAACTGAACTACTTGCTTCTATGACTTAGGAATTTAAATAGTTCTTAGCAAGTGTATTTTAAATACACTGGCCAAAGTGAAGGTTGAATGGTTAGACAAATATATCTGTAACATATGTCCCTCCAGATGGGCAAGAATTCTAACAAAAGAGACTGAAAATTAGTTTAGACAAGTTCTGATTAGACTCTAACCATGTCTTACTCAGATTTTGCCATTAAAAAAGTGATACACATAGATGACAGACTTTTTCGCTTTTGCTCATGATTTTAATCGCTCTTTTCTAAGTGGAAAAGGAAAAGTATGACTAGAAATCTTCCTTTTTTCAGTGTTATGTTAATCTGATATCAACCCATCTCCCAGTGATTCCAGAAAATCAGAACTATGGTGGTGTGCTGGTGGTGCTTGGGATAGAGGTAATTTTCTTCATGGTAGCTCGTATGAGGCTGTGTTTCAGACTTGCGCTGTGTGTATAAGCAGTGTTTATAATTCAGGGCTGTTTTAGGCTTGCACAGCATCAAGGCCTTTTCTGCTTCTCACCCCACCAGCACTGGGGATGCACAAGAAGCTGGGAGGGGACACAGCCAGGACAGATGATCCCAACTGCCCAAAGGGATATCCCACATCACATGGCATCATTCCAATGTATAAAGCTGGGGGAAGAGGGAAGGGGTGAACTTTCAGAGCGGTGGCGTTTGCCTTCCCAATTCACCTCTGAGTGTGATGGGGCCCTACTCTCCTGGAGATGGCTGAACACTTCCCTGCCCATGGGAAGTGGTGATTGAATTCCCTGTTTTGCATGCATGGCTTTTGCTTTCCCTATTAAGCTGTTGGTATCTCGATCCATGTCTTATCCCATTTTTACTCTTCCAACCCTCTCCTCCATCCAACTGTGGGGGAGTGAGCCAGTGGCTGTGTAAGACTTAGTTGCCAGCTGGGGTTAACCACAGCAGGTGTAAAAAAGGGAAGCACAAGAATTACTTTATCTACCAACTAGATTTTAATTATGGAGAGTTTGATATTAAGCCAGTTTTGTAGAATTAATTCAAAGAAATTAAACACACAGAATTTTCTAATCTCATCAGTACTTGATTGGATTTTGTCTTCATAAAATATGAGATAGCTTGTATAGTTCACACAAAACAATCACAATAGATATTCAATATTCAATCACAATAGATGAAAGCAGCATAATCCCTTGGATTAGGAAAGGAAAAATTGCAGCATGTTTTTAAATGCCAACACCAACAGTATAATATTATTAATTAATAATCAAATATACTTATAATTTTACTTTGTGATATTATTTGTGTTTTCCAAGAAAAACTTAATAAATTATTATGTTCTCAATGTCACTATTGGTGTGTTTACTGCAACAATATTAAAGTATAAATTTTAAGCATCCTAATTTTAAATATTTCTACTTAAACTGTCATTGTATCAAAAATAACAACGTAATATTAATTTCTGATAACCTGTACCAACATTTGGATTATACAAAAATAAAGTTTTATCCAGGGTTTATAAGGTTCATTTTTCGCTTCAAATTGCAAATGACCTGTCAAAGACAAATTAAGTCTTGACTTAAGCACTCTTGCATGGAGGCCAAATGAAACAATCTTAAAAGAGGAAGATTTCTTTGTGTCATAGCATTGCATAGAACTTAAAATATCTTTTCAAATATCTTTTCAAAGCTTTCATATTTATAAAAGATTGCTTTTATATTACAGACATGTTTTGTGTAGCTACAATCAAAAATATGGGTTAGAAAGCCCTACATGTTCTTAAAGTGTCTATGGGTGCCAAATTAAAATCGAGCTTCAATGAGGGACACCAGCACTCAAAGGTGTGACATATACCCTAAGCTAGACACAGGTTGAGTAGCTGTTGAGCTAAGAGGTTGATCTTCTTACTTTCCAATGGTTCTTAGTCAGGTAACTCTTATAAGAAATACTAGCAAAGCTCTACGTAGGGGTAAGGAAATTACCCCTCCAGGAATTATGATGGTTTCCATCAAACACTTGATACCTCAGATAATGCCATTTCCATTTATGCAGGCAGAAGAAGTCCTCTAAAATAACTTTACCTAAAGCAAAAGCAATAAACTCCATCTGAAAGGTGTACCCCTTCGTTAGATTTGGGAAGAGTAGGGAATTATGAGTAAGTGAAATTGTATCTACCCCACAAGTCACAGTAAGACTGATCTATTACCTGTTTGGCCCGGGACAGCCTGTCACCTGAAATGGTAGGTGAGAATTCTCCACGAGCCAAGGCAGCCTTACTAAGAAGTTCCTGCAAATTGTGTTTGTTTCCACAGTCCTTGTCTCTATGTGACCATTGCAGTGCAGAGAAGGTGCAGAAGCAGAAATGGTGTATCAGAAAAATATGCTAAGAGAAATAATGCTGTCTTTATGTTCTTCATGAGGAAAAGGGGAAAAATTTGCTTGCAAAAATGGTGAGGGACAAGGAAACAGGAGGTTAAAAAAAAAAAAAAAAAGAGCGCCTTGTTAGTATTATCCAACCTGCAGAGAAACTGCTGCATTTAATGAGCAATCAGAATGTTCATTTAGTCTAGTGCCAGATCTTGTTTTCAAGGAGACATTTGTGCTCTTAGATAGTTAATTAGCCACAGCATCCATAACCATCCCCTGCACATAGGATAAGGGCAACAGTATAATTGAAGCACATGTAGAATTATAAAATCCAAAATAAGATTTCAGGGGAGGGAAAGAACCTGCAAAAAAAAAAGATTCATGTCCCTCTTTAGGTTCATATGAACAGGACTTTTGACAGAAAGTATCGAAACAGATATCAGCCTTTGCCAAAACACAGCAGAAATGAAATCACATTCTTCTCTTGTTTAAGTTGTATAATGGAACCATATCCCGTCAACTTTTTAAAGATATTTTTTAGATGTTAGTATCATAGTTAATGTATCAGGAGCACAGAAATCCTGGAAAAACAAGACAACAAGGAATGCATTTAATATGAGATCAATATGTAATGTTTGTGTGTATAGGTTTCATCGTAAATTCTAGTAGAGGACAAAACATTATGTTTTCAACTTTGGAGCTTTAATTTTGATGACAGAACACATGAACTACTACAGAAGAGTGCATATGCTCAGCTGCAGGTTTAGGCTTTATAAATAAGACTTTGTATAAATTGAACTAAGGTAACTAAAGTAGCCACAAGCAAAGTTACAGAGAGGATATCCAGTTCCTCTGTACTTATTGCACCAGTGTCTTGCCTACCTTGTTGACCTTTTACAGGGGAAGTGAGCAGAAAGCTATACAAATTTTTCAAATACTTGGCACATTGAATACAAAACACTTTTTAAAAAAGAAGAAAATATAAAACATTTTTTGCAAGCTGAATTGTCACAGCTCATGTGGGAAGTCAGTGGAAGCATAATCAATAAGCAAGGCACCCTTGTGCCTTGTCCGAGCAAGAGAATAAAGATTTCATGCTTGCTCTTCTTCAGCTTCATGTCTGGAAGTGTTTTTATCTCATTCGTGTTTCAGGAATCGGTATACAAGTCCGCAGGACTAAGCATGCACTTCTGTATCATGTTTCAATAGCTGCTGTCGTGAGGACAACATGAGAGGCTCTCTTGTTCCAAATGGCCACAAATTGCTTCACATGACAAACAACTAAACAACTCTCTTTACCTGTAAGTGAAAAGAAGGAGCAGCAAGACATGCCCTCTCATCTTGCTAGCCTTTGCTGTGGCTCGCTAGACCTGGCAGGATCCAAAGGAAGGTATTTTCTTTGAACTGTCAGAAACTGGAGGCAGGGGAGGTTCTTGAATGTTGCAGCTGTTCCAGTCTACGCATGGCACTCTCTCTGAGTCACTGAGGGGATGAGTTGGACCATGCTTTCATTACATCCTTCTACATATTCTTTTTTACAGTGTGAATCTAGCACAGGATTCCTGTTGGGTGCCAGGAGGCTCTTTTAGGCATAAACTAAATGCTGCTGTTGTATTGAGGTAGGCAGACCAGTAGATACCTGTGAGATATCTGCTGGTAACTCACCACAGAGAAGAAAGATTCTAGGAGGTCCTTGGAGTGAATGGAGGAGAGCTTCTTGTCACAGCTGGTGAGTGAGCCCACCAGGGGTGGTGCCCCTCTTGACCTGCTGTTTACAAGCAGAAAAGGGCTGCTGGGAGATGTGGTGGTCAGAGACCGTGTGGGGTACAGTGATCATGAAAAAATAAGAGTTTTCAGTATTTGGTGAAACAAGGAGGGGCATCAACAAAACTTTTACACTGGACTTCTGGAGGGCAGACTTCAGCCTGTTCAGGATGCTTATTCAGAGAACATCTTGGGATGTATGGGGGATCCAAAATAATTTAAGGCATCTGTGTCACAAAACTAGCTCTTCTGTTGTGGTTATGTGGTTACTGTGTTTATGTAGGTTCACTTCATTTCCCTCATAGTTTAGATGCCTTGTTGGAGCCCACTAAAATCTTGTATTACTCATTTAGAACATATCTGATTGCCTTCCCCTCTCAAAGTAATTCTTCAAATACGGCATCATTTTTTTGCAGCTTTTCTTTCCTTTAGACCAGATTCAGCACTGTATGCATTTGTTCCCCAAGAGATTCCAACAAAGCAAACAAGAATAGAAAAAAACTTCAGCAAAATTTGAATTCAAAAGACAAAACACATTTGAGAAAAGTGAAAACTGGAAATTAGAATGGTCCTGTGTAGACCAATGTGGAACCATTATATTCTGACTAATTTTTCAAAATATTGAAAAAGGGAAATAGACACAATGAAAGCAAGAAATGGGTGACAGACTACTCTAATAGAATTTTCTGTTTCCCCCTGTGAAATGGCCAGTTTGGAATGTGTTTCGGTTGTGGTCAGAAGGTAAAAATAAATATTGATTGTAAAGGAAAATATATTATCAAAAAATGCATGTAGTTTTGTTTGAATGAACAATTGAGTCTACATCAGCAAATTCCTCTTCAAAAAAGTACTACTGTGACAATTCAGGACACCACAGATGACAGTTCAGTGAGGTACAGATAGAGAATTAAGAGCTAATAGAGAGCTACCTCTAGGGTAATTAGCTGGTAAGGAAACTGCTCATATTGCATTCAAGTCAAATGACCATATTGGTCACTCTAGTCTTTGGAGGCTGGTTTGTTTTTTAGCTAAAAGCTAAAAAAGAAGTAAGAAAATGAGCAAAATACAATGGAAATAAACTATCTTCTCTTGGGGAATTACCTGTTCAGTTACCAGAACGCTATAAAATTCTTCAGGGAGTGGAGATGGAGAGAGAGAATGAAGAAGAGGAGATAAAGAAGGAGAGAGGAAAACTTCCAGTCTAAATATATATTTAGAAGCTCTATAAAAAAAGCTAGACTTCCAATCTCTAATCATCTTGGAAATGGCTGCCAACCAATGAATTCGTATCATAAGGCACTTGTTATGGTAATTTAAGACAAAATTTTGTTTCATAAAAAGCATGAATATAATAATTCCACATTTTCTGTTTTCAGAAGGCTACACCCCATATAATTCATCTTGACTCGAAAAGCTACTTCAGTTATGTCCCTATTGTAATGTGCTTTACAGAGTAGACAGCTGAGGTCTGAAAGCAATATAATGATGTATCCTGACTTGCAGGCTATTACTATTACCATATAGATACCCCAGTGATATGACCAGCAGAAGTCTCTGTCCCTCAGACCCCTGAATAATGTAAGCTGTAAGCTGTTTGGGGTCTAAAATTCCATGGAAGTTAACGGGACTTGTGTCTGTGGCAGTTTAATGCCTTTAAGCCCTACCTCTATCCAGATATTTCAGAATATCTGAAACAGTTAGGGCTTCTGACTATCTTTTCTACAAACCTTCAAAAAAAAGTTAGTCATTCATTCCTAGAGAATAGCCTTCAGCATTTCTCCATCTTCTGCCATTCTCTGGGACTATATTAACTTCAGTTATTTAACTGGAAGATGTCATTAAAAACAGAAATGGACTGAAGTAAAGACAGGGAGTTCACTTAGCAGTTACTGTCATGAGCAAAACAGACTCATCATGGGGAATTTAAGTGAATTTATTAACAATTTGTCTAAGTATTCAAGTACTGATTCAGATATTTGGAAACAAACAGTACAAACACTTAGGGAGGACACAGTATTCCTCCTTCCCCAAGCTTATCTCCACTCCAGACAGATCTTCTCCCATCTTGTTATCAGCACAGGTTACATTCAGTCCCCTCAGTGAGGTAATGGGCAGCACAGGGAAAGATCAGGACATAACAGTTTCTGTCAGTTGCTCCTTCCTTCTCACTCTCCACAACGGGCACAAAGGGCAGGTCCCTTTGATAATATCTGTTCTACTCATCTGCTAAATACCTCCTTTTCATTGTCCTCTGACTTTGGTATTTTTGGTTTTTTTCTTCCTTGAATTCTTCATCCTCCCTCTGTTTTCTCTCTGCCCTCTTTACTCTGTGGCATTTTGTGATCCTTCTTAAATATGTTTTCCTACACTTGATGGTAGCTGATGTGCTCATCTGTGTCCCTTGGTAGGACTGTTGCATCCAGCTGTGTCTGGCATGGGGCAGTCCTTGGTCTGTCTTCACAGAGACCACATCTGAAGTGACTACATTTGGATGTTTGCAGCCAATATAAGGGCTTTGGAAGAGGAACCTTTCTAAAATATCTCCTTTGCTGAAAGACTGTATGCTTTTAAAAACAAGCCCTGAAGGTGTCATGGTTTTGGCTTGTGATCAGTGAGTATATTGCAGTGACAGGTCTTGCAGAGTACAACACTGAGAGTCTAACAGAGTAGTCACTTCCAGAAGAAGGAAATATCACAAATGCAGTGTTTTCTCACCATATCTTTGAAGAATATAATCATGACATCCTTTCAAATATTTAAACTGCTCTAGTTAGTGCATGCTAGAGAAGTCTCACTTTCCTCCCTCACTGGCTACACATTTCTTGAGCTAGAAAGTGTCAGTATATCTGTTATTGCACGGCATATGTTCACACAGCATATTTGTGCAACAAAAACTTTGAAAATTAAATAAGTCAGGTCAATACTTGATTCATTCGCATCTAATTTCACCTATATTTTGTGAAGCACTACAGACTTGTAACATTGCAATTCATTTCACCTTTTTTGAGCAGAGATTGCAGGCTAAGATTTACAGTGCATCCCTGTTCAAGGAGGTTCTGTGAATTCCTGGTACTGTGGGCTGTGACAAACACAGACAAAGGGCATTCCAAAATTGTTTGTACTTTGATTTACTTAAATGCTGAAATAAGTGATGACCCAGTAGGCACATGTATCTGTTATTCATGTGAAATCCTACAGTGCGCTACAAATGTCTAATATTTTGTAAAAAAAATATATTGTAATACCTCAAGTCCTGATAGCAGACCTTTTCCCGTGTATTGTATTGTACAGAACCATGTAAATCCCACAAAATTGGTCCTGAACTTAAAGTATCATCGAAAGCCTACAGTAGATTCTGCAGTATGAGAGAATTAATTCAATTTCTCTGTAAAAATGATGACTCTGCAACATGACTCAGATATATTTCAGAGCCTTTTTCAATATCACAGTCACAAACTATTGTGCCAAACTCCCTCACCCCTACACCCCTAACTACATCCATAACACCGTATTGTTTTCAGAGGAGCTGCCCATGTGTAAGTGAGAAAGTAATCTGGCTTGATGTGTTGGCTCCAGCTGAAGAACATGGAGGCAAAGGTCTTTTTCTGTCCTTTTGAATCTCAAGATTGATACTCTAATTATGTGCAATGAGGGTTCAAACAGCAAACCTACTTTGAGGAAAAGAAGTTATAAGCACTGATTTTATTTGTCTCAATTGCCAAAAAGAAAGCAAAGGAGTAAAAGAGATGTTACTTGTCTGTTTTGCAGGCAAATGGTAAAAAATATGGACAAAGCAGAATACTAGACATTAAACTAGAGAAACTGGGATACATTTTATTCATTACATATTGATCTCACTAAGTTTGACAGATCCAATACTGCTAATTCCTAGCTATTATACTTTTTTTATATTATGACAATGCTAAAAACCCAGCATATATTCAAGTGTTGGAAACTGCCCTTTCCTTGATAGCAGACCAATTTTGGGGGAAAGACACATGTCCAATGTTTCCCTGAACATCTTTTGTTTATTAAGTTGCACCTTCAAGGAGAACCAAGCTGGTTTTCAATCAATCACTTATTTCTTCACACATTCACTTTTAAGTACCTGATTGGTGCACAAATTAGGATAACAATTATCATAGAATTAGAGAATTATTTGGACTAGAAAGGACTTTAAAGGCCTTTAAAAGTTTCCAGAGATGGGGCCACTTCTCTGGGCAACAGTTTCAGTGTTCCACCACCCTCATCACAAAAAACTTCCTCCTTATGTCCAGTCTTAATCTACATGCTTGAGTTTGAAACCATTGCCCCTTGTCTGATTGCTCCAGGTCCTACTGCTATTGTATACTCTGAAGAGCACGGTTGTGCTGGAGCACCAACAGTTTCTAGACAGAGTTTAGAAAATCTCTCAGAGGATCCTTTGTAGATATTGTTTACAGTTCTGGGCCCCATAATATAAAAAGGACATTAGGGTACATGAATTTGTCCCAAGGAGGGCACTAAGCTGGGGAAGGGGCTGGCAGACACGTCCCCTGAGGAGGGGTTGAAGGCACTGGGTTTGTCTTGTCCAGATGAAGAAGTCTATACAATTCTATGTCTAGGTGAGAGTGAAGGAACTGGGAGACAAGTTTGGAAATGTTTACATTACTACATAGAATCTGCTAGTGTTATAGAAACACTCAAACCTGTGAGTCTGAGGAAACTTCATGTGAGAAAAATAAGATCTTTTCATTTCATGAGTTCAGTGACTCAGAACAGGCAGAAGTGAACTGAGGGAGATAAGGAAATCTTTTGCTAAAGGAAATCCTGAAGTGTTTTTTCTGTTCTTTTTCCAACTAAAAGTTCACTATAAAAAAAAATCCATATATTATCTGAGATGAGAACTATGCTAGGAAAAGAAAAAGAGGGGACAATTTTTCTCAAAAAAAAAAAAAAAGAAAGCCTACAACTGAGAAAAAAACCAATGAAATCTCATTCATACACAAGCAAGAAAAAGAAAAATAAAGAAAACCACCATGAAAACTTCTAAGCTACTTATATTTGTGGTAAGCTAAAAAACATTACAGTGAAATAGTGAAAGGTTCCAAAACTGAACTAAAATTTCCTAACCATAATAGTGTGGTAAAACAACAGGAAGTAAAAGATATTGTCACACAAATATGGGACTGTTTCCAACTTTCAGTGCTCTCTAATCTGGAGGAAAAAGGTATCACTTTGCCCCTTTACATAAGAATTTTCAGATATGATCTTTCACTGCTTCTAATTTTGAGGTGGGCTTATTTTTTTGACATCAGTGCAACTCAATAATTCCAGTCAATTGAGTTACCCTACTAACAAATTAGCCAAATTTTAGAATCCAGACCCATTTCACTAGACAGATATTAAACAATATATTAGGAAACAAATGTGGAAAACAAAAGTATAAAAAATACTTTCTGTATTTGAAATGGTTGTCTTAATCCCCACAATAATTTTCAGTGCTCCCACTAGAGTTCATTTTTCAGCACAAAAGGTACACATCATACTGTGAAAATAAATCTACTATATCAATACTTCTTGCTTTTAAATAAGCCAAAGCAAGTGGATAATTACTAAGACCCCAACAAATTTGGCAAACCAGTGACTCAGTGGTCATCTATTTTAGTTTGCAAGGGATTGTATGACTAAAAGCACAGGAAATTCTACCACTGAGACCAATAATAAGGCTTTGTCTTACTGTGAATTTACTTAGAGCACTGACAATTATTTGTTTGATTTCTTTTCTGTTTATATTCATGAATTGAGTACAAAATGCCTCTACATTTAATGTGAAGCAAAATTTATATCTTCTTAGTGATATTTCTTACTTACACAGAGACAGTAAAAGGCTCAGCTGCCTCCTCTACTTTCCCTTTATGTTCACAAGCTCTCGCTGTCCTGCAGAGTTTTGTTTGCCTCAAAGCACCAATCCCATTGAAGGTCAAGGATACTGTATTTGCACAGACACTGATCCTAAAACTTCAAATAACCAAAACTGTTCAAAAGACAGAAAAGAAATTCCATTATGAAAGAACCCTGAATTAACCACTGCCTGAAACTCCTTATTCTGTTTCAGAAATCCATAGTTTCATGTGTACTTCCTTTATGCTTTGTCCTGCTCTCTGTCATTGTGTCTACTAGACATAGGGTGTTTCTGACAGGGGACATGCACCTTCCTGAAGCTGGTGCACTTTAGTAGTGTTTAAGCTCTTGATTCTGAACCATAAATTTTTTGGGCTTCTCCAGCAGTAGACTCTTAAATCCCTGCCTTTATCCATGCTCCCTCCTATAAGAACTTCCTGCTTAGCTGAGGCTTGTTGGACAGATGCATTTGGTTTGGATCATCAGAGTAGGAATGACTTTGATGTGGCTTGCTTCCACCTGGAATTTTGTCCATGAAAACAAACCAGGATGGATTTTTCAGTGCTTACCTTCTAGGGTAAATAAAATAGAAAGTCACATTACACTGAGACAGTACTATATTTGTTTATTTATTCTTTTACAGTCCTAGGTCCTAAAAGTGATGTGATATGATATTTCTGTGTGCATGCATCCCTGAAGGGAACAAAAAGGACTAACTAGGCCCCTGTAACTGTGTATCTGCTCTGTTTATTTTTAATAGAATTTTTCACCTTGAAGCAGGTCCTGCATTTCTACAGCTGCATGTAATTGCTCTGGAACCTAGAGCCAGGAGACCATTTTCAATATAATAGAGATTGCACCAATAAAAATGGGAGACACTTGCATCTATAAATACTTTTCATTTTTAGTATAGAGTAAAAAGCACATAAGTGTACATGGCTATGATGTTACAGGTATCCCAGTCAGTTATAGGCAGAGAAAGCAATGACTCCAGATTTAGTAGCATAAAGGGCAACTGTCATAAAGTAAACCATCAAAATTTCAGCAATAGCTCTTAAAATGGTTCTCAAAGTTCTAGCTGCCATTTCATGAGGTCATTAGATGAGAGAAAAAATGCAGAAAGGCAGACTGGGGTCTGTGAGGCAAGAACATGACATTGAAGAAATCTGCCTACAGTACATGTTTCAGTGTATACAAGGGAAGTCTAAAACCAGACCCTTAGATATGCTAACTGCAGCAAGATGTGTCTGCAAAGCAGACAGACAGAACAAAAGACATACAAACCTCACAAAACAAGGATTAATTGCTGAAGGAACAATTTGACTTTGCAGCATTTTTGCCATGTGTGGTACTTGTGGAAAAAAGTTATCAAAAATCATTTCCCCAGCCTCTATAGTAATAAATAAATTTATTTATTTATTATTAGGACTGTGGAGTAAAAATATTTCTCTTTTATGTTCTTCTCAATTGACTCCTATGTGCAAAATAATACATCGAGCTTTTCAGGTAATGTGGTATCAATTTTAGGAGCATTTTATGTTCCGTAAAGAAAAATGAGACTTCCATATGAAACCTCCTGCATGAAGTAGCAGACTAGATTTTTTGTCTTTACTTTTCCTTTCCTGCAAGTACAGTAACTCTAGGATATTGTAGGGCAAGCAGCAAAGTTTGAAAATTAGAAGTAAGTTGCATTCAGGCGAGGTCTAAATACACAGTTCTTAATTCATCATATCTTCTTATCATTTCTTCTGATGGGTGATTTTTTTTCCTGCAATCTATATTTTTTGTAACATAGTGTATTGATGACCCTGTTTACTTAAAAAGTGAAAGAATCTTCAACTTCTACCATGAAAAAAACCCCAAAGGAAATTGTTACCTTGAATGCTTAAATCTATACCTATCTCTCTATAAAAAGTGGACAGATGTTCAGAAATCTGAATCAGCTGCAAATTTCAACCAAACCAACACCTTTGATTAAGGAGCATCCACTAAAAAACACACAGCATGGGCTAAGTAATGGTCCTGTCACAAAGGAAAATACCTCCTGTCATGGGAACAGAGATGATTCCTCATGCACTGAGATGAGAAATGAGTTGTGAGGTCTGGAATCACTGTTAGCTGAATGTGCTTGTACTTCTGCCCGTGAGTGAATAGATGCCTACCTCTACACACCTTGTCATTTGAAGATCTGTGGCAGTGTTATTTGAGAAAAACAAAACATCTGCTTACAGTAAATATTTTTCAAGCTTTAGAGGTTCTTTTAATGAATTTGCTAATAGAAGCAAAGACACAAAAAGTAGAGAATTTTCCCAGTTCTTGGTTGCACCAAACATAAGTAACTGAAAAGAAGGGAGAGAAAAAGAGAAAACTTTTGTATAATCTCATTAATTAGTAATTTAATAATTTAACCTATCAGATGACAAACTAGCTACATATATGTCAAAAGGAGTGAATATTTTAGACAAAAAAAAAGGGATGACTAATACATGTTTATAATAACATTATCTCCCCACCCCCTGCTGTATGCCCTTATGCTTCCTACTGATAGTTGTCCTTATTCAAGATGCAGCTCAAGACATGCTGGGCTTCTGGAGTACACATTGTCCCTCCCAATTTTTTTCTTTGTTTTTAGATTCTTGATAACATGATGCTATGTTTCCAGATTATGCCTGTATTTTTTTAATGAACCCTTAATAAGTGACTGCAATTGGCATGACAAATTTATTAAGGAGAAACCATAATGTTTCCTGTTTCAGAGAAAATAAAACTAAATTCCATCTTTTACTCCCAAGACTTTATTCTCTTTCCATAGTAAGCTGTTAACAAACAGGTTCTGCTGTCTTGATGTCCATGATCTGTAAGAGAGGTGATTTTCTGATATTTACCTTCTCGCTTCATAAAGTTTCTTTCAAAGCCTTTATGCTCAGAACTGAAAATTTTTAAGAGTCTGTTCTCCTGATTCTTTCTTCTGCCTTCCTTCCAATCAAACTGTCTGAGCTGGCCAGTACCAAAATGGACATGATAGATGTGAAGATGAAGATTGAACTATGAAAATAGTGCAGGTCATATTCTGGGTTTCAGTTATTGTCACCTAGACAGGCTGAACTAGATCTGTGTCTTCCTTTCATTAAAATAAAATATATTATAAATTGCTCTATAAACCTTTATAAGAGTCTACTGGCATAAAATTAATGAGTACAAAATGCATTTAAATCCACTTAAATAATAAAATAAATTTAAGTATGGAGGAACATTTTTCCTCTTCCATGAAATGTAGCAAACCCAAAAACCCTCCCACAAATGCTAATTGGATGAACTACAGAATTACAGACCCCAGTTCTTTACCACTTGTGAATGAAACCTTGTATTTTAAGGTGGGAAGATATTGCTGGCTTTCTTAATAAATAAGGAGCCATAATTTTTCTGTAGCTGTAAGAAAGCACAATATAATTATAAAGAAATAAGCAATTTAGCTTAGACTTTTCAAACATGGGATTAACATATTACCTCCTCTTGGGCACTACTCACTACTATTTGAGCCTGCTAGCTAGTTTATTTGTATTAGCAGATGATCCTTGGAAGGAATGCAAATGAGCCTCATTAACTCCAGGAGACTGGTTCTCTGGCCAGTGTATTTATTTAACTGTCACAGAAACACTGAGAGCAAAGCTGTTTATTGTTGTTAATTAGGTGAGGACTTGGAGCAAGTTGCTGTTGATGGAGTTATCTCTAAACAGGATTGAAATTAGTCACATTCTATATCCTCTGCTTTGTTTGAATGCTGAAACAGTCTTAGAGTGCCACTACTTTTTGCTTTACTGCAAGGACTACTGCAGATGTTTTAAAATTATATTCAAGCATTTGCAGCCTTTTGTTTTTCGTTAAACAACTCTGAGCTGTAAGTTTCTTAGTGAGGCTGTGGAAGGATAGATGATGTACAGGCAAAGTTTGATTCAAATCTCACTGAAGAACACTGCTATTTTCACTCTGCATACTATTTTTTATATGAATCCTTTGAAACACAACCTTCTTCACCCATATGATAAAATTATGATGATCCTTTGTTAAGGTCTGTTTCTTCAGTGTCTCGGAGAAGGGAGATGAAAGCTGATAGGTCAGTACTGATTCTAAGCATAAGCTTTTGAAAAAATAATTCACACTTTCTGTGGAGAAACCAGCTGGGTTTCTATAGCTTTATTCTTCAACATTTTTCCAGTACTGAACACTCTATAGACTGGAATGGAAAGAATTTTCCCTGCAGTGTTAAGAACTGTTGGCTGTGCCCTGGTAGGGATCTTCATGCAGATATCACAACTAAGAACAATAAATTCATTTTTCTAGCTTGCACTGTATCATTACAGAGAACAATTTAAAAGAGAAATCACCTAAATTCAATGCAGGTGATGGTAGCAAGAAGAATGAAGTGAAAAAAAAATGATAGAGAAGAGGTGCCAGATACAGGGAACCAGAGAGTCCAGATATCTCTACTGGAAAAATGATGGAAAGCAGCAAATTATCAAGTGGCTTGGGGGAATTTGTGACCAGACAAGAAGCTGAAGGAAAGGTTGGACAGAAGAATGAGATTTGGAGCTGATGGAAGGGTAGGGGCCAGACACGATGATGGGAAAAGTGAGAGTTGTTGAGGAAAGAGAGTAGGAGATTTTGTTTAACCCTGATGAACTGAAAATGACGTAACACCAATCTGATTTTACCTTAAGGCATTGTATAGGGTTTCAAATCATAATTTAGGCATCGAGGACCAAAGTGGAAATCCTAAGCTTACTATGGTTTAAAGGTTTTTCAAATACTGCTGTGAAGCAAATTATGAAGATCCAACTGCTTTACACTCAAACTCTTTGGATGCACAGACTCACTTGAACAGCAAGTCAGACCTGGGATGTCAGGTAGAAGAAACCTTAACCTGGAATGGACCCATAATGGTCTCTCAGTTCAAGTTCCTGCTCCTCACAGGACTACCTAACATTAAGCCATATGAATAAGAGCATCATCCAGATGCTCCTTGAAATCTGACAGGCTTGGTGCCATGACCACTTCCCTGGGAAGCTGTTCTAGTCACCTTCTCAGTGAAGAACCTTTTCCTAATGTCCAAACTGAACTTCCCCTGATGAAGTTTCCTTCCATCTCCTTGTGTCCTATCGCTGGTCACCAGAGACAGGAAATCAACACCTTCCCCTCTGCTGCCCTCCTTGGGGAAGTTTTAGTCTGTCACCTGCAACCCTAATTAATGGCTTAAATGTCCATTTTATGCTATATTCTACAAGCATGACATTAGAAGCTATTTTTACCACCTAAAAATTTAGTATATTAATTGAATATATTTGACCACAGTTGGGTAAAACCCAGCAGTTTTTCATAAGACTTACACTTGTCTGTTGTTGAACTAGAAATGTACAGAATAAAGAAGCATGATTAACAGAAGATCTTTGAATCAGTAAAACCCTTAAGAAACAGGATCCTATCCTTGCCTGTGTCAGAGAAATCCAATGTGATTAGCTGTAAGTAGGTAGCTAGTAAATTTACTCAGGTCACTAAGCATATAATCTTTATTTTTGGAGAATTTGGCTTGTGCTTCCTGCATCTTATTTGCAGAAGAACTGAGCACACACAGCATGAAAGTAGAATTATTTCTGAACATGTAAAATACAACATAAGGTTAGGCAATTCGAAAAAGAGAGTTGTTTTACATTGATTTGCAATTATAATAGATAACAGTGATTACAAATAGATGATAGTGTTAATACATAAAGAGATTTTTTTAACCTCAGTTTCTACATGCTTTTATTTCTCACTTTATCACAAAGAGATGCTGTACAAATTCATTTATGAGTGTTAGTGAAGCATTAATATATTACAGAGATGAGCTCTATGAAAAAGTCTAAGAAGAAATTAAACATTCTGTTTTCCAAGAACAGTTTGAATAGTGTGCAGTGAATAAACTATGGGATCATAAAACAAATGGAATAAAGCAAAATATTGAGTTGCTGCTGACTAAGTAAGTGGCTTACATTCTGTACCTCAAAGGAAGAGGTCCTGTGGAAAAATAGAATGAGATCATATAATTAAATGTTGAACCATAATGGATCCTCACTATCATGTGAATTACATTTCACTAGTAACATTAAATCTAGCAGTTGCAAACATTTCAGTGCCTGACTCTGCATTTTAGTGCTATTATTTTCATGTGAAAACTTTGATATATAATTATTGTATAGAATATGTTTATGGTCAGTGACCAGCAGTTATGCAGAATTATACATGTTAAGAAGTAAGACTAATCAAGTTCTAGAAAACTATGTGTATTCCTATACAGAGGTGCCATATTGTCAACAAAATGCCAGAGGATGGGATGTGATGATAAATGTAAATGATGTGATATTAAATATAAAGTGAGGCATAGGTGGAAATTTAAAGTACGCTTTCACAAAAGAAAAACCTGTGCACTTAGGGATTTCTAAACTTAAATTTTGTGCTGGTAAGACTTTCTCAAAAACTACCCACCGACTATGGAAAACTGATAAATATAGAAAGACAGGAGTGAAACATACTCTTGAAAATGAAATATAATCTCCTAAGTCACTTCAGCATTTTCAATATCTTCACTGGACAAACTATGTAATACTTCTGGTGTACATTTTATGAAAAAACAGAGGAAAATGTGGGAAAGTCTCACCATCAGAGCTGGAAGTGCCAATAGCTGATCACTGCTGTATTTACCCCACTATTACTATTCCCTGTCTCAGAATTGACTTATGCAAGACATACATTTCATCTATTGTGCTTGAAATCCAAGAGCAGAAATATTCCAGTGAAATACTTTAGCATCAGGTGTGTGGATCTTAGCATTATACTTTTCTGTTTCAAAAGTAAGAGATCAGTTCCAGTGATTTAATTTCAGTATGGGAGTAATTCTTACAGATCATCAATTGCAATCTACAATAAGTAAGCAAGAAAAATGGAGCTGTAACCTCCAGGGTTGCAATATGTGATTAGGAGACAAGTTCAGCCCTGTGTAAAAAGAAGCACATACAGGTCCCAGACATGGGGGAGCACTAGATTAAAAGATGTGACTCAGGTCACTGGATCATTTAGGGATAGGTGGGTATGCTCTGTAGAAGGAAGTACTTCTTTATTCTCCAGATGCTGGAATGGTGCGGACATCCTCTCCAATGCACTGGTATGGACTCTGTGGCAGGAAATCGGCTGCATTCACCTCTTCAAAGCTCTTCAGTGTGACTCTCTCAGTTAATTTTTGTCAGAACTGACCAGATGGAGGAGACACCTCTTTTCATTCAACTTTCCCTTCCAAACAAAAGTGACCTAACTCATAACTAATTTCAACATGCTGATGTCCAGTTGTACTTGGAGAGGTGTGTGTTTGAACTCTTATAGATTTCCACCTGGCATCCATTTTTTTCTTTCATCACACTCAAATTTCCTTTCTCTTAATGGCATTTTCAAGCATTCCAAGCATGGATATTCGCCTCTAGTTGCCCTCCTCTACTTCCCTCTGTTGAGTTGTTGTGCCCAAGGGCAGTGGGGGAAGGAGGGATGCTTTTTACATAGCTTATTAGATGGTCTGTTGTGCTCTGACAAGTATGAGGTTCCATTCCATTTGAGAAGTAGTTAAAGAGATGCTACAATCTGTTATTTTTTTATTAGCTTATTAGGAAATTTTATCCTCTAAGGTCTTTATCCTCTGAGTGTTTTTTCTTTGTAGTTTATAAATCTAAAGTATTTAGATATATCATTTATATGTAAAAAAAAGTCTATTTTTTAAATATATAGTCTTTAGATATTTAATTTACATTACATTTTTGGTTATATGACCTTAAAATGTATGTTTCAAAAGATCTTGCTCAGTAGAACTGAAATTCAGAAAAAGACGGCAAAGAACAGCAAAATGATGAAAGAAGAAGACCCAAATCTTTGAATAAATGATTTGTGGCAAAATGGTTGTAACAAGCAAATTCATTCTTTCTGGGATCTTGAATAACATGAAAATAAATTGGATTTTAAAAAAAGAGCAGTTAATAGTGCCAAATAAGTACCTAAATGCAGCTCAATGATAACTGGTTAATCATACCAAATAATTTATTACAGTAGTAATATATTCGAAAATTGGTGGCACTTGATGAACAAGGAATTGCATTGAAAAAAATCAGTAATCTTGGAATCTCTTGATTCATTCTGTGTCAATCAGAGTGGAAGTTGGTTTTTTGAAGAGCTTGAGTACAAAGAACACATTCACAGGTTTAGTTTGTGTTAAAATTTCAATTATTATCTATTATTATAATAAAACATAGATTAAAATACTAGCTTTTCTAAAAAACATTGACAATCAAAGACTGAATAGTTTGATATTTAACCCATGAAGTTCCATCTATCCTTAGTGTACGAAAGCTTTTTGGTCTCTTTTTTAAAAATCAAAGCTCTTCATCAAGCTGGCAATGGTGACGAAGTTGAATGCCTGAAACATCTGCAGCTGTGAAGAAATAAATTGCACCTGCCAATGCCTGTAGTTCTAAGAGCAGACAGGACCAGAGGCCTCGTAACCACTGTTTGGGGAACAGCAGGATCAAGTGTGATGGGAAGGCAGCAAGCATGAATAGGGCACTAGGAAAAGAGAAGGGCTGATAATTTGAAGTTTTTGGATCATCTTCTTTCCTTTGTCACTGGAGAATGAGAACATTCTCACTCTTTGTTTTAAAGGGGAAATGTCACTGAGCAGGAGAACAGCAAAATACTTTAGTGTCTCTCTTTACTTCAGTTTGTCCCATTCCCTCAAATAAACTGATTTTGTTTCTGTTGCAGACTCCAGACTTGTTTGATCATTTTATAGTTCTTTTGTCATCAGCAGAGGAATAAATTTCTGACAGAGTACAGAAATGACATGTTATCTTGTTGCAGTTGACCAATTAACTTAAATTTTTAAAATGGAGCTTTTGCCAAACAACTATCTGAATTATCCGCTGAAGTTGAGGTTAAGTGCTTCTGATCATAATAAATAGTAAATATCTGCAAAGATCCATATAAAATGTAATCCAACATCACCAAAAAAAAAATAAAATAAAGAGGAAAAATCACCATTCATTATACTAGTTTGTAGATACTGATAGCTGTATTTATGCAGACTAGCATGTACACAGGGATATCTGCAGAGTTCTCGTCTCTGACCATGTCAGTTTTGTCCATGCTCATTTTGGTTCAAAACTCTTTTCAGGATAGGAGATTTTAGTGGTTAACTGTTCAGGAAATGTACAATGTCCTTCAATGGAAAGAGTGCAACATATCTCTGAACACTGTAAAATCATAGAGTGAATAATATCAAATGAATATTGAAAGAATTTGAGCTAGTTTTAGTCTTAAATGCTAAACTCTGATCTGTTTTTACCTTCTGCTTTTAAAACACAACTGAGCTGAGTGATGTTTTATCACTATTGCCATGACTATTCATATGACCAAACATACACTACTAGGGCAATAAGCAGGTATTTAAAACAGATGAAGGACCCTCATTCAATGGTTGATCTCTCTCAGACAGCACCTTTATCTCATGTTACTCATGTATCCGCCATTAATATATCCCAGGCTTCTCCTTAAAATGAAATGAGGAGGAAAACAAGCGAAATCTTACAATGTTGATGTATAATATTAGAAGTGGTAGAATTAAGTCCCATGACCTCTCTGATGGCGTTGAATGATACTTGCTATCATATACTCTTTGCTATAGCTCTCATTCAAACAAAGCCATGAGCTAGCAAGCAACAGAATTACAGAACTGCAATAACAGCAGTTAAATGGAAAATGGAAAATGTTGCTTATCTCTATGATTGGAACAGTTTTCCCTTTTCTCAGAAATTTTATGTCCTATTTACTAAGCTTTCAACTTAACATATACCTGTCAAACACTAACACATAACTTAAAAAAACACAATATGATACACTACACAGAACAAATGTTAGCAAAAAAATGCCTTTGTACATCCCAAGAAAGTTCACCCAATCTAGCCTTTTGGTTATTTTACTCAGGAAACAGACTAAGTAAGAGATGGGCTTTAGATTAGCTCTCAACAGTCACAGTTTATGCCAGATCAAAGGGAGAAGTGAATTATGTTGTCCTTTGCTTTCTATTAACAGTACTTGGTTTTAATATGTACAAATTTAGAAGCTGCACTTAAAAGCCCTATATTTAATCACAAATGTTTTATTGGCTGCCTAGAATGGAATAAGTACCTTAAGAATACACCTTCCAAATTAAAGGATATATTATAAATCCAAGACAATACCTTGATCATGCTATGAAAAGAAATCTAGGTTTGTAAGTAATGTGAGTAAAACAAAAATTACAGAAAATGAAGTTATGCAAAGATCTATAAATCTCAGAGCTTCTTCATAACTCATATATCAAAATAAATAGACTTCATCACTTTTTTTGGTCTATCATTCTAGACACATCTGGAGGTACCATGAATTGAATTGTCATTTCTTATTTCCATCACTTGTCAGGTCTTAACTGTAAATTATTCCCTTCATTTTTGAAGCCTTCACCGTAGGAGAAATTTCTTTTGATCATCTTTCTGCTCTGCTACAAATTTTGAAAGCTTCCATTAGATCGTGTCAAAATTATTTTCTAGATGAATTTATGTAAGAGGCAGAAACTGTATAAATTCTGATGTAAAATAAAGATACTAAACCAATCCTTTAGGATTCCTGAAGTAAAACAAAAAGTGACAGGTGTCACACTTCTTTCTGATTACCGTAAACTGTGAAAGTGTCATCTTTGCATTCAGTAAAAAAAAAAAAAAAAATTATCTATACAGAAATGAGAAAAAAAATCACATTGAACATTCTTCACTACTAATCTGTCAAGTGTCAACATGTGGATTCCACTGAGCAAGACCAAAGCTGTCAATTTTAACTACAGTAATTTGTCATATTTCTTCCATAAACTATATGATGGGAACAAAGGGGTAATTTTTTTAATGCTAAATCCTTGCCTGGATTGTATCTAGACTAGTAGACTGTGAAATCTCTCATTGCTGTGGTCAATATGCTTGTAGCATCAGTGATACAGCAGAATATGACAGTTTTGTTTGTATTCTTGGCTGTGACCTTTAGCTATGCACAGCATCAATTTCTGATCCCAATCCTTGGCTGCATCCCTGCAAACACAATTTATGCCAAGGGATTGTCTTGTCTTCTATGCTTCAGCATTAATAAAAAATAAAAGGGAAAAAAAAGGAAAGCAAGAAAGAAAGAAAGAAAGAGAGAAAGAAAGAAAGGAAGAAAGAAAGAAAGGAAGAAAGGAAGAAAGAAAGAAAGAAAGAAAGAAAGAAAGAAAGAAAAAGAAAGAAAGAAAGAAAGAAAGAAAGAAAGAAAGAAAGAAAGAAAGAAAGAAAGAAAGAAAGAAAGAAAGAAAGAAAGAAAAAGAAAGAAAGAAAGAAAGAAAGAAAGAAAGAGAAAGAAAGAAAGAAAGAAAGAAAGAAAGAACCCAACTAAAATGCAACACCTGTTGTAGAAACACTGGTACCACTGTTAGTTGAGTTAGTTGTGTCAGTAGACAGAAATGTCTCACCTGTAAGTATGGCATTCTCATCCAAACAGGTGGGAACACCATATGATTTATTTCTGTGCATGTGAGACACATGAACAACAAGCTTCTTTTCCTATCATAACCCTTAACTGGATGCAATCTTCTGAACTGTTACCCATTGTGTCACTGTATCTTCCCACTGTGATGCATTTCTTCATTTTGGTGAATGTTGATCACCACAAGAAGGCTTGGAATGGTGTCCAAGAAACCTCTTAATTCTGACAAAATTTTTGCAAGGAGTAGAATAAGCCAAAGTAAATCATCCTTACACTTTTTTTTTCTTGCTCAGCACAATATTCAGCTTGTTGCTGACACTTCTGTGTAGTCAGCTATGAAGGGATATGAACAAAATACTTCACTTCCAGTTGAGATACGGTTCCCTTTCCCTAGAAAACAGGAATCTGGCATTCAGATGTGCCTTGCATTGAGATCTCAGAACAATACCTTCCAAGGCTGTATCAAGCTGTGGTAGGTATAATCTATAACTTTATGAATATTAGCTGAGTGAGTATCTTCCTGTAATCTTCATTACCACAGAACCTTCTCCACGTAACTGTCTCATCTAATGCCCTGTTCTGGGATCAAGACTTAAAAATATGAGCATTAGCTAACTGAAGTATTAGCTTATCAGATGCCTCATCATAAACTATCAATAATGGTCTTGCCTTATTCTTATGTCTCATAGATCTAGCCAGTGCCAGTCATGTTAATCATATCTTTTTCACTTACCATGTATGACATCTGAATAATTTCCTGTTTTACAAGTTTAATATTTTTCTTCTTATTTTCTTTTTCTTTCAGAATTAGTCCTAAATCTGAGTAGCTGGGATATTTCATGGACCATGTGTTTCGAGATTGGTAGTGGAACCCACTTTAATCTTACCTCTCCTAGGAAACTGCCTCTGTACATAAAATACTACTTTTTGTTCTATTTATTAGATTGTATATCTTAGGAGTTTCAGCAGGAAATAGAAAAAGGATGATTACAAATTACTTTCCAAGCTAGTTGCTAAACAATACCAAGACAAAGAACTTTTTCCTTCACAATTATCCAATACCGATTTTTTTTCATTCTCACTGTATATATCTACAGATATAGTTAGGGTTGGAAATAATTAGCTTCCTATTCCAGGGACTAAAAAACTGTGGTAAGTTTAAATAGTTATATATATCATTTTATAAGCCAGTGGAATATTTAGGCTTAACCTGGTGGCATTTCTGTTCCCTGTCTCTCTCTGTAACACCTGTTGATGATCTTGCTGTCATGTGGAAAACTGCTTCCATGGAAACACCCTCTGCACTATATGGTGTCTGGTTTTGATTTATTGCATTTTTCATAACATTTCTTTTTCCTCTGTTTTTGTGAGGAATTTTCCACGTGTCTGGACATTCTTGTAATATTCATGGTCTCCCACCCCTGTTCACCAATACTGGATGTGTTACACATTTGCACACCAAGTTGTGTGACTCCCCCAGGGTTGATGGTGTGACTTTGCTATCAGTTCAGGCCACAGACACCAAGTGTCTACTTGATCTCATGCAGTACACACTGAGCAGCGCATCCAGGTCTGCTTAAACTACCTACAGGTTCACCACTACATGGATCCACAGCAATATACAGCATTTGCAACTTTGGTTAAATGCAGCATTTGAAATATGGGAAAGGAAACAGTGATTAAAAACTTTAGGATTTGAAGTGAGACAATTTTGGTAGCTTTTCAAGAATCAAATTTTTGAAAGACTCAGTGGTTTTCTAGGGGAGTCTGTGATTCACTACAATCTCCAATTTTGTTTTTATCTGGAGAAAAATTAAAATATGTCACATGTGGAGAGCACCCAGACTCAGAGTGATATTAATGTGAGGTTTTTTATTCCTGTTCCATCTTTTTTCATAGTGAAGTCAACACCAGACTTTGGTATCAACAAAGCTTTCTGAAGGGATTAGCTTTTTAAAAACAGCATTAGATGAAACAAAAAAGCAAACAGCAAACTAAAACTCACAACATTTTTTAAATAAAACAACTATGGCATTCACAAAATAAATAGTAAGAGCAATATTGAGGTCCTTTATTTTTCTTCATATATACAATATAAATGTAGTACACACAATAGAAAACAGATATATCATAGAAACACAGAATGGTTTGAGTGAAAAGGAATCTTTAAAGATCATCTAGTCCAACTCCCTTGCTGCATACTGAAATTGTCATTCAAATTGTGAAGTAAAAGGGTCAAAAGTTTGAAAATGCCAGAACCAAGTTTGCTTTTGCAGCAGTTTTACCCGCATGTGAAAAAGATGGCAGTTACTAATTAACATTTAGTAGAATATGAGCATTCCCATTAAGCTAGTGCAAAAATACCAAAGATTGAATTATTTTTTTCAAAATAGCTGATTAGCATCAGTAGAGTGCTCTCAAAGGCAGGTAAGTCTTGAGGAAGTACTTTCCAACACATATCAGCACTTTTTATCATGGATATTAAACATGACCCATTTCTTGAATTTTTGTGTTATGAAGTGTGGACTTTGTAGGGATTTATCATGTGCACATTAAATACCTGAGCATTCTTTACCCTTGTAACCGACATTCATTCTCATCCCATTGCTACTGGAGGTTTCACGTAAAGTAGAGCAGCTTATCCTCTCACATTGTCTCTCCTTCTCTGGTATTTAAGCGACAGTATCCTCTCCACTCTCTAAATCCTTCTGCTATTTGGAATTCTAGTTAGCCACGTATAAGTGAAGGTGATCTATTAACAGCATTAAGTGTTAGCTTTGGTCACTGAAAGAGGAACAGGAGAGTAGAAAATAGGAGCACAGGACTGTAAGAGAGAATGTGCTGATTACAGGCTGTTTATAATTTCAGCTTTTTTAGCAGACCGTCACTTACCTTCAATGGCTACATGGTCTGCATTGCTCACCCTGCACTTATCCAGAGGAATTTGTCCAAATTACTGCCATTCCTTTGACCATCTCCTCTCCAATGGAGATGGAAGCTTTTGAATCCCACTTATCTACTCTAGCCCTGTGATGCTTATGAAAGGACAGTTTCTAAGACGGTTTGCCACTAAATGGTGAAAAGATGGTTTACTGTTTATTAAGGACATGTAGAAGTGAGATCCAAGCACTCTGAAATGTGGAGGTCACTTCGATCCAGACAGAGTCATTACATATGGTTAGCTCTAAAATGGACCAGAGATAACTCTTCAGATACCAACATTTCTGTCTTCAGACACCAGCATTTCTGATCTGTTGGAGCCTTCCTTTGGGACAGGACTGAGGCAGACTTTGCTGGAAAATCTTATTCTTCTTTGTCTGCCCAATGCTGCCAAAGTGACAATTAGTGGTACATACAGTAACAGGAGACATCTGACTTTGACCAGCTGACCCTTCTTCAGCAGCAACACAAGAAGTTTGAGCTGAATTCTCTGAGCTGATCTGAACCCTTATACCAGTGTGTGAGGGTAGTGAGTAGGGGAACAGCAAAACCCCTAGCTCCATGAAAGCCAGCAAGAGAGGTTCTGGCCCTATGCCACTGGAGCACTCTGCAAAGGTGTCTCTGAGGAACATGTGCCCTGCTGTGTCTGCCCACAGAGAGCAAACTGTGCCTGGGGATCTGTTACTAGTGAAACCCTGTCAAAGTCCGAAATGGCTTTAATCTTTGGGCTTGGGGCACAACTGGAACTGATCTCAGAAGGCAGAAAGTCATAATGCAGTCCTTGACAGCTCCTTGCTTCATGTTTCAGTACAAACACTCTTGACTTTAAAACACACTGACATGAGATGATCTGCTCAAAGTGTCACACATTTCTGCTGGTGTCCATGGTGTGCAACTAGTCAAGAGCTTTTCTTCTGGCTGTTTCTCATTGCTAAAAATCTGCAGGGGGAGTAATTAGAAAAAAAATTGTCAACACGAATGATGTTTAAGGCCCATGCTAAGAGCTCACTCATCCCATCTGCTTAAGAAAATCATCCCTCCAGTAAATTCATTTTTAATTTGAATGAACCCTGGTTTAGTCACACCACAGTCATTTTTAATTATGTTATTGAGACTGTGTAGGGTTTTTCTTGCCCTTCTGGGCTGATGCTTAATTTCCTCATCAGTGCTGCCTCTCCTTGACTCTTCATTAGAAAGACAGGAACTCACAATACACAAAACAGACCCACTATCTTTTTTTTTTTTTTTTTTGTAATACAGGGTGGTTATTTTCCTAAAAATAAACTCATCTACTTTTCTCATTTCCCAGCTGTCATACAGAGGCATTTTTAGCAGCTGTTTGTATCAGGAATCTATAAATAGGCGTATCTGGGTATAAAAAAAGGAAAGAGTTTTTCCCCTCTTCCTTTGAAATAGGTAGGAATGAAAAGGATATCTGAAAGAAAACAGTAAAGGGAGGGATGCTGAATATGTATGTATAAATTTTCTTCTAAATAAATATGGCAATTAATCAGTTAGATGCATTAAGAGTACTGTACTTTAAGAAAAAAGGAAAGTGATACCTACCTAACTGTAGCAGTCTCAACAGATATTTGGATCCCACAAGGCATTTTGCATACCCATGCTTACTGGAAAAAGAATTCACAAACTGAGAAATTTTAAGTGTTGTCCTATCTATCTTCAGCTTCAGTGTTCTGTGTGGATTAAACTGTTGTACATGGACAGTCTATTTGCACTAGGTTTTTGATGATTAGATGGTCACCAGGAGCATTAACACAACCAGCTTTCTCCTCCTGCAGTACAAAATTGCCCTCCACCATGATGACAACCTGCTCAGCAATAAAGTCTGCTTCATGGGAATGTGTCTCATCAGTCTGACTGATGATCCCTCTGTATAACAGGATATTTCCATTGAAGCGCTATGGGAAATGCAATAGAAGACAATCAAAAGTGTCTGGATTTAAGACATCAGAGGGGTCAAGGAGAGAATCTAGATCTCAGATCCAGTGATTCCTTTCAATTTATCACATGATCAGTTATTTCTTGCCTGGCTATTGTTGTTTTGCAGCTACTCTCTGGTGCTGCTTTAGCAATGACTGCAAAAAATGCAGAGATTTTTGAGGTGGTAGTTAACTTCTTTGCAAGAGAAAGGACTCTAGCTTTGCATATCAGCCACTGCAGAACTAAGAATATTGTCAGTGTCATGGTCAGCAGCTGCTGCTCCACAGGCAGCTGCAGCAGTGAAGGAGGAAAATACTCAGGAGCCATTTACTATTGACTTGTCTTCCTTGACACAGTACTTTATCTCAGTTTAGTTAGTAGGGAGAGTTACAGGCTGGAAATGTCAAATAACATTGTAAACTGTGTTCTACTTTCTCACCTTTCATTATCACTTTCTTTCTCCACTGGCTGAATTAAAAGGAAATGGCCATCTTGCTCAATTTTCTTAAAACATTTTTATAGATGCCTAGTCAGAAGAAAGGCTCTTTATTAAATCTTGATTTGTACCCTGGAAAATAATTTATTTTCAAGGAGTTTAGCATTGAGACACAATGCTGAAAAAGCTACAACTGAAGGACTGGAAAGTGTTATAGTTCTAGGACAAGACTCTAGACTGCTGAACAGTCCTTTGTGCAGTGAACAGATTTATCTGGGGGAAAAAAAGGGAGAGAATGTCACAAAGGTTTCACCAGCACTACACAGATTTTCTATAGAGTTGTCAGCGACATGTGATCAAAGCTGCCTTAAGTTTCTTTTTGTAAAAGAACTGATTTTATTATCTTAAGCCTCTAACTTATTAAAACTTCGCTGTGATATTTCCTTTATATTTTGCATTGTGTTTCAGGAAATACCTTGTGACAATGGTTATGAACATAAAATTAATAATTCATGATATATTATGGAGCATCTTGATTTTTAATAAAACTTGAAGCTTATTTATGCAAGGGAAGTATGCTTTTCATATAGTCGGATGTGTGCTGCTCTGGAAGTTTGTAATAAAATATCGCTGAAAACATGCAGATCACATTTCAATAAAGCTAGTACTTTATACAGAAACACAAACAAGATCTCATCACTGTAGGTATTTTGGAGAAGTGCAAGCAGGCAGTGTTGAAGAAACAACAATAGGAAAAGAGCATACTATTCAAGATTTTAAAAATATATTTATTACCTAGAAGCACAAGTGCTCACACCCCTGCCCCTGTAGTCTAAAGTGCACAGTTGTTACTGTCTCTCTGCTTTCCTGGCCTTTTCTGGATTGAATCTCCACTTTGTTCTGTGCATTCAGAGCTGCAGTGCTCCTTCCCTTGCCTCCTGGGGTATGCAGAAGAAGGGAATTGTGAATCAATGGGACCAGAAGGCAGAGTTATGAGATTTTGGTGCACAAAATAACCTTCAGATTGTGACAAGATTCTGCCTTATCAGTTCCTGTGTCAGGATGAGGCTCTGCTTACTCTGCTTTCATTCTCCAAAAAGGCACCAGACAATCCTGCCCTTCTTAGTCTGACAGTTCTCTAACCTAGCCTTCCTTTTCTGTTTGACCCCTGAAAGAAGCTGATAAAGACCATCTCCTTACAGGCTATACTTGGTTCAAAGCCTGTGGGAAGACAGAAAAGCAATAAAAAACTAAATTTGTTTTTTTACTTTGCATTTTTGAACACAGGATGCTTTCCCTATAGCTTGGAGATGCCAAATTCTGTAGACTTTCAAATTTTGGAAGACCATGGAAGAGGCTACTTCCACGATGGGTGGCCTATTTTTTGCTTATTTTTTTGTAATTGCTGATTAAGAGGGTCCGACAGTTCAAATGTGACTGGGCTAGACAGTGGCTAGATTTTCTGGCTAAAAACTGAGCAATAAGACAGAAGGATGTGAACTACCAGAGCAGAAAATAATCTATGGCATTATAAAGATTACTGGAACATGACAGAGGAGCTATTGTGGTGATAAAGCATGCACTGAAGAGGTGCTGCTTTGGGAATAGAAACGGAAGCTAAAGCAGCAGGTTAGCACATGCATTTATAGAAGGGCTATTAAGAGTTAGGAAGGAAAGCACAATCTTTGTAAACTGGAGAAAACATCACATTTCCCATTTTGGGTCTTCAGAATATGTTAAACATTACTCATGAAAATGTTCATGCCTTGTAAAAATGACAGAGGTTTTGGATCTTGTAAGAGGAAGAAGTGTTCAGAGTTAGACAAATAGAATGAAATTATGTAACTTTTAGCAGTGTGACTTCATCTTTTCCTCCATTAGCAAGACTAGCACCAAAGCTCTGAAACCAATTTTAGTATTCATATTCAACAAATATGACTAAAGTGAAGAGAGCAAATTGACAAAAAAAAGTCCTTTTCTTGAGAAATCATTTATGAGGAAAACCTAAAGGCTTTAGTAAACAATCTATTGAGATGTAACTTTCTGGTCTATGCATATGCTTCTGTGTGATCAGAACACACAGAATATGTCTGCCAATTCCAACTTTTTTGGTTTTATCTTATAATTATTCTCAAATTGTTTCATGTAGCAGGTTGAGTTGATCTTCCCTTACTCAGACCATTATCCACTATCCACTGGAAATTTTAAGATATAAGGAACGCTGGGTTATTATTGAATAGCTCTACAACAGACATACTGTACCACAACTGAAAATTTGGGGGCTTGAAGCAGGAACCTTTGTGTCCATTGTGATGTAGAAAGTTATGTAAAATTACTACAACAGTTCCTCATGTCTCTGTTTTTGTATATGTGGACCATGACAGCAGACACACCAGAATCCCATGGGAAGCCCTTGAGGGAAAATTACCTATTTAGCAATAGTGCTTCCTGGGAATTTTCACAGAGGAAAAGCAGACCTGTAGAGTACTTCTGTCCATTCTTTCTTATGAGGAACTGCAGGTATGTTGACAGCAGTTGTTGCTTTTCTCCCTGTTCCAGGAAAAAACCCCTTCTTTTTTTTTTTTTTTTTAAACATGAGAAAGATTATTTCCTCCACGAAAAGAGTCTTTTAAAAGACTTAAATCAGAACCACAAGGACCACTGACGTACAAGTGAGAAGAAAAGAAATAATATAGGAAAGATAATACTAAGAAGAATAGGTAGGAGTGAGAACTCCCAGGTTTAGGTGAGGACTCCAAAGAGAAAATGTGGGGAGAAAAGTCTGTAACAAAACATGACAGAAGTCTTTACATTCAGAATAACACAAGAAGCAGCTGTAAATTGGCTAGAGATAACTTTTTTATAGAATCTAAAAACTGCCAATGATAAAAAACATTAGAGTTCTAATTGCCCTTTAAAAAATTATATCAATACAGTAAATGAACTTCTAAATGCCTGAAGATGCTTTTGTTGTTTTTCCCCTTTTTCATAGTTATAAATATAGCTGCTCAAAATCGGCATTGGCGGCTCTGGCTCACAGATGCACTCTTTGCTGATGTAACTAAAACCAGCTGCTTGACTAAAATTGACACTGATTTATTAATTTACCAGATCAGAGGAAGGTCAGTAATAACTTGTCCTCTTCCTCTTTAGTATTATCTTCAAGTTTACAGTAAGGTCTCACAGAGATTTTCGCTACATTAACTATACATTATGGTCTTGGTAAGAAATCCATTTGAGTCTGCAAGAGATTTTCCCCTCATTACTGTTGGATCAGGCTGAGCTGGACTTTGCAGAAATGTCATTTGGCACCTGTCCATACCATAAGCCATACTGTGCTCTATTCTGTGAAAGTATTCTAAATGTTTCTTGAGCCTAGGAATGCCTAAATCCACAGAATTTATCTATGAGAGAACATTTACTGGAAATATTTTGTGGATGGGAATACAGGACACAAATAAAATATTCTGTTTCTGTAGATTTCATTAAAAAAATGAATTAAGATCCTCCTTGTGTTAGAATATGATCACTTTCCCATTATTTAAATACTCAACCATAAAATTGGCTAAATTAATTAAACACATTTTTTACCATACTTTAAACAACAAGATTCCAAAAAGAAAGTGTACAGTCAATCACTCACCTGCTAAAGTGTGTGGCATTTACTATTAGGTGTTGACATTATGTGCCAGGATGTGCAAAAAATGCTGTCATGGAATGTAGGTGTGCATTTTTGTTACATGATCAGGCATACACCAGGTACCTGGCAACAGAAACAAGCAAATTGATCTCATTGTGAATGTGCCAAGTAATGAGAAAAGGACTGTAAGACCTTTGGGGGAAATAGTGGCAAGCAACTTGGCTCCCATAACAATTAACTTGCTCCATGATTTCCTCTTGAACCATAGTAGATGGTCTCAGGATAAAAAATAGCGTGTTGGCTGAGACAGTGAATTTTTGCAGAATAAATTTGTTTCAGAAACACCAAGTTGGACAGTCCTCTGCTTAAAGTGGTCGAGGAACATCCATACTATAGAGAACAATATTAGACATAATGATTGCTATGTTTGTGGAGATAAATATGTGGCAAGTGTCTAGTGAATGCAACGTCTTCCCAGAAACTAACAGGAATAATGCTGGTACACAAAGGAGTTCTAGACAGAGATGGAAAAAGAGAAAGGCAGAGACAAAAGACAAATATTGCATTCTTTCTGCAATATCTTGCATGTAACAGAAACAGTATCTTAGGTGGATACCACACAAAAGTGTGGTAACCTCTCCATGCATATTTCTTCTGAATTCATATTGACCTCTTCAAAACTTTTCAGCTCAGGACATGAACAAACATTGATACCATAGCTATAACTCTTCAGCATATGAGGATACCTCAAATTGGATCTTTCCTCAATGTGTAGGTCTCATCTCTGCATACCTGTAGCATCTTCACTTACAATTAGCTGATGCTTTGAGAGAATATATTTCAAGAATACTTCCTGCAAAATCTGCAAGCAGTTTTTAAAAACCAACACCAGATGTGCACCACAATAGTGCCATATTAGCATGTCATGATTTTGCCAGATTTTTACGACTCCTTTTGGTTTGTGTGTTGGTACAACCATAACAGATTATTGTATAAATGTGACTAATTAAAGAGCTTGTTATTCTACACACAAGCTCAGTGTAGTTCTCCATTGGTATAGTTTACTGAAGGTGCAGGTCTGCCTTTCATGAGAATTGGCTTGGCTGTTGGATCCAGAAATAACACTGATCACTTTTTATAAGCTCAATTTTTCAAGAAACACTAAAACACTAACACTTAGTTACTCTTTGCTTATGCCAGATGTCAAGAAGGTGGTTTCCCATCAGAACAAATGAGTTAATAAGATAATTTGGACTGGGAATGACAGCTAGCCAGCCCCCACTCAAAGCAGAGCTGTCACCAAGGTTTACATCACAGGCCCCAGAATCTTGTCCAGTTTTGATTTATTCTCTTAAGAAATAGAGATTGATATTTAATTAGCATATTTTAACATATCCTTCTGATGACTGATATGCCAATAAGAATGAATCTTTCTGCAAAGAATCCAGAGAAAATACTCACCTCACATTTGTGACAGTGTTCATGTCCATACCACTGATGATTTTTAAAAATGAGACAATAGAAGTGTCTGAAGTGTCTCTTCAGAGGTGATCTCAGTTAACTTCCATTTCATTTTGATATGCACTTATTACCACTGTAATGAGCATTTCAGAGATCCTCAAGACTCCTTGGATGTGATAAAACTTCTTTACTCATTGTCAGAGGAAGCATTGATGTCCACAAATGAGACTCTTTGAAATAATATGCCTCAGACTGTCAACATTTGACGATTGACATAAAACAGTGAAGTTTTTCTTTTTGCAGAAAGAGCATTTATCATTTTTGGATCTTTATATGGACTGTGGTATGGTCTGACTAGAAAGCTGGACAACTGGTCTTTCCTGATAATGTTGTTAAAAGTTGAGCTCCTGGTTGTACTGACAACAATCATCATCCTAATAATGAAAAACAACATTTAGATTATTGCTGTAATATGACTTTTCTTAGAGTGTAGTGATTCTGATTCAGTGGCCTTTTTCTGAACAAATGCAAATGATATATTTGGCTCAAGAAAAAGATGGTGCTGTAAACCAAAACCAAGACAATTATGCAACCTGTCATTGAGAACATCACCAGTGACAATGCTCAGTGATGCAGAGCAACCGAGCAATATAAGCAGTGATGTACTTATCAGATTGTAAGTCTCACCTGTAAAATTGAAATCCCTAGACATTGATAGATAGGGCAGACATTAAATGCATCTTTGGCAAGGCTATGACTTCATCCTGTGGCCTTTACTTATAGTACCTGGTTTGCCTATCTTATTAGCTATTATCTTGCTCACAGAGAAGGCAGAGGACAGTCTGTTCAGGGGCTTGTCTCTTGTTTGCTTTAGGATAATGTGATCACCTTTTAAAACAAGAATATCTCATGCAGGCTGACTAACATCAGCCTATCCATGACTGCCATCTTAGATAGCAAGCAGGCAGGAACATTAATTTAGATTCTGCAGTGGCAACTGTTTTGTCTCAAGTCAGTAAAGTCACACTCAAGATCATTCTGTCCTGTTCTGAAGAGTGGCTCCACAAGTTCTGCTGCATGTCAGTGTCAGCACGTAAATCTTGCCACCAGAAGTCTGAGGGCATAGTTATGAAGCACAGTTGCTGGGGTCTTAAATGTACTAAAAGGTCTTGACCAACCTCATTTAGGGCTCCCTACTTGGCAGAGACAGGAGCCAGGAATTCCAGCTTAACTCTGCGCCTTCAGTGCCAGTCTAAACTATGTCATAGGAGCTCCTGTCTTCAGCTCAGCAACCGTGTTGGTCCTGATCCTGATCTCCAGAATGACTTCCTGGAATCACTCAAACCTGAGCCACCACTATGGCCCTGCCTGTTGATCACTGGACTGTGTCTGACATTGGCTATGATTGGCTGGACCTGATTCTGCCCCAGCCCACCAATTATAACTCCCTGGCTTGACCTTGGACCTGCCTTAATCACCACAAACTTGCCTGGCCATCTGGACTCTTGACTGAGCCTGGCTCCATGTCTGAGACTGAGATGTGCAGTGAAGGATATACCTCACTGTAGTAACAAGCAGTTCCAGATCTTACATACCGTATGAAACAAAAAATATTATCAAATAATTTCTACATCAAGCCCATCACTTCCATATGAGTTATGACAGACATTTTTAATGAAGATGACCAGTTGTGATTAAAAACCTTCAAGTAAATCATCTGCTTTCCTATGTAAAATATTTTGTTATTTACTGCTCTTATCTTTACAGGCTTGTTGGGTACATCTGTGTTCCTCTAGTGTATATAGCTCGTGTGAACTCCTGACTACTGGATTTTATTTTGACCTTTTGTTTTGGCAGAGTAAAGGAATAATGACTATAAAAACTGGTTTCCTTATGTGACCGCCTGTAGGTGGTGGTCAAGTCACCTTTTAATCTTCTTTTAGATAAAGTAAACAAATCCATTTTCTTTAGTACCTCAGTATAAAACCAGCAATACTGTTCTTGATTGTTGTGAAGAATTTATAATATAAATTAAATGGATGATAACAATAACAATGTAATGAAAAGCTGGTCAGAAGGTCAGAAGAAAGGGATGGAAAGTTACCAGCAGAAAGAAAGGAAGCAGTGTCTAGGAAAAGACTTATTTTTAAACATTTCATTTCTGAGCCTCTGATTTGGTTCCACAATTTTCTAAGGGTATTTTCATGTTGTGAAAAAGTTCTGTTTCTCATCTCCATTTATATTTCATTATTAATCAGGTTTGGGCAAAGGAAAAACAGTGATATACAAAAATGAAAAGGAAGTTAATTCAGTGGTGTTATTTGAAGGATGATGGTTCTTTTTCTTCACATATTTTTTATAAATTTCCCAACCATTCCTGAGATTGTGGATAATTCAGCACACCATTTTCTATAGTAAGAACACAGGTTTTTCCAGACCTTATTAGATTATCTAATAGATCTGATGTCAGAAAGCATTCATGAGTACTGACCAGTCCTAAATATTTCAAAAGAAAGAGGAAAAAATTCCCATCTGGAGTGATGACTGTGGCATAAAACATCCTCAAGGAAAAAGATGCAGCTATATGCCAAATCAAGGCCCTGTAAATGCTTCTCAGGAAGAGCTGAATTCTGCACATGCAATTTGAGGCATCTTGTAAAGGGTATATTTCAGGACAACAGCTGAAAACTGATCCCTGAGCAAAATATTTAAAACATCCAAAATAACTAATCAAAGTGGAACAACTTGACCTGTCCTTAGTGATTGTCTGAATATTTGAAATGTAGATCTTCATCTTAGATATCATCCTCATGCTTCTTGAAACACACCTATAAAATGGCATTTAGCATAGTTGGCCATGATTTTCTTACATTTACTGTAAAAACCTTTCCAATATTTTCAGGGAACTCTGTCTTACAATTCTCTCCTTTATGGTGAGAAACTTAGAAATTCTTAGCATTATGAAAACAGAAGGAATTTGCTGGGTTATATCATATCCAAATGAAAATGGAATCATTTCAATTCATGGGAGTCAATTTTTTCCGTCTACACCATCACAGATGGTCATTAATTACAAGTAAATGAAGGATACCATGGGCCACTTCACTGATTTGTCACAAAAGCAGTTTTCAGGACTAGATTTAATGATACCATTTTAAATTGTGATTCCTGCAAAATGAGTTTTTGCAGGAAAATCAGATCATAAAAACAAACACTAGGAGTCTGATTAAGTACCTTAATTTCCTAGTTGTATCGTTCAGCAGGATGAAAGCACTTACAATTCCTGCCTACTTAAACTGCCTTCAGGTTTTTATATTACAACAAGAAATAATTTCAGTTTAGTTTGGCCTAGTCCTTGTTGACTTCTTAACTCGTATTTTAAATGCTGTTGGGACCTGTGAGATATCCGTGCGATAACTCACACAAAAAGCAATTTCATTTTTTCCTTCTCCTAAACTTTAAAACAAGGAACTCAGTAATACTGAGTTTTTGGGAGGGTCAGAATATTGACAAAGAAGAATACTGCCTTACTGTTTCTGTTGAAAAACAGCAACAAAGGTGTGTCATTCTCTTTAAGTTAAACAAATACAGAGCAGTTTGGGGTAAATACAGAGCCTTATTTTCTTAGACACTTACTAAGACAATGGAAAATTTTCAGAAAACAAGTCATTACTTCTGGCAAATACATTGATGGAAATGAAATAAGAAAACACCTTTAGAAGGTGTTTATCCTTCTACTACTATAATACACTTGGAAAACTGCATGAATCTCAAGAGAGAACAGCAATCAGCCTCAATTTACAGACAGTCGGGACAATATGACAGCATAAAGCTTGGAGTAATCTGCAAGAAGATCACATTCTAGACAAGTCCCTCAGTTTAGCTTCTTATTAGCTAAGTAATTTTTCCTTGACTGGTATTTTATTTTATTCCCTTTGACTGGTTCTTTAGGGATGCATAGCCTTTTCCCTTCCATAAGATCAAAGATTCAATTTGGGATTTCTGAATTTGAGCTTAAGACATCACACAAATATTTGAAACTGAATTCCTTGCTTCCCAGCATGAATTTATAAGTGCAGGATGATTCTTACTCTTATAGAACTTAAATTTACTGATCAGGGATTTTTGTGGGGAGTAATATAATTTTAAACTCAGAAAGTAAGAACAGTAAACCATAGGACTTCAGTCTTGTAAACATTTATTTCCGTCTAATGTTAATTCTGTCAGTGGAAACAAGCTTTGCTCTTTCACTTGTATAAGCAGCTGCAGTTTGATACTGGATACATCCAAATTTTTTCAATGGCATATTTAATAAAAAACCTTTACAGATATTCAAAAGGAAAGAAGCTATTTTTTGGACTAAAATTATTTTTATCACCCTTACTATTAGCTAGAAAAGTCTATGAAAACATATTTAAGCAAATTTTATGTTGCCCCTCTTTTTTTCTTGAGGAGTATGTCATTCTAGCTTTGCAGGCCATTGGCTCAATGTGAAGCTGAGCTGTGTTTCATTTGCTTCTGGGACTGAAAAAGAAGAGAATACTTCTATTGTGTTCATGATAAAACTCTAGAGCTGGCTGTGAAGTGATAAACCAAGGGAGAGTAGTCCAATGAGTTGATTGGAAAACTGGACAGTATTTTCAGACGGAAAATGGTGCGTTTTCTTTAAGGGGTCATATCAGGTTGTGAACACCAGTTAAATAGCAGATAGAGTAATTCACAGCCTTCCATCCAAGGTATGATTGTGTTGGGTGCCTTCCAGAAGACACTGTATGAGACAAGTGAGCTACCTTGAGCAGACCATGGCTGCTCTTCTGGGCACTGTTCTCCGGGTCAGAGCAGCCCATATGTCAGCACCAGCAGCTCTGCAAGGGACTCAGCTGGACTGCCCCGTGCCAGCCTGCAATGTGCTAGGGCTAGGGCTGGCATAGCATTCCAGTCTGCCAGGAAAAGCATATGGCTCTGCTTTTTACAGAAAATGAAATGCACTGTGGCATGGGACAGAGGAGGAACGCTGTGTAAACAGGTGCTGTGCATGGTGGGAAAATCCATCTGGGCTCAGTCTGATATGACATAAGAAAGAAGAATTCTCAGCATCTGAAGAATGTAATATGACTTATCTATATTACTCTTTTTATTCCATCTTACTAAATGAGATATTCTATTACACCATTTATTTTGGGACCATTCTTACTGAGATTCAGAAAGAATGTTGCACTGTATTTTTCTCTCTTTCTCCCACCACCTCTGCCCTCCCCACCACCAGTGCAGGACAACTCTGAAGCAGGTAACATCCTGCTCCTTCATTATTATGGGTTCTGAAAAGGTTTGTCAGGTGGTAATCAGTCAGTAAGAAAGAACTTCCATGAGATCTTGAACCAGAGCTTAGACTGAAAGGAGTAGGTGCTTGAGGGTAGGAAGGATGGTAGGAAAGAAGCTGTGATGTGTGGAGGGAAGCCTGTGTTGAATTTAGGGAATGGAACAGTAAAGGGAATGCACAGGCGAGAAATTGGGAGATTTGGTATGCATTCAGCATTAAATTAATACTTATTCCATAGAATGGTGTTACAGCCTAGTAAATCTGATTTTTGCCATTACCAAGAAAAGGCCATAGGATTTCTGCTGACTGACAATGTAGGGTACAGGATTTCTTGGGGCTTGCCTTTGCCTGAGCAGGTAATACCTTGTAGAGCTGTGGCTGACTCGTGCCTAGTTAGTCGTGAGAGTATATGATAAAAGTCTGAAAAACACATGTAGTCACTGAGCAACAAAAATAGCCCTGAATGTTAACTGTGTCTGCAGGGAAGCCACTCTGTGATTTTTTAACTTTAGTTGGGAACCTGTGAAAAGAAAGAGTGCAAAACCAGACTGTGTTAAGAAAATGTTTCAAAGAGCTACCTTTTCAAAAGGTTCACAGCCATGAATACAGTGTTTCTGATGGTTATTGGATTGATCAAAGCCCTCTTTACACAGGCTAAAATTTGTTGCTTTGTACCTCTTAGATCCTACTTAAGGCTCTTAGGGCATATAAGGAATAAGAGCCGTACAAAGCCTCTACTGGCTTTCTGTTAAAGGATAATTTTTAATAAGAACATTGAAATAAGTCCTTCCTAAGCTCAGTTCATCCTACTTGAATCCCTTCTTGCCACTATATCCTTCAATCTCCTTCATGAAAATGTCCTGTTTCTCTAGCACTCATTTATGTTATTTGCTTCAATGACCTTACTTGACAACTTACTCCAAGTGTTTACTGCTCTTTGAACAAAGTAGTTCTGCCTGAATTCAGGTGCAGTTAAGCGATAATAGTATTGCTGCTCTGTTTTATGAGGCAATAAGGTGGTTCAGCTGAGTAGTTCATCCCAACAAGGGAACCAGAATATTGCAAAGTAAAACACTCACATAGCTCTTTGGCTGGAAAATATGTTTGCAACCAAACACTTTAAACAAGGAGCAGCTTATTCAAGGCTGCATCACAATTTACAAGTACTTCCCCATTGTACTTCTTAGGCAGACACCTCCCAAACAACATACGTCACTGAGCTTTTGGTCAGCAGAACTGCCCAATCTGCAGCACTGATGGGACCAGTGGATCTGCAGCCTCCTGATCCACTCTACTAGGTCAAAACCTCTCTAAAGCATCTTAAAATATTTGTCTACAGTTTTATTACTCTGAAAGAGGGAGGAAAAATCTCTGACAATTAATGATAAGAGAGGGATCCACATCTTGAGACTCCAGTTCTGAAAAATGGGAGAGGAAGTTCCTTGCATGCCTTGCCATCCATACTTATGTAAAAATCTGCAAATAGCACAGGCTGAAGGTGAAAGTGAAAAGGAACTGCATCATCTCTATAAAAATTTTTAAGTGGTGTCTGATACTGATATTCTTTTCAGTATCTATGAGGCATCAAAACATGCCCAATTATTTGCGAAAATATCATGGTTTTGTATCAAAAGGGAAAAATCTATTGTCTTACCATGTCAATAGCAAATAGAAATCCTTTTCAGGTTTTGTTAGAGATGTCAAATACCTTGCACATATTTTTAATCCCAAATCATGGTAGGTATGAATGTCCTCATTGTGTTTGAAAATAAGGGACAAGGTACTTTGAGTCTGAATATAAAACATGACTGCTGAATGAAGATGTGTAACTTCCAGATCACCATGCAAGCAACATTAACATGACTGTTTCAAATTAAATTAACAATGTGATTGTATTGAGACATTTTCAAATTTTAAATGGAAATTATAAAGCACTTAGTGAAATCTGAATTAGTTTAGTTTTTATTTCGCTTTTGAACTTAACAAGAGGTTTCAGTCCATCTTTGCCCTACTACAACCCACAAAGGTTTCACTCTACATTCCTAGAAGCCAATAACTATAACAACAATTTTTCATTTGGTTTTGTTCAGAAGGCAATTCTGATAAATCTAGTAAACACCAGTGAGTATTTTATTAAAGTGTCAGGAAATAAAAATCAATGAAGGAGATAACTGTGCTCACAGGTCCCCTCTCTGTCATTTTTATTTAAAACCCCAATTAATTTAATGATTATAATATTGATTGCTAACTTTTGAAATGTCATATTAGCCTTTTCAGTTCTCACAATGTATTTAATCAGAAAAAAATTCAACTGTTGCAAAAAGCAACAGAGAATAAATTAGAAGATGAATCATCAGTTGCAGAATTTTGTGACATTTCATTATAAAATCCATACTTTGACTCAACTAAGCTGGTAACAAGGTTTATTATAAATTCAAAATCTAACATAAAATTTTTAACTGACCCTGGGGTAATCAGTTTTCACTCTGAAATCATGTAAAACACTGGATTCTGGAAGACCTGCAGAGTTTATTCATTTGGACACCATGCTGTTCATCTGTTCGAGCGGTTTGCTGATCTTCACCTCCAAACTTGCAGTGAGAATAGATGATGTAGACTAAATAGTTTCAATTAAAAATTAAAATCAGTAGTCACAGCACATATTTATTTCTCTTGGAGAGCATAGACACAGTAAAAGCTAAAGAATGAAGTGCAATTAGAATTTTCAATAGTGCAATAGTCCATTATGACTTCATGTGCTTTGCTTACAGGAGGTAAGGTTAAATTTGTACTGATTGAGGATCCTGGAGGTCCTCTGTAGTGGTTTGAAGCCTGAGCAAACTCAGAAGAAAAGGTGACAAATGAGATTCATCATGTCCCAAACCATGTATGAGAGAAAGGGACACTGCCTTTTTCTGAAGGGAAACCTTATCCTGAAGTTAGAAACCTTTTTTTTCTTTTTAAATATTTACTTTGCCATGATTGTATCATGTCAAAGAACCTTAATGAGTCTTGTTTATCACACCATAATCATGACCTATATTGAAATTTGAAAGAATGCTGTACTCAGTTCAGACTGACAAGGGTAAACTACCAAAAATGTTTCCTCTTATAACACCAACCAGCAACTTTGCTAAATCCAAATCCCAGAGGTTATTCTCAGGTCTAATATTATTGCAACGTATTGACCTATTTGTCAAAGTCCATAAGTGGGTGAGTGATCAGGGCTACTGAAATGAACTACATGTCTCTTTGCAGACTGGACTTTATTCTACAGTATCTAGAGTAGTTATACAGATAAATCTCCTAGTGTTAATTGAAAGTTATATTGCCTGTTTTAAAAAGAGAGAAAAACTGAAGACAGCTTAATGGTCAAAAAGGCAAACCTGATGCATTTTAAATTTTATTACTATCACTCTTTCAGTAGTAACACAAACTACACCCAGACATTGCTCTAATCCAGTGAGAAAACACATAGAAAAGTGCCCACAAGGTCAATAGTGGCTGGATGAGTTTGACTTTTCAACCATTGTATACAATTTCTATTTAAAGTCTTACATGAAGGTCAAGAATGTGATTGAGAGTAGTCAACTTGTTTTTACAGAGAGAAATCCTGCCTGATCAACCTGATAGCCTTCTAGAATGAGCTGACTGGCTTTGTGGAGGAGGGGAGAGCAGGGGATACTCTTTACCTTGACTTTGGTAATGCATTCGATATGGTATACCACAGAATTCACATAGACAAACAGAAGTACAGGTTAGGTTAACAAGTTAGGTTTATTGAGACATGGTTTTACACCACTCTGAAAGAATCAGTAGCACAAAATAAAGCTGTGGATCCATATTGTATCCAGTAGTGGTTAGCATAGTCACTATTGATGTTTTGTTGGGACAAAATGCACACCCAGGAAGAATGCTGAGGATATAAAACTGGGAGGAGTGGCTGACATACCAGTGTGTTGTGCTGCCTTTAAGAAAGATCTCTACAGGCTGGAGCATTGGGCTGACATGAATCACCTCAAGTTTAACAGAGAAATGCAGAATGCTGTATCTGGGGAGAAGGAATAACCCAATTCACCAGCACATGCTGAGGTCTGACCACTCGGGAAGTAGCTTGGTAAAGATGGACCTGCAGGTTCTTGTACAACAAATTCAACATGAGCCAGCAATATATCCATGTGGCAAAGACCAAAAACACCCTGAGCTGTATCGGTAGGAAAAATGCCAGCAGTTTGAAGGAGGTAATCCCTCTGTTCTACTCAGTACCAGAGCAGCCCCATAAGGACTGCTGGTTCCAGTTCGAGATGTCTGCAATGAACTTGGCTGGCTGACCATTGTATACCAAGGAGTTAGCATACCATATTATAGTTAATCTGAGTATTCTCAGGCCTGTGCCGGGCTGCATGTCCAGTGCAGTCTTCAGATCTGTGCATTTTTCCCCACCATCCAGGTCATCAGCGACTGTGTTGAATAGCATTGTCTTCAGAGCAGTGTTGTGCTGCACAAACCCCATGGCTGCAGGACAAACTCATCCAGTTCATTGTAAGAGAGGATTTTTCAAGCAGATCCTGCCTGCTTACAGCAATTATGCCACCTCTGTGCACTTGCCTTTATTTAGGAGAGTGGCAAGAAGTTGCCAAGTGAAGAACCTCTTCCATGGAAAGGGGTCTGCACCATGTGCAATGTATGGATCAGGAACCCATTTGGTGCTACACCACTTGTGGTTCCAGCATCTGAAGGTACATAGAATTATCTATCCTCTTCTCTCATTGTAGTGTTAGCTCTATACAAATATCTTTGAAAAGATGTCTGAAAGAGCGTCAGTGCCTTTTCTTACTGGAATCATAAGAGATAGAATCTTCAGGCGCAAAACTGCTTCCAAGTGTAAGAAAGATACAAATATATGGAGGTGAGGCTAGTAAAGGCTTGGAAAGATGATAAAGGACTTGAGGCATGTGTCCAATGAAGAGAAAAGACAGCTGAAACTGTTTAGCCTTGAAGGTCTTACCAGTGTGTATGAATACCCTGTGGGAGGGAGTAAAGAGGAAACCAACATCTCAGTTTTGCCCAGTCACAGGACAAGAGGCAATGAGCATGAAATGAAACACAGGAATTTGCATTTAAACATGAGGAGAATCTTAGTTTGAGTGTGGTTGAGCATTGGAACAGGTTGCTCAGAAGTGGTGGTGTCTCTGTGCTTGGAGGCAGACAGGACCCCATTAAATATGATCCTGGGCAATCTGCTGCAGGTGACCCTGATTTGAGCAGGGAGTTCCAATACTGATTCTCCAGAGATCACTTCCAACCTCAGATTCTGTGAAGCAAAGATTTTGATGATATGTTCATTTTTCAAGCGTCTCTAAAGCACACAGTTCATCTGTATCTGTCTTTATAATGGTAAATATCTGTTTTATATATTGATGTGAGCACCTCCTTGTTATTTATAAGTCAACTATATTGATGCTTTCTACTTTCCACATTTTAATTTCACTAACCCATTTTTTAGAGAAATGTCAACAAGTAATACCTTTTAGCACTTGATCTGCAGCTCCATTAATATCAGGTTTATTTACATACCTCTTTACACATGACAAATATTAAGTAAAGGTACTGTGCTACTAAAATTTACAGTATTTACTTTTGTGTAATCACAATCTCTTTTATGAAGTGCTTACTAAAGCCTTTGTAACTTCTTTCCAGATATTGTTCCTTGTTACCAAGAAGAAGGATTTTTTATCAGACATTAGAATTTTTGGGTACACTCTACACGTCTAACAATACTCTTTCATTAAAAGATGGACTTAAAACAGTCATGGCGATGTAAAAAATGTTCTTCAAATACCTTAAAAGACAGCAAAATGGAAAATAAGAATCACAGATTTTTTTGATGGAAAGCGTTGTAAAGTAAAAAATCCTTATGGAAGCAAGGACGATAAAAGAAAAGAAGCCATTATGGCTAAGGAACTTGAAATGGGTTATGTGCTAAAGCTAGTGAAGGAAGTTCTGAGACAAATATTCAGAAATTCCAGTTGAGGGAGGAAGGAGGTCTCTCTTTAAATATGACATTTAGACCAAACCTGACAAAAGCACTTCTGCCATATGACTGTTGCTTGCAACTCAGAACGGAAAGGCACAGGAATCAATTAATAAGCTAACAGATTTATGGAAACACCTTGAAAAAATGAGATTTTTAGCTTTTTAAAAAAACCTGGTGATCATTTTTCTGAGTAATATGAATACTATGAATTATTTCTAAAGATAAAATATAGAATGTAGAAGTATTTGCAATCTAGAAATTGTTTCATCATACTATGTTCTACTAAGGAAAATATACAGTAAAGTAACTGGTAAACTTTAACACAAGTTATTATTTAAATGCATTTCAGCCAGACAACGTTTCTTAAGGCAAACCAGTTGATTCATGAAGAAGTAATGCTAGCAGTTCTTGCTAGGCAAGATAATGTTACTTTCTCTACAACTGTTTCCCTCATGACTGAATAGTGTGTATGCATGTGTTTATGTTTATATACTTCATTTATCTAAGGTTAATACAGGATCAGTCAATCCTACCTGTAAGCAATTTCATTAGTATTTTAATCCTACTACAAAACTAGCAAGCTCACAAATAATTATGAAGATGTGCTTAATACACATTTCCTCCCATTTCTTCACTTCTGTGTTTTGTCGGAGTATTTCCACTCTCTCCCATGTAGCAGTGAGTCATCACTCTCACTTACATGAATACAAGGGAACTGGTGAAAAAGTAGCCCCTGGAGAAAATGACCTTTCAAGGCTATCTCTTGACAGTGCTTGGGAATTTATCCCAACTATGTAGCCAGTGCAGACCTCTTGGAGACACTGCACTAGTATGCTTTGTACTTAAAATTAACCTGGGTGGCTGTGGTGCATGACTGTGTGTCTGATAGTTCTCAGATAGTAAACAATTTGAACTGTGTGATTTTTCAGAAGACAGAAAATGTAGTGTTTGGAACTGCTAAGAACTCTAAATCTGTTACAATGTACCAAAATTGCTGCTTCCTATATTTTAAATTTAATCTCAATGTAATAATTTTTTGCATTGTACGAAAACAGTAATACTTTGTCACTCAGGCTCAATACTTGAATTCAGTACTTCTAATTCCTAGATAAGTAAAGCTGTGCTGTGATGCAGGATGGAATTTTTTGACTGCATGCTAAAAAAGGACAACCCTATCAGCATAGAAGAAGAGGTAGCTTTAATGCAGCAATCTAATAATGACCCCCTATTTCACTTGAAAAGTGTCACAATATGCCCCAATGTATGCACAATATAGCCCCAACATGCTGTTTGAGCTCTAGGCTGACAAAACATGCTTACTTATCATGACATTGTATTTCTGTCGGTATTTCTGCATGGTTTCCTTTGAGGATGCTGCATTGTCCCAAAGACTAATAGAATATGTGGCGGAAACAGGCCTCCAGTTTTTAGTAAATTGAAAATGATTGGAGTGCCTCGTAAGTGGGCACCTCCTTGAAATTAGCTTGTCATCTATCTCCTTATGTTTCAATTCCCAAGTTGCCTTTCCCCAGTGACATTCTTGGCCTCTGTAATAAAGATTGTGTTATTGGGCTCAGGTGGATAGCCACTTTTATTTTGTAATGTCCTTAAATATTTAAGAGGTACTTTTTGAATAATTTAAAACTTCTCAGGAAACCTTTATGTCATATTGGTCTTTAGAAAATATAAAGGCTGTAGATTCCCCTTATCCTTTCCATTATTGGAATATCAGTTGAGTTCAAGGAAGCAGCTAACAGTTGAATTGAATATGAGTTAGAATGAATGTGCCAATACCTACACAGGTGTCTTAATCAATGTACAGTAGGACTTCATATGACTTGAATGATATTTGAAGACTTCTCTTTAGTGGAAATAAAAAACTTTTAATATGAAGAGCAAATATAAGGGGTTTGGAACTTAAATTACTTCTAATGTGTTTTAAAAGATTTTAAACTCTTGTTAGTGTTAGATTGGCCTTGATTTCATGAGGAAATGAAGCTTATGCAAACATATTATTGTATTTACATGTTTTAACTGTTTTAAATATTTATCTTAATTATTGCATTTTCTACCAGTCTTGTGAAAGCATGGATCTGAATGTCGTGGGCTAGCTTGGGTCAAACACTCCCGGCACAGAAAAAAAGGAGGTGGAGCCGGAAATGAGGTGGCCAAAGGAGATATTACAATTTTCGCCTCCAAAAACTCATAAAAACCAGAAGAACACCCTGGAGAAGCTCTTTTTTTCAACTTCTGGTGGACTCACAGGACATGCTTTCTTCCCCTCTGCACTGTTTTGGTGCGGAGGGGGAGGGGAGGGGGAGCCCGGGCCGGCCTTTCAGCTCCTCGTGCTGGCTCCAGGCGGGAGGGAGCTGAATCGGTTTCGCCCGGCTCCGCTCCGAGCTGAGAGGCTTCATTCTGCTGCACCGGCCTAGGAGCCTTGCTGACTCCACCCTGCCTGGCCTGGGCAGGGCCGGTTTCCCCACGGCGCGGCGGGGAGAGAGAGCTTGGGGCCGACCCTTGTAGCGCTTGGACACAGCCCCTGCCGGTCGGCTCCGGGGCGCGGCCCGGTGCGAGGGAGAGCTCAGGCAGCTTCCTGCGGTCCGGACACAGCCACGTCAGTGCCGGCAGCTGAGATGCAGCTCGGAGGGAAAGTGATGCAAACGAACTCCTCTTCCTCAGCTCAAACGCTGAACATACTACGGTTGAACCACGCGGGCTGAGGTCATGTGACCATCGCCCGGCCGAAAGACAACTGCTTTCTTTCAATATCAGGACGGGACTCGAAAACATACNAGTATTGCCTTTTGTAAGGTCAGTGGGAAAGAAATGAAGAGGTGGGTAGGGGAAAAGAGTGTTCTAAAGGTTTTGTTCGGATTCCTGATTATTACTATTCCTGTTTCAAGTCTGTTAATAAATCATTTTTAGATTCCTTAAAGTATAAACCTGCTTTGCCTACTATTAATCCTTATCTCACAACAAAAATCAAGTGATTTTGGTAAGTGGGCTGGCATTTAGCCAAAAAAACCTCAAAGAGGCGAACCAAAACTGCTACAATTGGTGTTTCTGCCTGGTTTCGATTCCCCAAACCTCTAAACCGCAACACTGAATAAAGGAGAAAGTCTGTCTAAGATTCCACTGAGCATTTCCCACTCACCTCATGTTGGATATGTGGATGACTACTTCTTGAATAGAGATTGTTTCTTTATCAGTTTCTGATGTTGAGGTTTTTCATACATAATTTGAATACAAATTCATTAAATCAAAAAAGTGCAAATAAATGTATAAGATTTTCATGCTCAGGGAACTAACTCCTATTTTCTTGTAACCCTACTAGGGAGATAGACAATCTGGGGAGGAAAAGATCTATTAGAAAGAGCAAGTTATATTAAGATATGTGAGCAAAAGGAATTTGGCATGTATTAAAAGAAGCAAGTAGAAAGAACAACAGGAGACAATCCAATATAAGAGAAAAAGGAAAACTGAGCTGTCAAATATCATTCCAGAAAAGAGATTTTTTAACATGACGTTTCAGGACTAAGAGGACTTTTGTCAACAGTATAAAAATCTAAGTGGTGACTAGAAAAAATGAAGACTTTTACTGGTAACATGACTAAAAGCCAAATTTTGCTTTGGTGTAAATACAGAGAAAGCACATTGTAGAATTCTCAGAAGACCCTAGAAAGCTAAGAATATGAAGATTAGTCTCAACCCCCATCATTTTCCAGAGGTGTGGGAAGGGATCTTTTCCAGCCGTGGTAGCAAAGGGGCAGTTTCTAGGTGGTGAGCATTCAGGTGTGAATTGTTCGCCCCTCTTGTACACTCTGTTATTAATGTCTGTTAATTGCTGTTAATGTTCATTTTCTTATTTCATTGCTGTTTCCAGGAAATTAGGCTTATCTCAGCCCATGATTTTCACCTTTTATGCCTCCATTTCTCATCTACAGCCTGCCACAGGGGGAGGGAAGAGTGAATGAGCAAGCAGTGCATGGTTTGGGGTTTTTCAGTGGAAACACTAAATTAGAAAGTACCATTCCTAAACCATTATACACACTCTGGAACATGAGGTTTTTATTTTGCTGAGAATTATGAGAAATTCTGAGCAAGCTAAAAGTGTGGGTCATTGGTTTATTCAGGGTTTTTCTTGGTTTCTTTATTATTTTTTTTGTTTGACTATGTGAAAATAAATATACGAGTAATTATTTGCCTCATTGTATTCAAAGCAATAGTGCTAGTTTTAATAAATTTTTGTGCTAGAGTCCAGATTAATGCATATGTGTAAATGCTGTGATATTGATTTTTTTATTCTGTGCTTAGCAGAAGCTGTGTTCAAGCACATTTATTACAGTTATCATTACCTTTCTACAGGACATTAAAATACAAGTCAGATTTTGCTCATACTTATTTGCTTTACACTTCAAAATAACATTGATTATTGCCTGCCCATCAATTTCATGAATTGTATTTATTTTTCGTTGGTTTTTTTGTTGCCATTCATATGCTTGTAATCCTTTCTGAAGCCTTATTATTGGCAGCCTGATTTCTCTGTGTAATAAGTGGTAGAAAAATAATTAACTAGGATCTTGTTTCTCAGTCTTTTTCACCTAGTAAGGTTCAATTTGCCAAAATACTTACGTGTTGCAGTCCACTTATTCAGGATGAAGCACAAAAGCATTATGTGATAGCAGTAGGGAGGGCTTTGGATCCTCAGCCTTGTAGTTGCAATGCCTACAAAATTTGTGGTACTCTACACCTTCCATGTGTTTTTATTACATTTGCAAAAGACTTTATCTGTGTATGTAGGATTTTTTCGTAAGATGACTTGCCCTCTTACTTTGATTCTTTTCCTGCTTTGACAGGCCTGTTTCTTTGGGCCTCATTACAGTGTGTGTTAGTTTAAATTATGTTGGCTGCCCGAACTCCCTGCCGATCAAGTAATCGGACACCGATTCCTATGTTAGACTGCAAAATGGCTTCGTGTTCCTGCTGAGCAATCATTTCTTGCTGATTTTATATTTCCACACAATCTTTTTAGTGTGTAGCTCTGTGTCTATGGCAGTATATACCAGATTCCCCTTTACACTTTTATTAGATAGTTATTGTCACTGAATTAATTCTCCATTGCACTCCTACATACATCACATTTAGTAGAGAAGGAGCCAGATTCCCAGTTTATACGAATCGGTGCAGCTCAAGGTCCAGGAGCCCTGATTCAGTTGACAGAAATCTCAGACATAAGTAATCTGCCACGGCATTTCTCAGAGGCCTTGCATTTTTCCCGAGAGCACTGACACACAAGTTTCCTCATCCAAGGAATCGGAACCAGGTCAGCTGAGTTAGAAACACTCCCTGGCAGCAAGGTGACAGGTGTGATCCTCAAGTGCTGGCTATCACATACAAAAAAGAAGTTTGATGAAACCCTTCTGAGGCAGCGAAGGATAAAAAAGTACAGTGGATGTGCTTTGGCTACCTTACACATGTAGCTTCAAACAACCATCCAGAACAAAAAATAACTGGGATTTGATACCGTGTTTGTCAGGGAAAGGGACAGGCAATGTATATTCCCTAAATAAATGAACCTTTAATAATATTATTCCTAAATATGAAGCAGAGGATTCCTATCATTAGGTCAGATTTATTCAGATGAACAGTTTTATTTAATTTGCATACATAATTTTATAGCATCAGAAATAGGAAGGAGTTCCCTCTTTTCAGAATACTAGTCCTCATTAAGTCTACAGAAACAAAGTAGGTGAATTTTTTTTCAAAAAATTGGAATCTTTTTAGGCATTTAGACATGTTGTAGTTTTTTAGACATGTTGTAGTTTTTCAGACATGTAGAAGGCAAATTTAACAATTCCTACTTGCATTTTCGGTTCTAAACTAAACTTCATATCTGACAAACTTTCAGCATTGCCAGTACTTAGTTTTGGCCATTTAAATGAAAGGAAGGGAAGATGAGATTTTTTTCCTTCTATAGTCCCAGTTGGTAACAGTATCAGAGCTGTATCTTCAGGCAGATATGGGCACTTAAACCTTAAGAGGGTCAGTTTTACAGGCAGAAATTAGAAACAAACAAAAAAAAAAAAAAAAACCAACAAAAACCCCCACAACTTTTCCCCACTGTTTCTATGTAAGCTTAAATTCTGACACTACTCAGTTTATTTCCTGTCTACATTAGGAATAACAATATAAATTACATTTCTTAAAGTGCTTTGAGGTTCAAAAGTTAAATGTCTAAAAAAAAGTAAGGTTATTGTATGAGTTTTGCTCCAGTGAATAATAATTTAACATAGAAATCAAGAGATTTGTATAAATAAATAAAAGAAACCCTATTTATGATTATACTCATTTTAAGGAAAACTAAGTATGACTGGCATGATTAAAAGTTGCTTACTTTTGAATTCTCTTTGAAAGTCATGTATGCCTTAATTTTTATATAATTTCATAATGTTTTGAAAGCAAATAGGTATCAAACTTTGGCCAGCTTCCTAAAAGGAATGCTTGGTCAGCTTCCTAAAATAATGCTGTCTTTTAAAGCAGAAAATTATATGCCAACTTTACGTGTCTTTGAATTGCAGCAATAGCAATCTTCATGTTTGTTTTAAGAGCAGTTTTGAAACTCTGGTCTGATTGTGGGTTTTTTCCTTCTGAAACTGCTGGTTCCTGGTCAAAGTAACCACCACATACAATCATACTGCCGCTGCAAAATTCCACATTGCAGATAGAATCGAGTTAGACAACTGGAGAAAAACCTGTATAATTTTATTTTAGAGAGAATTTAGCCTTACTTAGATTTACTATTGATGTCAATGAAAAGAACAAGGGATTTTTTTTTAAAGATAAACATATCCTGCCTACAAGCTCTAAATTGAATCAGTACATTGTGATAGGCATAATATATCATCTTTGGATGCCTCTGCAAGTAAGTTTATTGTAGGATATGGGGTCAGGAGATTTAAGAAATGGCTGTATATTAACATACACCTGGAAGTAATTTATTAGGAACAAATATAAATGTGAATGCCTGTAGTCATGCAACATATAGGAACAAAGAAGGAACAAATTCTGTTCTCAGATTAAATTATTATGGGTGGCGAGGACCCACAATACTATTCCTGATTTCTGATTCCTTGGCCTTTTGCAGCATTTGGATTTAGCCCTACCTTTAACTTCAGGTTGTATCTGGTAAGGACCTGACTTATTTCTAAGCTTTCAACTTCCATGTGTTTTCTATCTTGAGATTTTCAGAAAAGCTAGATTTATCTGTATCTTGCTTCAAGCAGTCTTTTTAGAAAGTCAGAGAAGGATTTTAGCAAAAACATGTCTCAGATGCCACTTTAAGCTGCATCTCAATAGTAACAACCTATTTTTTTTCTTAACTGCCTTTTTCTCCCTCGAGCTTTTCGTTATATGGCATGTATCTCTGAAGTCCATTCACATGCAACTCAGACGAAGTCTCCCACTGACTTTCCAGCAAGACAGCTGAATCAGGGATAATGTATAACTCCCAATTCAACATTTATCTAAAATTAAATGAACGAAGAAGAAAATCCTCTTATTGCTGAGCCTAGGAGTGGTAGGGCTAAGCCTGGCTGAGAAGAAGGGGAAGGAAGATAAGAAAGGTAGGGAGAGACTGGTAAGAAAGCACACAGAAGGCCTGGAGAAGAATGATAAAGGGAATTTTACTGAGCATGACAATTTTTTTTTTCTTTTTAAATCTTACATTCTGATTGATCACTAGTTGCTGTATACAAAGCCTTCATTGATATATTGGTGTTGTGGGTCATCCAACACAAAGAGCCTAATCCAGGCAGTTATGTTGGGTTAGTGCTTAGTAATGAAAACTAATCAATCGGAATAGGAGATTTCCCACCTCAATTTTATACTACAGTGCCTCTGTATACTTTTTGCATCTGTGTAGGCAAAAGTGAAGGCGTTATCAGCTGCATAAGTTATGCTGTCTGTGATGCTCAAATCTCTAATTATATTTTTTTATTGCTGTTCAAGATATGCAAAGCAACCAGGCAGAGTGGTACTAAAGTTCCTGTCTGAAATTGGTCAAATTTCTACTTCACTGCACTTCAATGTATCTCAGCTTTTTTATTTATGTCACAGAGAGACACTCAGAGACAAGCAACATAATCCTTACAGGAACAGAGCAAAGTTGCATCACTTAATGTCTATTGAACAGTGCACATGCTAAGATGAATGCTCTTGGCATTGTTATCATAGCCAACCCTGTGAGAAGTTAGTGAGGAGAATCACATCTCCATGGAGGAACAATAGGGGGCTCCTGGAGGTTGAAAGTCCCTAATCCAAGCAAATCCCCATTAAATGCAGTAGATCAGGGCTGTGTCTGTTTGAGTTTTCAAGAATGGAAGTTCCACAACCTCTCTGGAGAAACTGCTCCTGTATTTCATCATTGTTATGATAGAAAATTTTTCTTTAATACAACCATTAATTTTGGTGTGGGAGAGTACTGACGGCTAATTTTGAGACAATGGTTTTGGGGAAATGGCTGAAAATCACCATTGTTGTGGTTTGAAAAGCAAATTAGTGANATCTGCTTTTTCTTGATTTTCTCTGGCTTTATCCAGCATTTGGACACACGCAGGGTTGTCTGCTGAGAGCTAGGTAACAACTCCAGGCTGATATTCCTGAAGAATGAAAGAGATGCCTGTGCTGACTGTGTAGTCTTTGTTCTCAAAGCAGTGTGCACTTTATCATACAGAAAACTCTGCTGCTTCAAAAAATTGCCTTTACTTGTTCTTTTGACTCTGATTTCTTCTCTGATAAGAAACTGGCTGCAACTTGGATTTGTCTTCATAAGCAGCAGCTCTAAGCAGCTCTACTTTCCATCTCAGCCAATCAAGGTGTTTTCATTCATTCATTCCTTCAGAAGTTACGTACTAGGCAAGTTCAAAATGATGAGAGATGCAAAATTATGTTTTCTCTCCCTAGGGTGGTTTAGTTCTTCCACCTATCATCTTATGAGAATAACTCTCCTGCATAGATTTGCATTTTAGGAGTCCTGGGCAAAAAAGTAACTAAGAAAGGGCTGTCCTGCCCCTGTGAGCCCTCCTTTGTTGTATCTGGTAACTTTGGTCACAAAGGAAAATTTGGAGCTGAATGATAATACACAAAGGAAAATGTGCCACTATTACTAATTTTTTTTTCTCTAATTTGACTGGTTAACATTGGACTGGATTTTACAGAAATAAAATAAGCTTTCTATCTACTTTTTTATAATGAGGACCAAAAGTCTCATTATAATGTTGCACTGGGACACAAGCTTCTTTGGGGAGTGATGGATTACATGGTTACTACTTCCTGAATGTCCCTGCAGGGCAGCAATTCTGTGGTATTTGCAAGATAGTACAGAAATTCAGTCAGAAGCCTCTGGTTTTGAAAATGAACTCCATAATATATATATGCTCTCTAGCTCTGGAAGTAAACATAGACATATCTACTATTGTCTAGGGGCTCTGCCTTGCAACTACAACTTGCATAATCAATCCAAAAAATGTACATAGTAAATTAGCAGTCAATAAGTTTATCTAAGAAACTGGATAATGAGCTTGAAAAGGATGTGTGTGGTGTAAGAATATAAAAAGAGAGAAGGCAAGTCAGGGCATGATTCAAAATTTATTCTTTCCCTCATATTTTGTCTTCTTTTCTGAGACTTTTCCTATTTAAGTTTCTCTCTGTGTGGTCAAAGCACAGATGCCCTTCCTAAGACTCTCTTCCATCATCAAATCACAGAGAATACTTTGGGCTGGAAGGCACCTTCAAAGATCATTCCTGCCATGAACAGGGATATCTTTCACAAGATTATGTTGCTCAAAGCACTGACCAACATGGTCTTGAGTCCTTCCAGGATAAGGCATCCACAGTTTCTCTGGATAACCTTTTCCAGTGTCTCACCATCAACTAATTGTAAAATATTCCTTGTGTCCAATCTAAATATAATTTTTTTCAGTTTAAAACCACTACCCCTTATCCTGTAATTTAGAAGCCTTAGTAAAAGCCTCTCTCCATCAAAAGAGAGCCCTCTCTAAGTATCAAAAGGCTGCAGTAATATTTGTATCTAGCTGTCCAAAAACTAGAGCTTGTCTAACATTGACTCTTCAAGTGGTACAATGTTTTGAGAGTCTATTTTGATTGCTATCAGTCATGAACCATGCTGGAGGGGGTGTTTCCACATCTTGTTAATCAGGTGTCAGAAGAGAGCATATTTCTTTGTCCTACACATCCTGTTTATTTTGTTTCTAGATGAAGTTATTTGAAATATATGCTCACCAATTACTCTTGTATGAATAAGGATTTAGCTGTTCAGCATATTTAGCATCCTTAGAAGTGTATAATTTATCCTGAGAAATAAGCTGTTTTTTCAAATATTTCCTGAGGTCATTTTGGAAGCTCACTATCTCGTTAGTTATCAAAAGTTTTGGCCTTAAGGTGTCTGTCCCACTTCTTGTCTGTTACTCTTTCCAGCCATACAATAGTAGTAACACTATAGCTGTTACAAAAAGGTGTGTTTGGCATCCAGTATGGAAAAGAATAGTATTATTACTTATGGAAAAGTTTCATTCAGGACAACTCACCATGTGTCTTTCTTTTGCAGAGTTTATTAAAGGCTTTTGTCTATTTTAACTACCACCTGAACTTTGTCATTTGATTTGTATGGTGTAGCAGTGCAACATTCAAAATTACTTCATATTGTCCTGTGAATTATGTGGGAAAGATAAAGAAGTGTTTGCTTGAAATTGCTGTTTTAATAGTATGTCTGATGACATTTATGATAATCTTCGTGGTATTGTGTCACAGTTTATTTCCTTTCTGGTGGTAGCCTAAGTAATACGTGGCTGGTTTTGTAGCTCATAGCAAAAAGGTTCATCTTTCCCCAGGCCTGTGAGGAGAACTCTGGATTTTCATTCTCTCACTTCCTCACTTGGCCTGCATTTTTCCACTTCCACCATAGCTGTTTCCTAGCTTGCAAACAGCCTTGACTACAATGTTCAATGTAAGGTGTGTGTACTGTCTAGAAGTCCAAAAATAGCTCAATATAGGTTTGGCAGAACTCCCTGTTTGCAATAAGGCTTTATTCTGGTTGACCGCTCTTATGTATTAAACCTGTTGGATGCTTACTTCTTTCTAGCTTGCTGGGAAACAGCTGTGAGTTTTTCATTCAGAAATGGTCTTTCTGACTGTACAAACAATACAAAGGCCAGAAGGAACCCTCACTGGTTTTTGTCCTTTCTCTTTCTCTCTTGGAGTCTTTCTATCCCTCTCTACAAACCAGCAAGTTATGAGCTTAGTTTAAGATTTCTTTGTATTTCAGTTAGAAATAATTCTTTATATACTTGTTCACTTACTATACTTGAGTACTGCAAAATTACTTTAGAGAAGAAGCCAGCATGTGGATACTAATCCTTTTTATATGTATTTAAAGAGATCATTTTCTACTCGGTTTCCTGTCCAGGAACATGATCATGCTATTTTCCACATGGAACAACTGTGATAAGCTGTTCTTTTGCACTGTTTCACTGCCCAGAATGTTTCTGATGCACGAGTATTGGTTTGTTGGTAAGTGTTAGGTGAAATAATTAATCATTGAGTGAATATTTCAAGTATACAACTTTCATGGAATGTCTGTCTAGGTTTATTTTTAATTTCACACATTTGTTGCTTCCAGAAAAATTGTAACTCACCTTCTATCATCCCATGTCAAGGTTTGTACAGGGGACGTTATCATGGCTGACAAGTGTTTTTGGGCCACTACATCTACCTGTTGGCATACAAAATTGCCTGCTATAGCAATCATTGCTGCCTACCTTTGGTGTTTTAACTGCACTGGTTTTGCTTTAGTTAAATCAGAAAATACTTTTTCTATTGCAGACATTTGGCAGTGAGAATTTTCTAAATTGTTTAAGTTTATGCAAATAAGCTGTTTCAAAAGGCTGTCAGGCAGTTTTTCCGCATAATGGCGTCTCTAGCTTTCACAATAATGTAAAATTCGTCTTGGTTTTGTTCTCTCCAGTGTATATTATTGCTCTCTTTTTCTTTTTTCCAGTTATAATGGTTAAGCTATTTTGTTCATCTCCAAGTGTCATGCTTTGAAAGTCACCATGGTCTTAACAAAACATTTCAGTAGTGTTTTCCTACCTCTGCTTTGAAGACCCTACTATGATTGCGATGAACAAGATTGCTTACTTTTGCTTTTACTGATGCCACTTGTACAGTGAGCATCAACAAGATGTGTGGTGATGAAAGAAATGAGACCACATTCATTTGGGGACCTGTGGAGCTTGTAGGAAATGGAAATTTTGAGCCCAGAGAAACAGATTTGCTGTCAGTCTTAACTGAAAAATTCCTTCCTTCTAAATGTTTGGGAAACTGTAGCACAAGGCAGAATGTCCATCTTTCTCAGTAACTGCAAACATCCTTATCCTCAGAACAGCCCTGAAAATTAATTTTTTTCCCTTAGAACAGGAAGAATGCAGGTTTCCAAGAAGTCTAAAGGTCTTAGCAGCCAAAGATGCATGAAAGGTTAGCAAGATATACCCAAAGTGAGGGCATGCATCCTGTTAGCAGCAGAAGTTTCATCCTATCTCCTAAGATTTGAGATTACAGTACAGAATGCCCAGATGAATTTTCATTCAGATGGAGTGAGATAGGATCTCTTCCTACCATAGTGCTCATAACCTGAGTAGGTATAACCTGAGTAGGTATAGCCTGAAATCTCTGACTTTGTATCTGTCTTTAGATCTTCATTATTCTAGCTGCTATTTATTTTGATCCTGTTCATACTATGACCATACCATTACAAAATGGCAATTTTGCTTTGCAAGATTACAGTCCCATTTCCCTCTCTTGCACATTCTGAAGAAGTCTTTAACCTTCTTTACGCTAGTGAGCTTCTGCTGTGCAGTCAGCAAACCCTCTCAGTGTAGACATGGAGCATGCTGACACAAGCTCTTTGGCTTCCTTAGTAACACCAGGTCTCTGAATAACAGCAAAAAGCATCTTCTGCCAGCATTGCTGCATCCACACCAAGGTTTTGCTGGCACAATGAAATCATGTGATGGGAATGATTTTTCTCACACGTTGGGCCGATGTGGGCAGGCTCAACTCAGTATTATAGACATGGCCTTCATTGTTGTCCAGTTGTCTCTCTGTGTTTTGTTTTATTGTGTTTGCATCTGGTGACAGATTGAATATTAGTTGCCTGTTTTGCACTGCATCACTGTCATACACAGGCTTAGCAATTTACTGATTTCTTAACTCCAAAAAAATTCAGAATGCAGAGAAGTCTTTTTGAATGGAGTAATGATGTCAGCTGTAAACGCCTGTTCTCATAAACCTATTTTCTAAAATAAATCTGGAGCTTGTTTAGCAATTCTGGTTTTCAAATTCATTCATAGCTTCAAAACAGTGTAAGTCTTTATAAAAATGTACCTGATTATAAAATACTGTCATTAAAAATATTATAGAAAAATGTCTTGACAGGTACTTAGTTTTTTTCAAGCGTGCAGAAGAATGAAAGAAAGAGAAAAGATACCTTCCTTAAAAAGGCGGGTATTGACCACAAATGTATTTGTGATTCCTTTCTCATGCTCCTGTCTAGTTATGTGTAAAATCTGACCTGTGTGATATTCTCTTAATGAGTTTGTTTCTATTGGACATAGTCTCGGGTCTAATCCCTAGACCATGGTTGTTTCCATTCAGATCCTCCGTGTCTCTTCAGCCATGTTATAAATGCATATTATAATGTTGGCTTTTTGCAAATAATAAATGCTTTGTGTGCAAAAGTAGCTTTTGTTATAGAAATATAATAACTTTTAAATGCTTTAATGCTTTTTGTTTTAGCTTAGATGTAGTGACAAATGTAGCTGTGTTAAAAGTACCTAACTTAAGATAACTGAACCTCCTGCTTAAGTTAGATAAGCATAGGTGTAACAGACTCCTGCCCCAGCACATCTCTATCAGGCAATAACCGTTTACCAGACATCCCTATCAGGCAATAACTGTTTACTAGATATCCCTATCAACAACAACCGCCTGCTAGACACTGATGGACAAAAGAAAATACAGGGGTCTCCAAAAGAAACTACACATGCTCTAAAAAGGCGGACCCAAAGAGGAGCCATGCTAACGAGTACCTAGAAAATGTAAAATAGTTTAGAGAAAAGTTTGAATATGCATACCTGTCTATGACTATGCAACAGGCTGATGCAATAAAAAAAGTATAAAAAGAGAGTCTTTTCTTCACGTCAAATGTGCTCTTGGCTCTGTGCCAAGAGTTCCCAGCATCACCTGGACACTGTAACCCTTTTACCCTATACCCTGTCCCTTATTGTCTTTTTATTAAACCTTTAAATTTTAACAGAAAACTGGACCTCGTTTTTAACAAGCCACTACTCTTCTTTATATTTATGAAATTAATTTTGCATGAATTTTGATGACATTTTCCTTTATTTTCATATTTGCATTAGCAAATTATCTTAGCCATGATCTTGCTTTAGAGGTGAGATTGTTCAGTAAGTTTGCTCAAAGAGGTACTTTGGTTTCTCTTATCACCTTCCTTTCAACCTTCCCTCTATTTCATAAAATGAATTAGAATTTTATTAGAAAATATTTAATCTTATTAGGGTTTGATAATTCCAGGAATTGGACAGCTTTCTCAGTTTAGCCATTCATGGTTGCATTGTTTCTTCAAATCCTCAGTTACTGTTGTGAAGACAATTCTTAGATGACACTCTCTGTGAGTTCCAAATAGTTTTGAGTCATGCAGAAGATTTGACAGAGAACATTCAATATACTCCTTATGTATTCAGATGCTATTTGAGTGTGTCTGTGTCAGCCTCTGTGTCACCTGTTTTGCTGTCCTTTAAAGACAGCTTCTTGCAAGTTTGTAGTCTCCCTGTTGTCACCTATAGGCTCCCTAGCTGTTTGATACCTTCTGTCACGGCATCTCCCTGGGGACAGAAAGCTGGGAAGTTGCCATGATCTTTATCAAAGTTACTCCAAGGTTTTTCTGCAGTGCAGGCAAGAAAAGAAGGCCAAAGGCAGAGTGCTCCTGCTGCAAGTAGGGGTGAGTGAACGAGAAAGGACACAACGGGGATGGATAGCTGTAGGGAAAGCCCTGCAAAGCCAAACTTTTGCCTTTTTCTACCAGTGGGAGGGAAAATGCGGATCTGAAATCAGCTGGTTTTGCTGGGTGGGACCCCTCTCTGCTTAGGCCCCCCAGAGCAGCAGCCAAAAAATCTCTTTGTCCAGAACTTTAGCAGCACAAGTACAAAACAAGCAAAGTAGTCTGCTAGGAGAGGCCTGTTTTCTGCAGGCAGAGAAAAGACCCAATCACAGCCTCTGTTCTGTTTTTCTATCATTCACCACTGGTGTTGCTCACTTACAGGAGTAAACTCACAGCAGGAAGAAACAGGACAGACATGAACTTCTGTGGCTGTGAGGGTGCTCTGTCATCAAAATAATGATGCATCTTGTGAAGCAGAAATCCCAGAGTTTCTGGCTGTCCTTACAGGACACAGCACCCCTAACAATGAGGTTCACATTGTTTGAGCTGTCCACTTGTACAGTGAGCATCAATAAGATGTGTGGTGATGTAAGAAATGAGACCACATTCATTTGGGTTTCAAAGTGAGGGCATGCATCCTGTTAAAAGCAGAAGTTTCATCTTCTCTCCAAAGACTTGAGATTACAGTACAGAATGCCCAGATATGCCTCCTTTAGTACTTCAGCCTTTTTAATATTTGTTTCAGCAAGTGTATCTGGCGAATCCTTCTCCCTTCATAAAAATCAAGAAGTTCAAGATCCCTAAGTACAGAATGAATTAATGGCTATTAAATACAGAAGACAACAAGGTAACTTTGCAAGCATATTTGCCCATAGAGTATTAGCTGCAATACTACAGACAGTGTTTTGAGTTCTGAATATTTGATAGTTCTGCAATGCCTCTGGCAGTTCCTCAAGATAGGAGTCAGATCTAAATGATTTAGTTTAGCTTGTGAGCCATTTTAGATATCCACCTAGGGGCAAGAACTTACTTGCTCCCCAACCAAGCATTACGGTAGAGTAGGTAGAGGTAATAAAGACCTGCATCATCAAAAGTGGGATTGTCTTATTTTTCACAATGCTGCTACATATTAATTGAAAATAACCATTTCAATAATATGTCTTGATCTAACCTTCAGACTAGATCCCCACCTGTCTTTGAACTGGTAGGTTTTAAAATACCTGCAGTAGTCTTGCTAAATCATTAGATATGGACAACCCAAAGCCTGGACAAGGTTAAGTCAGATTTTCAATGTTCTGTTCTGTTTGGGGAGGTAGCTTGCAAGGAAGTCAGCAATTTACAGCCAGAAGAGTTCTACTGTTTCTAAAGACCTGAAGAGTGTATAAAAATAAAACTTTGAAAAGCAATAATAATAATAATGATAATAATCAAATAGACTCTAAATTAGCAGGAAAAATGACAAAGCCTGTAACTAATTTTTAATTTTTTTCTTCATCTGGAAAGTTACAAGCAAGTCAAGACTGGAAAATGAAAAAAAACCTAAAATTTATTTTGAAATAATAATTAAAATTCAGATTATGTTTCCCCATATCTTTTTTTCTGAGTGACAGAGCCTGTATGCTCAAACCCTGTCACTCTAATGAATTTCCAGACTTTCAAATGGCACTATTTAAAACTGAAATCAACATATGGGGGAGGCAGGTGGTCATTTTCCTCAATAATGGAATATGATATGAGTTCATTTAGAGTACTAAATTGAATAGCAATAGGTTCCAAAATACAGAAGCAAAACAAGCACAACACTTTCCATGTTTTAAATGACATTATTAGGGCTGTTTCATGGATGGATCTGTCAGCGAAGAGACACTAGCTATTTCAAGAGAAGTAAAGCTGCAAAATCAGTGCATTTATTCCTACATTTCTGAAAAGACCCCATGACAATAAAAAGATGTGTCTCAAAAATCCATTATAAATTAACAAGAAATAGAAAATAAATTAATGATAACTTTCAGGTACCATTCTGTACCTCATGGTCCATTATCTTATCTGGAAATGAATAGCATCAGCTAAAGAAATTTGTCACATCTATCAGAAAAGTTAAGGTAGCTTTGCTGAAACACTTAGAAAGAAATAGGAAACACAAAGAGGTCCTTAAAGTACTGCATAAATTTTTCCATGTTCCACATTACATAGTTTGCAGCGAACACTGTAAGAAAAATCACATGGTTCTAAATCCCATTACAGCTTTTCATCAAGTCATTCATAATTGTCTATCTTCAAGACTCTAGGAGCTACCGTTTCCATTAGAAGGCTGTTTCGTGCTCTCACAGGATTCCCTGGCCAAAAATTTCCTTCTTTTAGAGAACTCAAACTGAGAGGGGGAGCTATTTCACCCAGAAGCAGCCCATTCATCCTCTGTTCATTTACAACATGCTACTGGACTCATTTCAGGGAAGTATTTCTTTCATAAACTTGTACTTAAATTTGATTTAGCAAAGTATGTGTGTGAGAAAACTTTTGTGTGTTTGTATTATGTACATAATAATATAAGAAAACAGACTATAAATGGTCTTAACCCCTTGCACTGCCCCCACCAAGGCTCACAAGAACAGTGAACCTCCTCTCAAGAGGATCCTATGTTACATGTAGGGAACAAGAAAGACAGAGCAGAAACCTCTAATAGAAATGAGAGCTGTGAGAAATTTAAGCTCAGGTTTTGCTTTTTGGTTTTGCATGTTTATCATGTCATACTACTGCATAGCTTTTATTTTTTCCTTCTCTGTCTTACTGGCTTAGCTCATCACTAGTGGTGTCTCAGCTGCAGCTGTGTTCCACTCGTATTGAGTGTGAGTGAGAGAGGAGAATTGTAAGCTGCTGAAAAGAAGCCACTGCCACTTAGTGCAAAATCCAGCAATGTTGCCAGTAGAACTGTCCAAAGCAAGCAGCTGCTCCCTTGTCCCTTATCATCTCTGTTCTGCGTCAGCTCTCAAAAAATGTGCTAACATTGGCATAAGAACCTGTAAAGGCTGCTGCTGTTATGAAAAGCTGGAAAGTACAGATTTTGATCCCTCCCTTCACAGCATCATGCACTTTTGTTGCTTTTTTCTTTTTTTTTTTCTGGGTGATTGCTAAGATCCAATTAGCAAGAGACGCCTCTCTCCAAATTAAGATGCAAACAACACCAGATGACAAAGACAACAATATGGATTTTATTTAACAATATAGGTGTGGTAGAGAAAGGGGGTAAAAAATAGAAAAGGGGAGGGGAGAGAGAGAAAGAGTGAGGTCAAGTGTAAGGCAGTCACCACCTGTGGATCCAACGTTGTCCTGTTTGTCCTTCTTCACCCTGGGCTTCTTGGTGTCCTGTAGTCATTCTTCTGGGGATACCACCTTTATACAGCCCAGTTCTGGGTATCCATGGAGTGGTCACAGACATTCCCATAACTTGAGGCAGCATGTGTATGAGCAGTTGCTTCTTTCCCCACAGTTTGCCACATCAGGAATATTTGTCTGGATGTGTTGACCAGGATGTGCTGAGCAGATCTTGCCTCCACCAGGCCTGGAATGAGTGTCTTCTTGTTGCAAATTCCTCCCTTCTGTGGTTCTCTCACATTCTTGCTGTGGTGGTTTACTTTTAAGCAAGTCCTTTCTGTGGCCTTGACAGTGTTTGAGACAGGAAACTGTGCTCTCTAAGTCCTTACAGTGATGATAGTTTGGCTGAGGGTCTCTGCTTTCTTCCTCAATTTTTGCTTGTGCTGAAGTCAAATGTCCTCAGAGACAAAGAGACAGTACGGATCACGATAGAACTTTTGCAAGGAAAGCCTTTGTAAAACTGACTACATCTGACAGGAAGAAGAGAACTCCAATCTGTTCAAAATATTGTTATTAAGCATGCTGAGTACTTCCCCCACATTTCTAAGTGTCCAGAGCCTACAAGAGAAGTGCATGACTAGAGAAAGAAATTTAACAGCTAGAAATGAGCAGATTGCTGAATGTTATTGATGTAAATTTTATGGAAAAATGAAAGCACTTTCCCTGTACAAATGAATAGAACCATAAATTCCATGTATTTTGATTAAACAGAGCTGCCCTAACCGTTATGCTGACTTCTATCAACATTCATTAACTCATGTTGTGCTTTACTAGCATTCTGTGAAGCATGTCAGACTTTTCATACATCGCTTGTTGGATTTTCTAAAAGGTAAATGTACTCTTCTGCATCAGTAATAATACCTTGAGTTCTAGAAAAGAAGTGAGATTTTTTTGTTATTATTGTTGCTTTTGTTGATATTAACCATTGGCACACTCTCTCAGTCTGGTAATGAAGGAGAGAAATTTGCATTTAAATATATCAAGTAAAGAACTTCTCAAAAATAAATGGAATTAGGGTGTGTGCAATTCCCATGGCTTTAAAAATGCTTACTGTGGGGTTTGCTGTTTTTCTCTCATACTATAAACTTTTAGTTCACAAAGCCTTAATAGTAGAGCTAAATACCATGGCAGAAAATGACATTTTGTTAATGTTTGTATTGTTTTTATTTTTGTGGGCCACTCCCTCTTTCTTTCTTGGAGACAGAGCACAGAACCCGCTTTCATAACTAATGACAAAATGAAAAGAAGTAGTATGTGATCTCAAAAATCCATTTTTTTTCAGAGAAAAATAATGACATTTTCAAAGCTTTGAGTTTCAAAAGTTTAGCACCAGTCTTTCAAGCCCTGAAGTAGTCTACTGTTATATGTTGTAGGGTTTTGTTATGCAAAGCATGCACAGTTTAAACAAGAATGGTTCTCCAGAAAGTTGAATTTCAATATGCTGTAGGGAAAGTCATGTTTACACAACTGTGTTTCAATAGACTTTTCAATGTCTAATTCTCTGCCGTGTTCCAAGGAGCAAGACTTAAGGCATGATCCTGAGTGTTGCATTCCATACATAAAAAAACTACAAAATTCAAGTGCATCTCAGACCAGGCATATGCTTTCAATACAGGCAGATCCAACAGGGAATTGATTCTCTAAAATGTGAGCAATTTAATCCAATCCAGAAACACTTACATATATTAATAGACTATCACAATGATAGTTCTCAGCACCTTTCAGGATCAGTTCTTCAGAAGTCACAGAAAATATCACAGCAAGTGTTAAAAGAATATTCAGATCCATATTCTGCACTTGAAAATACATGAGTTAAAGAGTTTCATTATTTTATCTCATTGCTGTCCTCAAAAGCAATACCATTGCTTTCTGGATCATTTAATCGTCTAGAGCTGGAATAGCAAGCTCCTCACTTGCATGTTTTCTCTGGTTGAGATATAAGAGGCATGATAAGACCCAGGATTCTGTTACCTTTATTCTGTTCTTGGCTGGTATTTCAATCTTTCTGGTATTGTTGGCAACCATTCCTTTTAAATCCTAGTAAGGACAGATGCTTCCCGAACTGTACTACAAATTGCTAAAGTAAAAACAAAATGTTGGGTTATTTAATTTCATCTGCTTTTCTAGGAAATCGAGCAAGCATTTGGTTACATTTAAGGCCATAATATGACAAGGAGTTACTCTGAAAAAAATTATGACCAGTCAACTAAGAAATTAAGCAAAAGGACAAAGATTTTAACATATTTGAAAAAGCTTTAAAGTCCTGTTACTTTTGGTAGGTGTGCACATCATTAGCTGTAAAGTTGATATTTAGTTGGACTGCCCAAGGACTTAGGGGTAAGCATGTGCTTAAAAATATGTAGAGTCTCCTGAAATTAAAATTCACCCATTTTTACAAGTACTCATAATCAGGTGACACTTGTGCTCTTTTTTTATCCCAGTGTGCATGTAGTGTTCCCTTACCAAGTTGTACATGCCACGATATTACAAGTCCCTGTAAGAGTCACCTTTGGGTGCAGTGGCTTTAAATGTTTTTTCGGTTTTTAAAATTTAATTTATATTAAATAAATACATAAAAAATGAGTCTGCACCATCACACATTTCTCAGCAAATGTCCCAGTAAAAGAAGAAAACTAATGGCTGCTGCCAAGTCATCTCTGGCCAGCAGATACCATTTTCAAAAGCCTTTGCAAGGCAAGAGGGATGAGGACACCAAGTGGTTACATCCAATTATCTTACTATGACACATGTGAACTGTGCACTGTGTTTGCACAGAGCACTGAAACAATAAGGGATTAAATTGATATCTGTGTGGTAACACTGGTGCTATGAAAAGATTGAACCTGCATGTGACAGAAAAATTTGCTGGAGGGAGCTTTGCCAATGAAATTTCCATGATTTAGAAGGAAGAAAAATAGACAGCGACCTAGAAAGTGAAGACATTGCAAAGATGTCAGGTGAATTTATTCAGGATGGAAGCCCCCTCTCACAATATCTCAGCAGTAGCTGGTGAGCAGGTCTGTGCTGATGCCACACACTGTCTTGCAGTGAGGCACCAAAACTAAAAGCAGTCCTGGTTTTCCTTGTAGATTTGGAGTTTTGCATAGTCATGTAAAATATTATTAAGAATTTATGACAATATTTATGATATTAGCATTACCATAATTGCTACGTTTCATATATTTAAATTATATATTTGTATAATATATTGTTCATTTTACCTCAGGAAATTGAAGACTTTCTTAAAAACATTAGAAATCATTTTGAAAATGAACCTCTTCTTTGTGGATAGAAAGTAAATGCTTTAATTGCCATTGACACATTTGTAGCAGTAATTCAAGGGGAAGAATGTAGAACTGGAAGCCAAAGTCCATTAAGTTTTCTTGGGGTGAACAGGAGGAAATTGGAAAGAAGACCCACTGGTTTGAATGCTCATATCAAAGGACAACAGAGAAATTTAGAACTGATGTAGAAAGAGGAGGAAAAGGTACCTTTTCAATTCTTTGTTGTACAAGTTTTGTATCTGTAGCATTTTGTTTGAAAAAAAAAAAGTGCTCTTTGCCTGAAATTTCTTGTTTTTCTAGGAAATAAGCATGTAATCAGCAAATTCCATTTTATGTGGTTGTTTTCAGCAGTAATATGTGTTTAATTCTAAGATGGTATCAAACTATTTCTAAAATAATTGTTATGTTATCTGGAGAAAAAATAGCTCTCCCAGTGTTTCTTCATTTTGAGTGGTTAATTTTTTACAAGAGTCTTGCTTTACTTACGAAGAGTAATACCTCTTTTGAATAGTGCATCTTGCATTATGTGACTACAGAACCTCATCATCCAAGGAACAAATCTATTCCAGGTAAATAAATTAAATTTTAGGAAATAGAAAGTTTTGCTAATTGCATTCATTTTGCAATTTAGTAAAATACTAAGCATATATTTAAAAATTGATTTTATCTCCATATTGCTTCTATGAAGTTCATAAATTGTGTACCTGCTGACATAAAGGCACACAGGTGAAACCCATTACATTTGTGTATTACTACGGAAAATTACATTTTGATTGATGTACAAAATGAGCTTCATCTCCTAAAATGAAATATTTACAGTGAGTCTACTAAATACTGTGATAGTTTGCTTATAACTTCAAGCTTTTAAAAATAATTAATAGGACATGAAACTGAGTTTATTGATTAAGTTTGAAACTTCCCAGAAAATATAAGGAAAATTACCTTTGTAAGGTTGCAATACCAACAGTTCTTAATTCCAATCATGGTATAAGAAGGGAAGGTTGAAAAATGCCAAATATTTTAATAGATATGCACAGACTATTAGGATTTAATTATCTATTAAATTTATTCAATATTTTGGAGATTTTTTCTATTGTATTTCTCTAATTCTTCATTTGTGAGTATAAAATATCATCTTGTTGAAACATAATTGAGGTTTTCTCATTTTCACTTTTTTGTGTAAAGAAAAGCAAGTTCAGTTCTGATGCTCAGTGGTTTCTTTTTTTTTAAATTGTGACTTGGCTTTCTGTGTGAATGATTTAATCTGTCCACAGATTTATAGTTAGTGTTTTGAATTTCTTGTTATTCTAATAGCAAAAACCTTTCTGTTTAGATCAAAAGTTTGTGATTATATTTACTTGTTTCCACACACCAATAAAAAAAAAAGGAAACTGAAGAGGATGAAATGCATAGCAAAATTATAAAATGGCCAATTTAATGAGTTTCTTCATAAGCATACTTAAACAAACAGGGAAAACTGAGAAAACCATGGACTTTCTATTGTAAGCAATATTTCCCTAATAAAATATCTTATTTTTTTTTATTGTAGGCTGTCCCCCACTCTCTTTTCTTTTTTTTTTTTCAGTGTGAGTCCTTTAAATATTGTGTTGGCACTGTGTTTCTCTTCAGTACCTCCAAGTTCCTTATTGCTGAGATCAAGTGCTGGTACTCCCCTGATAATATCCAAAGATACCATAGAGAGCTGCTCTGAAGAATAGCTGCTCTATTTTTAATTTAAATTTTATGTGTTTGCTCTGTTGCATTGCATCTCAAGTAGAGAGGCCTGAAAAGGAGGTTGTCAGTTCTGGTCCAGGATTCAGGCAGGAAGGTGCACAGTATTGCTCTATTTCATGTTTATATAGGGAAAATGGACTCACAAGTAATAGGATATATCAGAATATTTCATCCTCTAGCCACACACCCATTATCCCCAGAATACACTGTTTCTACCAGAAACTTAGCTGAAGAAAATGACCTCTCAGCAATCCCTGATTTCTCTGGGATGGGACTGAAGTACTGCTTTGACATCATTGGGGAATCTCACTTCAGTAATTAATATTTTAGAACTACTTATATCTGAAATTTGTGATGCAAGACCTAAACTTGGGAAAGCTTTATGGGAATTCAAGGCAAGAACCGTATCACAGGAACAGGTTGCGCAAATAACACCCTTATTCTTTGCTTGTAAAAGCTGACAATTATAATTGCTTCAGCCTTGCAAAACATTGAACAAACACGGCCTTGAGGCCCTCATAATTTAGGCCAACTTTCTTTTCTGAAAGAGGTCACTGACACAGATTTTAACTGTCTTTTGTAATGTCTTTTATTTACAAAGTGTTGACAGCTCTATTTTGAACAGAGCAGGCCAAGGCAATACCAAAGTAGTTCCAGAAAATCTCACCTTATATGCTACTAATGCTTCAGGTTTTGGAGGTGATGGATTACCTTCTTAAACTCAGTCCCTTTTCTGTATTTTTGCAATGTATTTCTAAGAAGAAAAAGCATCTGTGATGGAAATCACTGGTCATAACTACTTTCCACAGATTAAAATTGTCATTCTCAGTCAGAGTGATTTTTTTAATAGAATTTGAGATTTTAATTGCAAACTGAAAAACCAAATTAATTTAAGAGTGACATGATGAGTTCTTTTAATTCCACTGAAAATCCTTCTGGTGTAACAAGATGTTTCAGTTCTGATAATGCATATGTTTTTGTAGATGTATATATTTTCATATATATTCTCTTTTGAAATGTGTTTGCCCATTCCTGCTAATTATTGTCAGGTCCTAACAGAACCCTTCACACGGGGACAGGTATTTAGCTCATCCTTTTACAGCATTATTCTGGAAAATTCCTGTGACCCATCTATTGACCCATCTGCTATAACCTTCTGTGTTAGTGTCCACCTAGATAAAGACAATTTCTAAGCCCAAACAGTTACCTTTGACAGACACGAAGGTGAGAATCAACACTATGCAATAAATGATTCCGTGAAAAGGCAGACTTTCATGCCGAATGCTATTACCAGCACTTTATCACAACTTTCTCATTATAATCACCCATAATGGGGTTATTTTTAAGATTTGGGCTTGGGATTTTTTTTAGTCCAACAGAATGGGCATAATTCCCAGTACCTAACAAATACTTTATGTTTAGATCACAGTGTTTCTTCTTGATAATAAGATCAATATGAAATTGAGGTTCTCCTGATAGATTATGAAATTATTATATTTTTTAGCCTAGCAGAGCTCATTTTGATCATCTCACTCAGCCTCCTGCACTTGGGTCACAACAACCCCAGGCAGTGCTACAGGCTGGGGACAGAGCAGCTGCAAAGCTGCCTGGTGGAAAAGGACCTGGGGTGCTGCTTGGCTGCAGCTGAGCATGAGCCAGTGTGTGCCCAGGTGGCTGAGAAGGCCTATGGCATCCTGGTCTGTATCAAAAATAGTGTGGCCAGCAGGACCAGGGAAGCAATCATCCCTTGGTACTCAACACTGGTGAGGTCACACCTTGAAAACTTCCAGTTCCAGGACCCTCAATTTAGAAAGGATATTGAGAAGCTCAAGCATGTCCTGAGAAGGGCAGCAAGGCTGGTGAAGGGTCTGGAACACTATGAGGAGCAGCTGAGGGAGCTTGGGTTTTTAGGCTGCAGAAGAGGAGGTTCAGAGGAGATCCCATTGCTCTCTACAATTGCCTGAAAGGAGATTGCAGCCAGGTGGGCATTGGTCTCTTCTCCCAGTCCACTAACAACAGGATGAGGGGACACAACCTCAAACTGCACCAGGGAAGGTTCAAGCTGGACATCAGGAAGAATTTCTTAATGGAAAGATTGTCATGCATGGAACAAACTGCTCAAGGAGGAGGTCAAGTCACCATCCCTGGAGATGCCCAGTGACAGTGCTATGGTCTAGTTGACAGGGTGGTGATCAGTCAAAGAATGGACTCGATGATTTTAGAGGTCTTTTCCAACCTAAACAAATTCAATGATAACACAAGCCATATATTTCTTTCCAACATCTCTATCTGAATTTCAGCTACCTGTGGCTGAGCAGGGACCTAACTTGTAATTGAAAGTGTAATTTGGTGTAAAGACACTCTGCCTAATTGAATGCTCTACTTCCCCCAGTGATGTGCTCCTTCTGTTACAACTGTCATCAATAAATGTATGCACAGTGTAAGCTGAAATGCTTTTGTATAATGGTAAAGTTTTCCTTGAAGCATCTTGGAGGAGTGTTAAGCACTTTTAAGTTTTTTGAGAATTTTGAGACAACGCTTTTTGCTCAGGCAATTGAAATATATCTGCAAGGCAAGAGCAGTTCAAAGTTGCCAATATGAGGAGAGACAGGTGCCTTTTAAATTATTCATAGATCTCTGCTGGCTACCCATCTTTTTGCAGATGGGATTTTTGGTGTTGTTTTGTTGGGATTTTATTCCTTTCTCTCTTTCTCTATCCCTGATGGATTTAATGCATTTATTGCACTCTTAGCTCCATGAATAGATATGGGAAATGCAAAGGCAAAGCTAAAACTAGTAAGAGAATAAGAAGTATGTTCTGCTTTAACAGATTCTCTGTCTGTTTATCACTGACAGCTATCTTAGATTGTTAAGGAAAGCTTTTTTTTTTTCCCTTGTGACTTCTCACTGATGACTATGGCTTTTTGTGACATCAACCCAGACAACAATCAGAGTTGGATGGTCAGTTGCCCAAACCTGAAAAATGGTGTATTATATATGTATTTGATCAGTCTGGTAAAAAGTTTATTATTTTTGAGGAGAGAGGGCAACAAGAGTTTGCTAACTATTAATTGTAGTTGTATTAATTTTAACTGTGTGGCTTGTAGAAATTACTCCACTGATTCTTATCCTCAATATTTCTTTCTCCTCTGTTCTTTTTATTTTATTCATCAACCTTTCTTTAAATAAAAATAGATTCTGCATTATAACTTTATCTTTTACATCCTTGTCTTACTTGAGGTAAAAATATCTTCCAAAATTCTTTCTCCTTTTTTGTCTGGCTCTCCGTTTATTCTTCACCTCTTTATCTATTAAACCTCCATGCATCCAGTCAAAGAGATGGATTAACCTGCTATATAACATAATTCCAACATCTGATGTCAAGTTTGAAACTAAAGTGAAAAGTCAATGTATATTCAAAAATAAAAGACCTTGAGAAAGAAAATCTTAGTCAAGAAAGATGCGATCCCAAGACCGGGCTAAATACAAATGCTGTTTAGGAATGTGTATGAGGGAATAGGCACATGTGAGAAAGATCTGCTGCAGCTTGCATTTGGCAATGATCAATAAAATAATCTTAGCTGCTGTTAGCAGGCTTCCCAGGTCTGACCTTCAGATGTTAGGATTTGAGATGGCTCATATTTGGATAGACCTCAGAACATCTTGAAGGCTGGAACCCAGTTCAGCCAGGTGCTGAATTCCTGGATGTTAGGTTTTACAGTCAAATAGGTTCAGAAAAGTCACCTCTCACCTCTGGCAAACTGGAAATGAATTCTCAAGAATTTTTCCACTGGAATGCTAAAATTGTAGTGTCTTGAGTTGTTCTTTCCTGTGACATTGTCCTTCCATATTAGCTGGAGTCACAGAGAACAGAGGCATTCACACATAAACATTTCAACATTCTACTAATCAAAATTTAGTTTCCTCTCAAGTTCCTCTCAGACTGCAGTAGGTAGATAACTAAGACATGTTTTGGTCAGTTGTTTTTTTGGTTTTTTTTAAGTTAATACAAAATAAAAGTCAAATGTGCCTTTATGTTTTGGGATTTTTCTTTGCATGGAGACCAAGTGTTGTTATACCTTGGACTGGTGTAGAGGCCAGTCAATCCTCCCCATTCCATTAGAAGAATCTTTTTGTATTGTGCTCCTGGATCTGGAGGATGTAATACTGTATTTTACTGAGGAGTAAGAACAGAGACTAGAACATCAGCACATGCACCAAAAATTTCAAAATAAACCTCTTATCGCTTCAGCACCTTCACATCATTATACTCTGTAAGTCTTCAGAATATATATCCTTCAAGGCAGTGACTTACCCTATCAGTATACAATAATTTGGTTTTGCTGTCAAGATCTGGATTAGGTAGATATTCCAGGTTTTAACTTTTTTATTAGTATTTCAACCTATAAGAAAATAGAATTTATTAGACACTGTGACCAAATCTCCACTGACCTGAGATTCAGCTTGTCCCCAGAACATTCTATCTAAAAATGTTGTTGCTCCATAGCATTGCAAGTGATAGTAAACACCTTTGTGTTTCTTTCTTGTCATGAGAAACATCTATCGTATAAACATTGCTGGGGGTGGAGGTAGTTAATTAATTAAAACTATCTTATAATTATCCAGTATTCTAATAAGCAGGAATTCATGATAAGTAAATGGAAAAATTCAGCTGTTGTTCATACCTGACCTTGAGTGCAATTACCAGTTCACTCAGAGAACAAAATTGTGTTGTGGGTGTTTTTTTTAATACAATATCAAATATATTAAGTGTATTACATCTAGACAATTGTTTCTTACATAAGCATTAGATGCTTTTCTTTGATTTTATTTTCTTGCAAATATTTAAATCTGAGAGGTGTTATACTGATGGAGAAGTATCTTTAAACTTTCTCTTGACCTTAAATAATTTGAATGATAATCAAAATACATAGCTTTTCAGTATGAGATAGTCATGGCTTTAGAGGCAAACTTAACCAGAGTGTATTGCTGTATATGTTATATATATTTAAAGCAATAGGCACAAGACAGCTCAGGTGGTCTAGGTCCAATTCCACGGCCTTGTACCATACTATGTGGTCACAAGCAAACAGAGTGGGCTGACCCTGGCTGGATGCCAGGTGCCCACCCAAGCCACTCTATCCCTTCCTTCCTCAGCTGTACAGGAGAGAAAAAACCTAATGAAAGGGTCATGGCTCAAGATAAGGGCCAGGGAGAGATAATTCACAATCACAAACAAAACATACTCAACTTGGGTAAATTACCTGAATTTATTACCAACCAAATCAGAGATGGATAATGAGAAATAAAAACACTTTTTCCCTACCTCTCTTTTACTCCCAGGCTTAATTTTTTTCTCAATTCTCCACTTTCTGTCCTGCAGAGGTGCAGGTAAGATAAGGAATGGAGGCTATGGTCAGATGTTCACATGTGAGCTGCTCCAGCGTGGGTCCCTCATGGGACCATAGCCTTCTTTGGGCATATTCACCTGTTCCAGGGTGGGTTCCACAGGCTGCAGGTGGATCTCTACTCCACCATGGACCTCCATGGTCTATAGGAGCACAACTGCTTCACCATGGTCTGCACCACGGACTGCAGGGATACCCCAGGTCCAGTGCCTGCAGCACCTCCTTGCCCTCCTTCACTGACCTTGGTGTCTGCAGAGCTGTTCCTCTCACATATTCTCACTCCTCTGCCTGCAATTGCTTCTGTGAAGTAACTTTCTACCCATCTTAAATATGCTATCCTGAGGCACTCTCACTATTGCCTGCTAGCTCAACCAGCAGCAGGTCCATCTTGGAGCTGGCTGGCATTGTCTCCATCTGAGACAGGGGAAATTTCTGGCAGCTTCTCACAGAAGCTGCCTTTGTAAGTGTCCTGCTACCAAAACCTTGGCACCAAACCCAATGAAGCAAATAATTTAATCCTTCAGTGCCTATGTTTTTTCATCTAACAATTGGAAGTAAGTGCTGCCTTCCTATTAATCTTGGTTTCTTAGGTTCTTATCCTAATAAGCATGAGCTGTATGTTTTACAGTGCCAATCACATTTGGCCACAGATCTCAAGGAGAGATTTCAGCATAAAAGAGAATTTTAATTAGAACTGTAACATTATCAAAAGACACATGATACTGCTATTCTTCATCTGTGTCCCACAGTGTTTTCACTCCTTCAGGGTCTTCAGTAGTTTCAAATACAACAGATGCAGTCACCTGTACCACCTGCCTATAAGTTAGAATTCAGATATGATAGCAAATCATCCGCCATCCCTATGTAAGTTTATGCAGTTGTTCATATCCTCTTTCAGCAAATTTGCACGTGCAAACTGTAGTACTCTACATAAAGTTTGGTTTTCCCAGATGAAAATATAGTCTGATATCCCAAGATTTCATGAGTAAGCAAAAGTAATGTTTGATTGTTGCCTTTCTTTCCTTGGATGTATAATACATGGCCTCTAAGGTAGTGAATACTTTGATTTCCATGTTAAAGCTTTGCGTACATTCAATACATGAAGTTATGTATGTTTTTAGTTATGTCATGATTGATAATCAGGAACGTTGTCAGAAAACCAAAAGCAATGTCATTCCTACTCAAATTGAATGAATTTTAAAATTCATTGCAGAGGCAATGTTTTTCATTACATTTGTATTTAGTCAATAAAAAAACCCTACACTTTAATCAATAATGAAATGAAATCTTTCCCAAAATACTGAGAAACTAAAATTGCTTCTTTTCTTGACTGAGACAAGTCTAGTTCCCTCTGTCAAGCATGTCAGTAACCATATGTTTTTCTTACATCTTGCCAGGTATTATGCCAACATGTAATCTAATTTCCAAACATTTTGAGAAAGAACAGAAATCCTTCGGTACATCATATATGACTGAAATTTATCTAAGAATACATTGGATGCACAAGGCCCCCCTACGCTGCAATAGCTTTCTGCCACTCGAAGCTTATCTTATACTGGGCAGATCCTTTACTGCGAAGTTTGTCTAAAGCAAGGCAGAGAGAGTCAAACCTCTACTCTGCAAGAATCTTATGTGCTTCATGTTTGAATGTTTATTCAGTTGTGCAGATTGATGCTGGTGAAGCTCTGCTATGGTCAGCAGAGTGATATTGTTTAAGCCAAGAAATCTGGGATCCTATGCAAAAATTCTTCCGATGAATACTGGCAATTACTTTCCTAATGGATTCCAATTGAAATTGGAAATGGAATGAATTAAACTGAACTTAAAGTCCATTATTATGTTTGGTTTTCTGGAAGTTTCACATAACCTATTAATTCATTAATTAATTTTTAATTGGCAAAGTTTTGTCTAACATAAAACTTTTCTTTCAAGTGGAAGTCAATGTAAGTTTCTGCTTTTATGTGAGCATCAGTCTTTTTCTTGAAGCATCATCCTTTTTCATACTTGAGTGAAAGGAAAGCTGTGAAGTAGATCTGTAGGGAATCAACCTTCTGGTTTTTGCTCTCTTCTGGTGTCGCTATTAGCAGTCTAAAATGATAGCAATTCTGGAGATCAGGCAACTGTGGTTTGTTCAGAAATCCATCTTACATGCCTAATGCTTGAACATTTGTGCTTTTCCATTCTCCATTCCAGTTCTACAGAATCATATTTATTTTTGTACAATTTACATAAAGTTTTCTTATATTTCACCAAACTACAAAATCATTATCTGTAATTGAAGGACTGTATTTTAGCTTTTTGAGTAAAAGGCTTGTAGGTTTTGATTGAACTTGTAGAAAGGAAGGTTAATGCCCAGTTTTTTGGCTCTCTGAAAAATTTCACAGCAGATGGTGGACAGTGCAGGGGATGTGAAGATCCCAGAGAACAGGACTGCTAACATTTTCTTCTTCCAGCTGTATGTCCAGCCTCAGGGACATTCAAAAGACAACTATAATCAGTCATATCTAACTATAATCCTGATATATTACTGCTGGTTAATATATGGTAAAGGAGTTCCTGCTCTGGGCCCCAAACAGAGAGAAAGAAGGCAGGGTGAATCAGTAGGTATATTGTATGAGGGATGAAGAAAAAACCCAATTAGACCTGTCAAAGAGACAAAATATCATAGGCAAAATATAGGTTAGACATATGAGGAAGATTTCTCACATTATTCAAAACTTTTTTGAACCAGTTAGCTGTAGGAGAAATTCTGTCAGGAAGTAATACATGTAAGATAAGTAGGAACATGGCATATTTTAGCTACAAAAAGTTATGCATCTAATTATAAATTTTTCAGGCAACATAACAAACCATTCCTGTTCCACAATATCATGTGCAGAAAGCTCTATGAGAAAGAAAATGTAGTCACAGCACAGGGATAAAGCCTGAGCTGCGACCTTCACATCAAACCTGAGGCAGAAAAGACTTTACACTCTGAAAATGGAAAGCACTGAGGACTTTCACAGCCACCATCACTTTTGCATGTTTCATAACAAATATAGAAAGTAGCCCATTCTGCTGTGAACTCAACTGAGCATTTCCTTGTCCCCTGGGAATAGGCTTTAGTCCACTGTGTACAACAGAAAATGATGAAAAAACTGTTTTCATTAATGTGATAACACCAGTCTGCACATTAGTGAAATAACACTGACTGTTTCCAGTCTTTTACAGAGCTTCAAAAGGAATGGTACAAAGCAAGATCCTGGAACAAGCAAGGGTGTTTATGACAGTAGTGATTTTTTGACTGAAGGTAGGTACATATATGAAAGAATTAAGAGATCCTGTTAAATACCCATTGCTGCTGTTCTTTCAGGTGGGAGAATATACAGAATTCTAACAAGCTGTAGCTGATGTGGTCTGTATTTCTATGCTACACAAAAATATGAACCAAAGATATCCAAAAGGTAACTTCTATGACAATATTATGGACTCTTAACAGACACGTGCACACATGGTAAATGGGTCACTAGTGTCTAATGACAACAGATGTTAGTTCTTTTTTTTCTTCCTGAAATGCAAATTATACTTTCCCTTCAGCCTTATACAGTCACAGCTGACTAGAGCCCACAGGTCCTATTTAACTTCATGCCATTCTCTGAAATTTTTGCAGGAGAGTATAACATTTTGCTTTCAAACCTCTCCGCAGTAAACAGGCAAGAAATCATTTGGTGGATATTCAGTTTTGTGATGTTGCGTTCATCTTCTGTGATCAAGTTCAATTCTTTCTTCTTACTTGAAGCAAAATTGTTTCAATTCATATGATATACACCGTATTTTTTTCTTCTGCTCTTGTACAAAGCACTCCAGAAGATAACGCAAAGTGTAATCAAGTTGTGTAGGACTACATTAGCAACTTTAATGTAAAAGGAGGCATAAAATGTGCAATAAATCACCTGGTTAAAGCTTGAAAACCTCTTTTTGTTTATACATTTATTGATTTTTTTTCTCTAATCATGTCTAGCTCCTTTAATCATCAGTTGCTTGCCTGCCCTCTATTATCCAAAATCAAATAGACTTCAGCTAAACAATAGTTGCAATTTATAGAGTGACAAGGAATGCCTTTTATCCACCAGAGAGACTCCTTCCAACTTCAGGAAAGGACAAACTCTTCAGATGTTTTTCAGTCTTCATGAAAAAGAATTGCCAATCAAAAAGAAAACATTTCCCTATAAACCACTGCTGAAACAGCCAGAGGGTAAAGCAGTGATTGTTTTGTGCTGATTTCTCTTGGTTTTGCTAAAGTAATTACATGAAGGGCAGGGTGGGCAGGATGTGAGGCAAAAGGTTTTGATACTGTTATGGTCCAGACTAAATGCCTTCTCCTGAATTCCCCGACTCATGCTGCGGCCTTCTCTATTTTATAACATGGAAAAGCAGCCTATGCATGAATTTTCTGGTTTAGACAGACCTAGTTAATGACAGGTGAGATAGTTGCTGATTTCCAGTGAGAAATGTTGATGAGTGGGTAAGTATGGCCATTAGTACTGAATGTCAGGACCGAAATACATGTTTTCATGTCTGACTCAGCATCAAAGGTTAGTGTAGACTTGAGTACTTTCTGCTTGTGCATTTTTTCCATGGATCCAGTCACACTGCATGATATTTTAAAGAATTAGAGACATTAACATGCTCACATTTCCCCTTATTCCTTTTCTCTTCTTACAAGCAAATGTTAGTTGTATAAAATGTCAAAGGTTTCATATGTGACTTTTAATATACATTTCTTGGTTTGTTGGGTTAGTTGGTTTTTTTGGGTTTTTTTTTTTTAATAAAGTTGATGCAAAAACAAAGTGAAAATATACTCAGTATTTCGTTCCTTAAGATCTTCACGTGTGTTGACTGACAAGCTGAAAGTGTGGGTGGGCTAAAGAAATTTTCACTAAAATATTTCTCCCATAAAAGTTTTTCTAAAATTTTTAAAACAGCCTTAAACAAAAATTACACCCAGCAGTGCTCCAGGGTTTTTTGAATACCCCACTGATTATAATTCCCCAATATCTATTGTTTCATCATTACAGCATCAGGGAGAAATTAAATAAATCTTGCCATGTATCTCGTTCTATTATTTCCTTCATTTTATTTTACAGGTCATTTGCAATCTCTTGAATGTAAAAGGTAAAAATCTTTACTGTGTAAGCAGTAGCATGGAAATAAGGTATGAAAGTGAATAGGGATCTTGAAAGACAACACTTTTTCCTTCTGATTGCTTTGGTAATTGCTACTTAGGGCTCTTCCTAAGTAGTGCTGGCTTGCTTATGATGACAGTTTTTGGTGGTAGCTCTTAGGATCCTCACCTTTGAATTCCTAGTGCGTACAGTGTACTGCCAGCAGAGAACTGTAAAATTATTTCTGCCCCAGAGAGTTTACACTGATTTAAATTGTGATTGATAGAATACTATCAACCCAAGTGCTTTCAACTATTTTGGGCCTTTTAGTAAGAACCCCAGATAAGAAAGAATAGGAAAGAAGCAATATTTTATTTAGAAATTTTAAGATACAGCCAAAGGTTTTTGTATAGTTGAGACTGGAACAAACCAGCTTGTGGTCTTCAGCTGTTTCTTTGGCTATTGATTCAGAAAAGGAGTAATGTGGTACATGCTTTTCTGAGCTAGCTGTCTCTTGAAGGGGCCCCCATCCTTGTATTTTTGTGTTTGTATAGTCAGCCTGTGAACAGTAGCTGATTTTATCAGTATTTGTGATGTGGTTTTTGCCCAATAGCAGTGGAGAAGTGACTTGAAGTTTACACCACTGTTAGTCCATTGATTTGAGTGGATTCCTGAATGTACCAAAATGAATTAATAGGCAGCAAGTCACTCTCATATCCAAATGGGCAGAGTAGAGCATGTAACCCCTTTTTAATAGAACAAGCAATATTAAATATTGTCATTAAGGCACACAGTTTCTTGTTAAAACACTCTATAAAGAAAGGGAATAAGTGATATATTGTAAATTTATATAACTGGCAGAAGAGTCAACATTGAAGAAACCACAATTAAATAACCACCTTTAAAAATACACAGGATGCAGGAAACAGGATGATCCAGGTCAAACAATGTGTGAACATAATTTAACAGAAAGTTATATATGCAAAATCAAACTCTGCAAAGTATATTTATATTACTTAATAAGAAAAGAGGAAAATGTGTGTTGAAAATTGAAAGAATAAAATCAACCAGGAAGTCTCATGAGTTTGAAGAAAAGATACAAAAAGCCACCAAACCAACAAAATATCAAAATGTTATTGAGCAGTGATGAAAAAAACAGAGTTTTAGCATTCAGCTAGAGATTTTCACCCACTTTACATACATTCAGATTCCAGTCCACACAGTCTGCCCACCAAATCATCATTCTTGCCTCTTAATATTGAGTGCTCTGCATTGTCATTCCATAGGGAATTTCATGGAACAAAAGTCTCATGAGAAACAACAATTTGTTGACAGTCTTCAAGGAAAAGTTGAGAAGTTACCTGAACAGAAAGAGACGTGCTTAGATCTGGTTCACACATGTATTTAGGAGCCTAAAGAACATTGATTGCAATAGGACTCTAATTCATAAATGTATTCATGTATGTGTGTCTTAACTATTTCCATGAACTAAAGTCAAAGCTACATGTTAGTCAGGAACCCTGTGTTTGGAGAAATATCTGAATAGTCCAAGGCATCAAGCAGTTCCAGTTCAATTCTATACGCAGGAACAGGTGCACTAACTATATCTCTACTAGACTGACTCAATGGTAGGTGAGACATCTCTCTCCAGACCTTTGGGCTGTTAGATATAGAATCTTACTTGATTGGTCTGAGTTTTGTGTATTTGTATGCTGAATTAGAGACCCAGAAGACACTTTTCCCCCTGCTCTCTGAATTACAGTCCTGCTACCAAAACCCTGAAGTAATACACTGATTTCAGATGTCTCTGTATACCCTTTTCCAAAGAGGACTATAACATATATAACCAGATTTGATACTGGTTAATACATCAGTCAGAAACAGGAAGAGTCAAGAGCATCTTTGCCAAAGTCCCATCCTCATACTGCTGCTGGTATGAAACCTCTGTGCAGACTGTGAAGTGTGAGAAGGGAGCTGATACCTGCACTATGGTGGGCTGAATACATCAAAGTGCAGCACAGCAGTCCTGTGAAACACTGACTGCCTCTGTCCCTGTCTCTCCTCTCCCTCACACTGCTCCAGGGTTACTGCAACCTGCACTGTTCTCATACAATTTCCAGATTTAGCACCATAATTGTCTCATTTCCCCATACCAGCCTCCACAGAGGATAAAAGCTTCACAGCCTCCACCTCCTCACATCCGCTGGGCGGTTTCATCTCAGAGATGACTACCCAGGAGCTGTTAGTGATTATAAGAACCATCCATGTTATGCCTGCTGTCAGGTTCCCTCCTGGGCCAGAGTATTGAAAAGACATATTGTACACTCAGCAAGAAATTGCAGTTAGCTTAGGTTATACTTAGACCATAGTTTTGAGAGGGAATATTAAGAACTCAGGACACAGGAAAAACAAAGGTCTTTTTCCACCCCAGGAGGTAGAAAAGTACCAGAAGGTGGATATGAGGCTTTTGTAAGCTTTGAGTTTGTGAATTCTGCTGTCTGACTCAAGGTTCTAGCTCTCTAGTATGCAATTTAAAGTCTCCTCTAGGTGCTTATAATTTAATTGTAAGGTGTTTCACAAACATCTTAGCAGGTGCAAAGAGAACGTGAAGTGATCCTTTTTTCCTCTCTCCTCAGCTGGAACATGAAGAAGGCACTTTATGATCTAATTAGTGCCTCCAGGAGCTCTCTAATTGCATTATAAAGCATCTTAAAAAAAGTAGAAAATTAGAAATTGGTTTTAAAGCCTGAAAAAAAAAAAAAAAAAAAAGGAAGTAATGTTTAACTATTTGCCCTCCTGGTAATTCAGCAGTGAGAGGAACCAGCATCCTTATACACCTCATTTTGTCTGTAAGTTCCACATATGTGAAATGCATTCCATTGCCCAGAGCTCTGGTGAGTGGAACATCCTTTATTGGGTTGTAATCAGAGTTTGGAGTATAACGGGAAGCTTTGCACCCCAAGTAGTTTGCTATGTTAATGCATGTTGTTCATTCAAGGAAACTGCTACTGTGCTGCTCTACCTGTGGCCATTTTAGCCTGCAAAATATCTGTTCTATTGAGTTTTTTTACCAAGCTCATTGGCATTGTGTCTGAGAGGTGTTGTATATAATGAGCTATAAGATGCTTTCAACTTCAAAGCTCAGCCTCTGTGTAATAATTATCACATCACTTTCCATAGCTCTCACATATTTTACTTACTGAGTGGGTGGGAAGAAGATACTGAAATAATATTTAGACTTATATAGTGCTTTTCAGCTGTAGATAGCAAAATATTTTCTGTTGGCATTATGGCTAATGTTCTAAGCATTATCATCTCCACTGTAAAAATGGAAAAGACTAAAAGGCAAGTAACACGGAGATGTGAATAATACCCCAGCTTCTGATCTTTGGTGTATGGCCCTTCCTATTCATTCAATTAGTGCAGCTCCCAAGTACTTTTCTTCATTAGCTGACAAAAGGTATAGGACTTTTATCCCCTTTCCAATAAAGGAATGAAATGTGCAAAAGGAAAACACTTGAAAATGTCTGTTATATGTCATATATGGCAGTAACACTTGCTTTCCCTTACACCCACATGCACCTGAGCAGAATACCAACCCTGCATTTTGTTTCCATCCATTCCTTTTGTTGTTGTTGTTGTTGCTGGGAATTAATGCAGTGCATTGCTGTGAAAAAGGAACAGTAGCAAGACTCTGAGATGAGGTTACACTGTGTGCAGGGTCCTCTACCCATCCTCTTGGGAAGAGGCTAACAACAGCAAGGCTGTCCTTAAGATCCTATGTATCCTTAAAAATACTCTGAAAGGGACATCAATCTAGTTTAACTATGACACCGTGTTTTTCAAAATCCAGGTATTATGTTACCTGAACCCAGTCCTCCTCTTCCTGGTAAATTTGCACTCATATTTAGGAGAGCCTTTTGTTGTCTGGTACCATGTGCTGGGAACCTCCTCTCCTTCTGGCTAGCAGGGACTGACTGTCTTTCTGCACAGCAATAACAGGAGAAAAGGGTGGCACCTCTGGGAAGAAAGATTCATAGTCAGATGCCATTTCAGGAAAAGGGTAATGGCCAGCTGACAACTTTCACCTGTTCTGACTCAGTCTATCACATTCCTATGCACTGACACACCCGTGCATACACTGCTTTGAGGAAAACCACTGACAATGCACTGTAAGTCGTCAAGAGACTTTACCAGGATACTCTTTTCTTTGCTTCTTTTCTGCCAAAGTTCACCCCTGCTTCCTCTCATCTGAATTTTGGGTTGAGTTTCACTCACACTCAGAGCTCAAAACCAAGATTAGTCCACAAAATTACTGCTCGAGAATACTGCTCACATTAAAACTCCTTTGATCCAACAAATAATGCCTCATCTTGTTCCAGATTCTTTCATGGCAGGATCCCAATTTCTGGTATAAAATTCATAGGCCTTAATAAATCTTCCACAGTAATGATCTGAATTTTAGGAGTTTAACAAACATGCTGAGTTTTAGGTTTTATTACAAACATTTCATATAATTAGCATGAACAGATGGCATATGATTCTACCATTAATCATTTGTGTACAACCAAAATACAGTACTGTCAGTATCTTCCAGAATGCTTCTTTGAAAAAAATACCTGGCTGCAATTCTGATCTCTCTTGTACCCATCAGACACCATGACTGTAGTAAAATGACTTCTGATTTATCACAGAATTGAACAATGGTAGAATGAAGCCCTTTTCATTATGCAAACCATCCTCAGTGGTTTTGAGACTTACACTGGGTTTTATGCAATATATAATCAGTTAAAAAAACAACTTCCCTGTGTAGGACAAAAAGGAGGAATATTAATGGAGAAAATCTTTCAAAGCATTTCTGGAAACAATACCCTTATGTATAAAAAGAGTTTTTTTGGCATCTCTATGTGGTAGTGTTTTCAATTCCAATAGCTATAATAAGAAAAAAAATCTGCCCTATTTGTCAATCTGTCAGGAAATATATTTCAGCTTCAAGCATCATACTCCTGGGGTTTATGGAAATCACAAAACATCTCATTCAGATGAAGAGGCTGAAGCTATAAGCAGTGCAATTAATATCTTCAATTTCTGCCTTCAGCATGAAAAGAAGCTCAAAAGCTTTTTGAATCTGAATCTCAAATGCTGCCTAATAGTTCACATCTGGCTTAGGCTATTTAGGAGAAACAACAGTTGTTGGTGTCAGCAGTGCATTCAGTGACACACTAACCTTGCTCACCCAGGGGAGCACAGGGCTGGCCGGAGGTCACAGAGAAGTTGCTTAGCAGGTTCAGCTGGGTGGAAGGGCAGCAACTCAAATGTTGCTGTTGTATGACTTGGTGATGGAAAAGCCTGCAGCTCCCTGAGAGCACACAGCCATGGATTATCATGTGTTTCCACACACTGTACACACAGAGTACAGCCAACAAGAGTCATGCTGTTTACTGGCAACAATCTCTGCACAGTGACAAGTTTAACCTTTTTATTTGCTGTTGGCATTTCAGTAGTACTCAACACCTCATCTCAGACACCGCTGTGTTTGATCCTGTGCAAGTTCCTAGACAGGGATAATTCATTCCTTAAAAAGTCTTCCAGCCTAAGCCTTTTTGACACATATGGAAAAGTCACACCACCTCTCATGTTATGTCTGTGAGACTCCTGTCTCAGATCACTAATAGGCCCTGGAAAAGCTCAGGAAAGACAATGGCAATTGTTGTTTCCTTACTGCAGCTGAAGAATTGATCAGCCATTCCAAGCAGATATTTTCTCATATAACTACTTTACCTCACAGTGTTTCAGAAGGACCCAGGTCATATAAAAAGCATGCTGCTATAGCAAAATGTTGTACAGAGAGAGGAAGGGGGTCACTCTGAAAATTCCACAGCAGATGATTTGGCTTCTTTGCTTGGAAGGTTTTCTTCTAGCTTGTTCACTTTACGTCAAAACACCCTTCCTTTCTCCCCCAGTGACTATCTCCAAAAGAGGCCTTCCTTTTAGCAGAGAAATGGAGAAAAACATAGATTTGTATAAACATTAGTTTGTTCCTGTGAGGCAGCTGAGGTGACAAAGGAATTTGGGTCACATTTTAGGCATGGATTTGCACTGGGAAAATGAGTGGTGCCAGCAGTGGCTTTCAGGATCCTACTGAATAAAACTCTTATCAAAGAGGATTTATTGAAGTGTAGCCTCACTTTGAGCAGGAGGCAGAACTGGATCAGCTCCCAAGATCCCTTTCAATCTGAATTATTCTATGTTTCTTAGAAGTCATGCCAACACTCAGGTGCCTGAAAAATGGCAAACAACCATGAAGTAATGGATTGATTGGCACAACCCAAACAGAATTCTGTACCTCCTGTGGCTTTCCTTCTCCTCTGCCTGGGCTTTTAACCAGCAATTTACGTTTTAGTTGTTCTGTTGTAACCACAACTGAAAAAAGTGAAGGGGGAAAGGGAGGCAAAAGAAAACAGCTTAGATGTTCTGCTGATAATGAAGAATACAGATGCTGTTTTACAGTGTGCTGTGAAATGTTCTCCACGAGAATGGTGCATGACAGTAAACCAAGCATGATTAAGAAAGCTGCTAACAGGCACAGGCTTCTTAATATTCCTGCAGTCTACACAAGACAAATGTTTTCCCAATTCATCTCTATTTAAACATAATAAAGCAAAAGAGAGAGAGACAGAGAGAAGGAAATATGTGTCATCTTGGGATAAATGTCTTTCCCTGAACACCAGAACAACCCACTACCAAAATTTGCCGACCGTAAGTCCATCAGGAGAAGATTTCTTCATTATGATTCAAGCTTACTGAAAATACCCTTTTAGTCAATGTTGAATTTATCTCATGCTGCTACAGAGAATGCACCTGTGCAGCCAAATTTTGATCAGAGATGTGTCTTGTCTGAGCAGTCACAGGACTGCAATACATGAAGGACTACTGAGCAGTAGAGTGCTCATGCTTCTGAGCTAGGACATGCAGTTAAAAAGCACATAAAAGACTACCTAGGGACAGCCTAACAAACTCTTGATTGTGGCTATGAATAACAATGAGAGCTCCATTGAAGGGTATTGTGAGGGATTTTTTTTTATTTTGTGAATTTCTACATTTAAACTGAACAATGTTATTTACTTTTTTTTGTATATATGGATAAATCCCAGCTGAGGGTAATCACTGTAAGCTTTATGCATCCTGCTTGTTTTTCTAAAAACACTCAGGACAGCTGGAGAAGTGAGACTGGCTCTCTACTGCTTTGTCACTGGTGCAAAGAGGGCGTGAAATAAAGCCTTAAGGTCTTGATAACTTTCAAGTACAAGCAATCACATAATATATGCACACACATCACATATATACAGGTAATTATCACGTAATCCCAGTACTGAATATTGAGACCTTGAGTATTACTCTTTAGCCTGTCTATCCAAGGCTGGGATTGTATCAGAGAATCAGAGAATAGTTTGGGTTGGAAGGAACCTTAAAGATCATCTGTTTCCAACCTCCATGCCATGACCACAGCTACTTTTCAGTAGATCAGGTTGCTTAGAGCTCCATCCACCCTGGTCTTGAACATCTCCAGGGATGGGGCACCCACAACTTCAGAGTCTCACCAACCTCATTGTAAACAATTTTTCCCAATATCTAATCTAAACTTACTCTCTTTTAGTTTTGATCCACTACTCCTTATTCTGTTACTACATGTCCTTCTAAAATGTCTCTGTCTTTCTTGTAGGCTCCCTTCAAGTACTGGAAGGCAGAAATTAAGTCATCCCTAAACCGTCTCTTTTCCAAACTGCATGATCCCAGTTCTCTCAGCCTTTCTTCACAGGAGAGGTTCTCCATCCCTCTGACCATCTTGGTGACCTCTTCTGGATTGGCTCCAACAGGTCCATGTAATTCCTGGTCTGGGGACCCCCAAGCTGGATGTAGCACTGCAGGTGGGGTCTCAGCAGAGCAGAGCAGAGGGGCAGGATCCCCTCTCTGGCCCTGCTGCCCACGCTGCTTTGGATGCAGCCCAGGACACGTTTGTGTCTCTGGGCTATGAGTGCACAGTGCTGGGTCATGTCCAGCCTCCCATCCACCAGCATACCTAAGTCCTTCTCCCCAGGGCTGCTCTCCATCTGTTCATGCCCCAGCCTATATATTATCTTGTAACTTGTGTACACTGAAGATCAACTAACTGTTTAATAATAACTTTGATAGGTTTTCTCCAGAGCATGTTAAGGGCCAAAATTTGCCCACACTCTGTATGAATGAGAGTGGAACAGACAGCCTATTCACAGTTTACAAAAGGGGTGGGTTAATCTTCAGTTTTTACTCTTCAGAGATGTTGGTTCTGTCCCCATTTCTCTGTGGAACATTTAGGCCAGGGAGCATATGCTGGAAGGAATATGATATCCAGCAACACAGAAATGGAATCTGGAGTGCTGGAACACTGAATTTTCACTAACTGGAGTGCTGGAAGTATTCTGCTTGCCTGGACTCTTCACAGCTTCAATTGGCTTTACAGGGCCTTTCAACTCACCATGGAAAAAACTGGGAGACATTAGCTCAGATTTCTGAGAGGAAAGCAGTCACCCACCATTGTAACACAGTTTTTGCCTTTTTTTTTCCCCAAGTGAAAAGCTGCTATTATCTGCAAAGAGTTAGAGCTATTTTTTTTTTGCCAGAAAGGCCTTTCTTTCCTCCCTCAGAAAAGTGATTGCTTCCTGCTCATAACAAAATTAGCTTATATACATGAATGAAACACTGTAGAAGTTTAGAGGCAAGATTAGGAAATATCTTCACAGAATTAGAACAAACAACTATGATGTTTGAAGGTAGAAAGAAAACAAGAAACATTTATATGTTTCCATGAAGATCTGGACTTGAGACAATGATAAAGTTTTGTTTTGGTGGATAATAACTATGCTTAAATGGAACCACATTTGCATGAAAATATTTTCCTGAATTTTAATTATTATTAGGTAGCACCACAACATAAGAAAATGCCAGTTGATAACTCGACTGGCAAGAATTCTGTCCACAAATAAAAAAGGTATATTGACTTTTCTTGAGGTGGTTTGCTCTCTTGGTTAACAGATTAATAAGAAAGTGATTTATGTAGCAGGGAGCATGGAGGGGGAGGAAGTGGCAGGCATTCTGTCCACATATCATTGGCTCCCCAGCCTTTCTTACCAGGTACTTGAGGCTGAGTCAGCTGCATACGACATTCAGAGAAATGTTTGAATTTATGCCTTAGATCTGCACTGGGTTTTCCTGTTTCCTCACACTCTTTCACATTCACTTTGATAAAAAACAGAAAATACACACTCGTTAGACACATGACTTTGCTCTTTCAGGTGCTATTCCTTAAAGCATTGTTGTCTTCAAACTATAGACAAGATATTTACCAATCCCTTTACCTGAATCACATCATCTGTCTACCTGTTGACACCTTTCAAAGAGATCTCTAGACAACACTATTTTTAAAAAGTTCCTTATTTTCTTTTTGCAAGATGAAATACTGATTTTTAACAAGTGTGTTTACTGATTTTTTACATGGTCTCCTGTAAGGAAAACTTTGTAAGTAAATGAAGAGATATGTCAATTTCCATGTCTTGCGTGCGAGGCAACACAATAGGATTGGTGATGGGAAGGCTGCAAAATGGGACTTAAAGAGGAATGTGAAAGTCCTTTAAAATAAAAAGTCAGAGAAAACAAATAAAGACCTTATCAGGCATTTCTTTTTGGAGATCAGGGCGTTAGCATCACTTGAAGACATGCTTCCCAGAAATATTGTGCTTCTGTTCTCTTTGGAGGTCTATGGGAAAAGAATACAGAACAAAAGAGAAAAAAATAGAAATTAACAAATATTTCTATGATTCTACCCCATGCTATGATGCACACTTTTATACCTTTAATCCGTGGGTTTCAAAGACATCATTAAATCTGATTTGATTAACCTAAGGAAATCCAGGAGTTAATTTACAACTACTTGCCAATTTGCAAGGCATTGAAGTGCAATGAAGCTGTGCATTCTTATTTCAGCACTTTCATAATTAAGCATTCGACTAATTTAAATATTAAAACTGTTTTCTCATAATTGCATATCAGTTAGATATAAGCACGACAAATTTATGCCTGCTTAAAAGATCTGAGATCTGTTTTAGCATAAAACCCACTGAAATCAGTAGAAAGATTCTGGGGCCTCTGCCAGCAAGGTCAGAATCTTCAAGCAAGGACTGGCACCAAATTTACAGTGTAAGAGCAGGCTTTCATTCCATGCACTAAAGGAAGCCAACAAAATGGATTGTTTTTCTCTTGCAACTAACATAATCTGAAATTATTTTAAAACAGAAGAGCTGTTAAAATATAGTTATATAGTTGCTAATTATTTTTATCTCATTTTGCTCAGATGAGACATTGGAAATGGAAGAGCAATTTTCATTTTCTGTTTCTATTCCTGTTCATTTTCAGGCTAAGATTCACAAACACAATTCAAATGCTGGCTTGTCAGAGAGTTCATGATAACATCCTTATCCTTGGGCGTACTCAAAACCCAACTAGACAAATTCCTGAGCAGTCTGTTCTAGCTGACCCTGCACTGAGTGAGGGGAGAATTAGACTAGATACCCTCCAGAGATCACTTCCAACTTCAACTATTCTGTGATTCTTTGAAAACATTTAAATACTAATTACAAAAATATTTCACAATTTAGAAAATGTATACTTGGAAAGTTAAATACATTATTCTTATAAACCCCAAATTCTGACTCTACTGATGTCTCCTATTCCTACTAGGAGGAAATTTTATTCCTACTCCTTGACATATTTTCAGTTGCATCTTACAATTATAATAATTTTACTCAGTTTTTAAATTTTCTTGCACCAATGCACCACAAAAAGATGCTTTGAAAAAATGCAGTCAATTTTCCTTGCTTTCATACATTTCTTACACTCATCCCAGTAAGAGCAGATGAGTTCACTCCCTGTCCCTTTTTTTGGAGGGTTAACCTCAAGATTGGTACACACATATCTTACAGTTCACACTCAGAAACAGAGGAGCATAGAGACAAATAATTTCCCAAAGAAATGGTGAGCTGCAGGGTTTTTATTCTCTGTGGCATGAAATCAAGTCTTCTTTTACTTCCTCTCTGTCTGCAAATTGAAAGTGCAGGAGTACAACAGGATCAGAGTTCCTTTACAGGGCTTCTGTGGGTGCAAAGCCCCGTCCTTGGGCTGGCTCATGGGTAAATAGCACACCTGACTTTCTCCACTGCTCTACAAACAGTCAGTGCAAACTATGCATCACTTGAAGTCTACTTCAATTATCAATGTAATGTTTTATCAGGACATGGTTCGTGCATAATCTATGTCCTGGATCTGTCCATGAGATTTAATTCATCCAGAGGTCTGGACTACCTCAAATAGCTTGCCTCCTTATCTTCTCTTAGCACCTCCAGACAGGAGTTCTACTGACTTCCAGTTAGGAATCGTGCTGATGACTCAAGAGCCACCCACACAAAAGCTTTTTTTTTTTTTCAGCAAGCATTGCAATTGCTGATAAGTGTGGATAAATAATATGACATGTAAAAGAACATTATGGAGTGCACTGTATTATTACCCATCTGAAAGATTTATTTGACCAATATATCAACCATCAGGGAACTTGAAGCACTGTCACATGTTTTCAGAAACAGAAAAATTGTCTTGCACAATATATGCATATGTTTTATCAGTGGTGAGGATGTGTCATTTTACTAAAGTATAGGAAAAATCAGTCAGTCAGGGGGAAGTAAAACTAATTATTTAAGAGATAAATCTATGGTTTTTTTAGACAGATTATGGGACTTTCCTGTACTAGGGAGACAGCTCATACCATAAGATCAATACACAGGAGTTTGATGTAAGTTTGGAGCAAAAGTTCAAGTTCTACTAAAGACATTCTTATACCTACCTTTCTTTGTAAGTGTGGCTACTACTGATCTCACCAGTGAAATGCCTCTGTTCATAGAAATAAAAGAACATAAAGCCAGCAAGTACTGATGATGTCCTGATTATTCTTTCTTCTTACACTTTTCTTTGAGACATTTAAGTTTGCTAATGTTCAGGATGTTCAGCAAAGTCAGTTTTCTTGTGACAAATTGACCAATAGCAGTGTTTGGAGAGACACTGTGTGATGGATTCAATTACATAACCTTGTCAGTAAGCAATCTTTTTGCTTGCCTAAAGTAAAATCTAATAATGAAAAAATATTTCAAGAACCTGACTTTCTATTTTGCGTCAAAGTTCAGAAATGCAGGCATTTATAGGTTTAAATCAGGTTTTGACTGGTATATACCTTTTTTGAAAAAATCAAACCTTCACTCCTCACTTGTATACATTAGAAAATCATACCCAAAACAAAGATATATCAAACTGACTGTCAAAATTGCCCAGACATTAGATATTATTCATGCAGTATTCAGTTGCTCTCTTTTTCCAAAATTATGATAAACTGAAAACCTGGGACAATGTCACTTTGTAACTGTCTTTCAAAGTAAAATACTTTTGGTACATCATATGCATGTGGCTTGGGGAAACGTTGGTGGAAATATAACATTACTAATCACTGGTAATATTTATTTGACAATTGAGGGTATATGTAATTCCAAATGTAATTTCAAAAAGGCTGTCATAAACTTTTGTTTTCTCCAAAAATTAAATAGTGCTTGGAAGAATGCAACAAGATGCACATGAGATTTTTTGCTACTTTCTGCTCTAGGGAACTAATTTAAATACACAATATGGAATTTAAGGGGTTTGTTTATGTGTTTTGGGCTTCCTTTTTTCCCTTTGGCCCAGCTCCTAGTTTCAGAAACAGTTGCTATTTGTTGTTAGCACAGGAATAACACACAAACAATTCCACCAGAGACATAGGCAGGTTATTAACAGCTGGGGAGTAAATTCCAAGTCAAACAGTACCATATTGTTTCTGTTCCTCAAATGCTATTTTCATGCATATTAGCAAAATAATTACACTTTCCTTTCACAAGAAAAAATATTTATAACAAGAATTATGACACTTCAAGGAAACTAGAGTCATTGTAGCTAAACCTAACTTGTGTGCTGACTATTTTTCACTGGAAAAGGCTTGACAAAAAGTTTACTCAAAACTGTACTCCATAAAAAAAATCACAAAGAAATAATAAAGTTATGGAGGGCTAGTCTCATTCCTTTTCTTTTTCTATTATCTTTGTTTCCAATGATGTCAACTGTCGCCCTGGTTTTACAGGGCCCCATAAGTTGTAACACTGTAGCTGTAGTTTCCCATGCTTGTTCTGTAAACATGGTCCTTGTTTTCCTTAACCAGCCGGGATTGTTTTGCACTTGTGGAATTGTTTTTCATTCCTTTTCCTGGAGTAGAGAAAGATGATTGACCATGTCTTTGTCCTGTAAACCTTCAGGGGTGTTGACCCCTTTCACCAATCTTTGACTGTCCTTAGAAACCTATAAAAATAGGTAAATAAAGAAGGGCAGGGCTTTTGGTCGGTCCTGCCTGGTGAAACCACTGCTGCTCTGTGACCCACGTGTTTCTTCTGTTGTCAACTAACCAACAGTCAACTACAGGAAAAAAGCAGTATTAGAGAAAGGTAGTCCTGTAGAGGATCACCTAATGCTCTGAAAGAAAAAAGTTCAATTTCTTTCTTTTGTTATTTGTTCTTAGAAGATATGTACTGAGTCATGCAGGATTCAAGGTAATGCAGTTCCAACTGACACTACAGTTAGATCCATGGATTTGAGCTTGGCACAAGCTTCATTTCATGCCTACAGAGACTTCTCAATCTATCAGTATTCTCCTTTGAAGGTCTGGGCCTGAGCCACTGTGAGTGAAATTTGCAAGGCAGTTTTAGCACCTACATATTACTAAATATACCAGTGAGAGGCATCTATATGAGACATGAACTGAGGGTGCCTGTCTGCAAAATAGAAATGTACTTCCATGAAATACCTGCAATATGAACCATTCAATTAGCTCATGTTTTTTGGGTTTTTTTTTTTCTCAAGCTTGTTACAGGGACAAATGAAAAAAAAAAAATCCATTAGTGAGACCCCAGTGGTCCCTGTGTGATTTTAGTCTCTCTATATATTTAAGGGTTATGATGTGTAGTGGACCTACACTACCCCAGTGTGAATCCATATTCTGGTGTCAGCCGAAGGGGGAGAACATGCTTAAAACGAAGTAAAAAATAATGGTTTTCCCTAAAATGTGTTTGATACTTCTCTCGTGGCACTGACACATTGCTGTTCTGAACTGAAATGCAGAAGTCAAGGACTGGACCTTATGTCTGTTCTTGCCTTTTACACTGCAAGTGATGTTAATGATAGAACACTAAATAGGTTGATTTCTGGAATGTTGTTTTAATGCAAATTCAGCAGTGTCTGTTCAACAGTGAAGATTACAGCAATCATCCTATATTGGCTTTATACCTATTGCTATCAGAAGGTGCATCCTCTGTTCTCTCAGTACTTGAAGAAAGAGACCAGAAAAAAAATAAGACCCTTCCAATTACACTGCAAATTTTATATCCCACTTGCTGTATATCATCCACAGAGCTGGGCAGGTTAAGATCCTCAGATAATCTCAAGCATCACTGGTTTAAATTGCCTTAAATTGTCCTACGCTGTACCTTTTCCTGTATTGTCATGACTGATGATGTGTGCCAGGTGCATTCAGACTCATAGTCTTTTGCCAGTCTCTTCTAGATAAATTCAGGTGAGGTGTGAGGATATCAAATGCAGCTAGCATAAAATGCTCTGCCTGTGGTCATGTTGTTTTAAAGTTCACCAAGCTATTTTACTGTTTAAAATGCCGTGTTAAAATTTGAACTAAGATGTCTTTGTTGAAAATATGGCAGTTTACCTTCATAATGCTAAAATCCTAATACACTAGAAATTTGGAAATCATCAGGGAGGTTGAAGTAGACCTGATCTTGCTGTCTCAAAAATTGCTAGAATTTACTGCAATAAAAACGAGGTGGGGGGAATCCATTTCAAAAACAAAGACTACCCTACTTCATATACTTATATACTTCATATACTTGTATGTACTTACTTGTATACTTACTTCATATACTTACTTGTATACTTCATATACTTATAAAAAAGTTTCATAAAACAAATGTTCATTTAACCCCTCCTACAGAGTTGTCTGAGCAGACTTCAACCTTCTAATTCAGCATGTGTATAAATGCTCATATGGATGAAGACATATTTCTTTGAGCCTTTGGTTGAGGGATGATGTAGATGGACTGAGGAGACTTAAGATCAGCTTTCTTCCCTGCAGGTGAGGCCACGTGTTCAAGTGTTACAGTACTTGTAACATGAGATGCACACCATGCCTCTTTTTCTAACATGGAGGCTTCTCCTGTTGGCACATGCTACACTCAGTTACCAAAATCCTGTGTTAATCTTTGGGGTAAGTAGCTACTGCCATGTCTGCCTGTGAGTTGGACCCATTTAGCTGTCACAAAAAAAAAAGAAATACAAGGTGTCGTTGAACTGCCTTTGTGGCACATGAATGAAGGCAGACAGGTTTCTGAAGAGAAAGCTGTCGAAAATTTTTAGTAAGAAAATCTGAGTTAGTAGGTAAGGGTCTTGTTTTGGTGGGTTTTTTTCAGGGGGAGAAGAGGGGAGGAGAACAGGAATTGCTGTTAATATTTAACAAACTCTGCCTTATCATCAGAGAGTCAGAGTTTGAGTTCTAAGTCTGCAGGCTTTCCTCAAAGCAGGATAAGAACTCAAATTTTTCACAGTACCCTAAATCTGCCAAAGACTAGGAGGAATGAGAAACTATTAAGACAAACACTTTACACTCATATTTGGGGAGTACAGGCATCATGTGTGGGCCTCCTTTTTTCAGGGAGTTTACTTGTCCTTTTTCTTGGATCCTACTTTCCCATAGATCTGTTCTCCTGAATTACTGCCTCACAAGTCTGTGAAATGCTTCATTGCCTCATAACCTGAAAAAGCCTTTTCCAAAAAAGTACATCAATAGGATCAACTCAAACCTTACCATGTATTTTAACCCTCTTAAAGACTAAAAATTATAATGAACAGAAAAGTACATTCTGAAAAAAAATCTAAAAGTATTCTCTCAAGTGGACACAAGGTACTGTGCACTGTGTTCTCAGTAAATGAACATTTAGCTTTAAGCACTTGAACTATTCTCACTGAGTCAAATACAACTACTTAGGCACTTAAAATTAAGCACCTGAAGTTAGGAATGTGCTTTCCTAGTATATTGATAGTACAGTGGCAAGATTATCTGCCATTTGCAAGCACAAGTCCAAACATTAATTTTTTTTCATTTTTCTTTTCTTAGTAAGTTTTCATAAGGAAGGAAAAGTGCAGAAATTTCAAAGGTAAAATGTTTTGATTAAAGTTGAAATGTTTCAATGGGAAAAAAACCTTTTATAATACATCATGGCAACCATATTTTGGTTGCTTCATGATTCTTTATTCTGTACTGCCTTGATTATTTTTCCATCAGGAATTTTGATGGAGAGGAAAAGCAATGTGTGACAAGAGATTGTTCTCCTTAAGACCCCTGACCTAGAGACTGTGATGGAGCTCTGAATTAGGTAAATATTCCTACCATAAGTGACTATCACAGCCTTCCCAATTGAAAATATTTTAACTTTAGAACACACAGTCATAAGCTTCCAAGAGCTCTATAAAGAAACAGGGATTTTTTTTTGTGGAGAGGAAGAGTGTGCTGATCAGTTACACTTGCAAAATGCATATACAAGAGGTACAGCATGAGACATAGCAATTTATTGATTTTTTTCTTGGCCCTGTGCATAGTGTTGAATGACCCCATTTCAAAATATTCCATGATCGTTGCAATAGAAACTGTCAGAGCTGTCATCAGTTTCAAAATGCCTACACTAAAGTATCATTTTATCTGGTTTGAGAACAGGTGTTTTTTGGGCAGGCATAAATAAAACAAGTCATGCCCTAAAATCCTTTATTTAACAGATTGTGACTAGCTGTTGCTGCAGACGCCCAGCATTTAATAAAGGGTTTATGTTATTGCCGCAGCTTGAATACATACTTGGAAAGGAAGAAAAAGTTTTTGCCTTTTTAGTTGTTTCATAGGCCAGTGACCTTTATAAATGACAGCAAATCTCTGCTGAATGAAGGATGAGGGAAAAGGGGAAAACATTAAGATATTTTGTCCTACTTTTTTTGTGGCATGCTGAAAACAATCACAGTGCCTATTTGTCATGTTCCAGCTTTGTCTCCCTTTTGCAGTAGTCTCTGACAGGCTGAATGAAGAAAATCTAAGTGAAGATGAATTGGCAAAGGTATCACTTCTAGTCTGTCTAATTCTAAAGCAGATGAAAAACATATATAATACCAGGATGTTAAAGTGAAGGAAACATTACCATCAAAGGACTGCAGGGATAAAATAGAAATCCTTTGGGCAATTTTGGCAACAAATGAATAATCCAAATGTGTTTCTCATAATTCAGGATCTTGTGTCTTCGTGCTATTTGTAACATCACAACAACAAGCAGGCTGTTCACAATGCAAAGGAGTGAGCAAGGTGAACAAATACAGAAATAATAGTTCTAAGAATAAAGAAGAATAGAGGAAAATATGAAAAAGAATCCCTAATATTTGTGCTCATTTGTGCTGAAAAATTGTTTTCATAGGAAACATGTGCTTCTGTTTTGACTCATTTAAAACCAGATGGGGGAAATACTCAGAAGCAGACAACACAGAAAAATCTTTCCTCAGCAGTGGAATTAATGGGATGAATACAACAATTCTTTCATGCAGGAGTTGTATACCTGAGAGTCTCAAAACGTCTGATGATGCTGAGGAGTGTGACAAGGTCCATAGGAAGCTGTCCTGGGCCAGTCCACATACTGGCAGGAGTGTGGTATCCAGCCAAATGTCAGTGCCTGGAGGATACACCCTGGTGAGCCCTGCTTGCCAGCTTCCTTCTATCCTTCACTACATAAAGCAAATATTCAGGATCTCATCATGGTTCTCATCAGGAATCAGGGGCTAAGGATCATGTCCTGACCATATTCTCTCATTCAAAGAGGGAAAAGGGATATCCAGACCTCAGCCCTGTGCAAGAAAACTGTCCAATATGTTACAGTTTTCACAATGTACAATCATTGAGCTACTAATCCTGCTTCCTTTGTGCAGTCCAGTAGCAAGAAAGCTACTTAGTCACACCTGTGCATGCACACAAAACTTGATCTCTCCCTGTCTCTGTAAATTAAGGCTGGAGACATATTATTCCATAAATAACAATATGATCATATATAAACTCTCTGGGCAATTTACAATAGGCAGATTGCGAGCAAGACAAGATAAGAAGTTCACAGAGATGAACTGAAAGACATTTATGCAAAAGTTTGATTGCCTTCCCCTAAGTTCTGAGGAAAATTTCACTAGAGGTCAGAGTATAAGAATGATTGAACCTTAGTTAAAAAATCAAGTTAAGAGAATCAAAATTCTGAATTTATTAAAAGCTAGTTTATACCAGTGTTTTCCCATTCTGTTCAGTGGAACAATTCTCAGATGGCAGCACTTTCAAACTAGACCCAAAACTTTATCATCTATAGCTCAAAAGATAAATATCACATCTGAAAATAAATCTAGAGAATTGGAACTACGTGAAAGTTTTCAGTAATGATTCTTGCTCCAAAACTGTTCTTTACAGTAAACAAAAAAAATATTTAGAAAAAAGTCTTGGTATTGTAGTTGCTTTTAAAAAATTTTTATTGCTTGTGTTTAAATATTTCTAATGTTTATTGAAAGTATTATGGACTGGTTTTTTTCTTTGCTGACCTGATTTTAGCTAAAAGAAACATCTGGATAGCCACAGGGATATTTCCAATTCAGCATTTAGAAAGAAAAAATTGTGGATGCTTGTATTTTGCACACAAATTGCCAAACCCCAAAAATGGATCTGTTTCAAACAGTTTCAAATGTAAATTACATCAAGTAGTTCAAAATGTGTCATGAAGCCTTGTATTCTCTTTCAGCCACCTGTACAGATTAATTGATGTTACATCATCTCTGCCTTTTCTACAAACTGAATTTCTGCCACAGCCAGTGTTATTATGAATTTTCTGCCTGCTCACAAGGAGCAGCCACAAAGGGAATTTAGCAAACAGAGGAATGACAGTGCCTCATTGAAATTACTCTCCCACAAAATTGGCAGGAGGCAGAGAGTGTGGGAGGCACGGAGAGGATTATCTTCAGGTTGTAGATTGATAGACACCACATGGCCTGATCCTACGGGGTGATGCCTGTGACAGTCACTTCATACTGACAGACCTTAATGCACTCTCTGCAATGGTTTCTTCAGGCCTGTAACACCAGGGAGTGATGTCACACAATGCTCTGACGCACATTTTATTGAAAGAAGTCTGATTACCTTTTCATGGATGCTGATTAAAGTTTTGCTAGTGGCTTAAATGGAAATAAAAAATCCTAAGGTAACAAATCACATGCAGCCAGAGAAATTTTGACTTTATTTCTAACAGCTCTAGATATACTGGTGTGTCCCCAGTGAGTTCAGGGGACTATTCTTGATTAATGGTCCAAGAAAACTATCATGGGTGGCAAGTACAGTGTGAAAGGCAGCATTCTGATACTTACCCTATTGGGAACAAAATTTCAATAATGTGACATAGTTATGCTTATTAGGCTTATCATCTATTACAAATGCAAGTGGAAGTCCCTACTGCACTCATCTTATTTGATTTCAGGAATCACCAAGACACTGGATGAAAGACAGCAAATGAATTTCATTTTTCACACCTCTTCTCCACAGCCACCAATAGTTCATCCATCCTGAGATGACATCCTAGCTTGTGTGGGCCAAAGGATTTTCCAGTGACTAGATCATTGCCAGCCCAGGATGCCCTTCAGCTTCAGCTTCATGCTCTTGATTTTTCTGGTGGCGGGTCACTCATTGTTGCTGTGTACTCTACTGGGTATCTTCCTCTCCTCCTGAAGAATTATGTAGGGTCCTGAGCACCCCTTAGTCCCCTTCTCTTGTTCTTCTGTCCCATTTCCCTGTATACTGTCATCTGCGAGTAAAATTTCACCTCTTGCCGCTGCACTGGTGATTCCTGCACCTTGCCTTCTCTTTCAGACCAGGTTTTGGTCCAGGGCAAATTTTCAGCTTGTCTGTATCTGTTCACAGGCAATCTCAATGGTAAAAAAATTCCTGATTTTTGCCACCAAGCCCTCATCAACACCACCACCATTATTGTTCCCCCAGTTCAGGCTAGTGTCAGATATCATCTTCAGCACAGCTTATTCCTTGGATTCATACAGTTAGGGAAATGCAATGCCTGATAAGTTGTCATTATCAAGACAATGTCTTTCCTGTCCATGTAAGCAACTAAAATCTGTCATTCTGGTATTCTTTCTTTGGGGCCTCAACTACTGCAGGCTACTTTTCTCTGGCTTTGAAAAATGTGCATTTGCCCTGAGGACGTGCATGCAGAATGCAGCTGCAGACAGTATTTTTTATGCTGTGACACTGCCTGTCTTACTGCTGTGACAGACATTTGGCTCCCAAGTCTCTGCTGTGAAAAGCATTCACTGCATCTCCTCATTGTAAGGAGTACTCAGGCTGGTTCCCAGTGCTCTTTCAAACATAATTTCATATTGAAATAAAGCTGACACTGGTGGCTCAGTAAGCTGAGCCACAGCCATGGTCCAGACAGGATTTTCCTCTTTTCTGCAGCAAAGTGGTGCCTTGTTAAGACCCAAGAAGTCATTGAGGTCTCTCCATTGTCTCTTGCCTACTTCCTTAAGCCTTATGGGATCAGAAAACTTTGCTGTGATGCAGGGTCCTTAACCGTGTACTCAAGTACTACCAGTAATAACCTGGAAAAAAAATCAAGAACTTGCTATGTCGGCACAGAAATATTCTTTCTTAATAGCCTCACCTAGAAGGGGAGTTGAGGATCACTGTCCAATAACTGTCTAGTTAACACATGGCAACAATTACAGCTTGAAAAATAAGACAAAAGTAAAAAGCTACTTTTTCATCTATCTTAAATTCTTCCACACATAATGAGACAGGTGAAAAATGTTTTACTTGGAGGTAGACGTTGCCTCTGAAACCTTTTAGTCGCTAATTACAGAGGCTTTGCTTTGTAGCATACTTAATGTCAATTCTTCAGCAAATTCTGGTTTTAAAAAAATAGTTGTTAGATTATTTGCTATGTGATTAAGTTGCCATTTTTTTCCTAGTATTTCTGTGCTAAAATATTTTTCCTGGTATTGTAGACCTATTCATGTTAAAAAACATGAAGGAGTTGTTTCAAGAAGTTCAGAATGCTTTAACAAGTTCAAATTTGATAAATTAAACTATGCTTGAAGAAATATATATATACATCACATCAGGCTGGACACTTCTCCATACCAGGAAAAGCACTCAAAGATTTTTGTCTTGCCTCACAATTGCAGTGCTGAACTAATACCTGGGCTATCCTACAAAGTCGGTTTTGTGGGTTTTGACATGTCATGTACACTAAGGTTTGTCTGCAGAAAATGAAGAGGGATAAAGGCTCCACCAGAATGCAGATGAATTTGAGATGTAGTTGTTGCCTTTCTGTTTTCACTTATTCTAGGGCCTAAAGTTGTAGCAGTGAAGATTGTCTTGAATTGTGTACCTCAGTTTTTGACTATCTAATGGGAATATTATTGCCTTTCACTATGTTTTCTATCTAGGCTGCCAGTTATTTGGAGCAATAATTATTTACCTATGCATATGTGTCATACCTATAGTAATAGAGCTCATCCTGCGGGTATTTCCCAATGCTACCGCACTACATATTGACAAAAATAAAGAACTCTTTAAAAGGAAATTATTTGGTGATAACTTAGAAGTCATGTTTAATTTTAAGCAGTTTCCTTGAGATTTTTGCCTGTTAGATTTCCTTGAGATTGCCCTGTTAGTTCTTCTACCATCTCTTTTCCTGAAAATAAAATTGAGAGTATTGTTACTTTTCCCTCTGGAAAAACCTGGACTATATGTTCTAACTGGCAGAGTTGAATTCAACCCCAGCCTCAGTATTTGCCCTAGTTTCTTCTTGGTTACAAAAGTGAAAGACTAAGCACTTTAAACAGATTCTGCCAAAGGGATAATGAAGACTTCTGTGAAGATTGCAGTTTTAAGAATTTTTTTTCTTTCTTCTGGAAATTCCAGAATGAAAGAATGAAAACATGAACCTTCTTTCCTCATATAGGAATGAATTCTTCTTAATGCAGAAAGGTCAGTGTTGGTCTGGGGTGTTTTTTGAATCTTCTTGTCCTCTTTGAAGCAGGTCTGAATTGAGCATATAGCTTTTGCAAAACATTTTTCCAAGAAAGATATGTTAGGAATCATTAATGTGCTACAGGTATAGTTCTGTTCTGACTACTCCTTTTGTTCCCTGGAAAACCCGAGGATAATTGGGATGCATGAATTTACAATAGAGACTTGCTTAAATCTCCTCACCCTGTGGTTACCCAGATTTGATCATGGTGAAATAAACAGCAAGATAAGTTACTTCAGTGTGAGTAGGAAAGGAGGCTAACCTGGTGGACCAAGTGGGTCAGAAAATGACTTTTCTTTGATGGAGCTGAAATTTCATAACTGGCAAGTGCTTGATGAGATATTGCCCCTCCCAAAAGAAATCATTATCCAGTGCAGGATTTTGGACAAGGCAGTGAAATCATCTGATTAAAAATGTGTAATTCCTGTGGAAGTGAGATGGGAAAATCTCAAAATGGATATGACTATTTTCTGGGGACCGTCTTGAAGTTATGCAACATATAGTTTAGATGTATGATTTATTTTATATTTTCTTTTCTTCTGCAGACCAGGGAAAGCCTTGTCTGATATTTTTCGCATTGTTAAAATTCCCCTGTAACGGAGAGTTAGAAACATTTTTCTCTTCCTAGAAATGGATTTTTCAAAACTCTCTGGTGAGTCTTGCATCAGTCCATATCTTTGCATGACCTAACAATAAAGGAGAAGTAAAAAAGAGAGCTTATATTTTATATGAGGTACTGTTGCCTCTATTCACAGCCCACAAGCTGTGATTTATGCATTCTGCTCTAAAGGGCTTTGCAATGAAGCCATCCTTGAAGGCCACAATATTTAGTTTTCTGTTTCTAGGTCACAATTTCCAAGGTATTTTGGTGATCAGGTGAAACTGCAGAATCAGCCTGTTCTGCTGTGTTACCTTTATCACTACAGAGCTGTTCTCTAAAGGTACTTAACAATCTGAAGTATTGATTTAAGCTTCCTGATTAGCAGCCTGATATAAAACACAGGGATTATAAATCTTGTTTAATATTTGAACAGGGAGATAAATAGTGAAGCTTCCAGATGACAATACTTGAACAATACCTGCCTTCCTGGAGGAAATGCTGCAGTGGTAAACTAAGGTTTACATATTTAAGAGCATAGTTCCAAAACATTTTTTACCTACTTAAAATATGTTTCATTTTGATCTCTGGAATAAAATTCTGAAAATTAATTTATCAGTCTGAGGTATTAAGTGAAAATCTCCTTGTTTCTTTCAATGAAATGAGTAGTTCTTTGGGCCAACATATGTAGTTTTGGTATAAGTGATTGGCATTAAAAAGTCATAATTTACCAATAGATATAAAGTGCAGAGTTATCTACGATCCTTTCCTTAACACTTTGAGAGAACAAAGCAACTGCATTAACTCAGATGTTGAGAGACAGCAACAACTGGTGAATTTTGACTTTTTTTGATGAGACTTGCTGCAAGTCTTAAACCTCCTCTGTTCTTTTCACAAGTACATTGAAAGAAAAAAAAAAAAACAAAACCCACACAAAACCAAAGCAAAAGAAAACCTAACCACCAGTGAAATTTCGAAGGCTATTAATTTCTATTTGATGTTTACTGAGGCATATTCCACTGCTTGGGAGTGCATATAATCTAACAGCACACGCTGCTCAGCAGAATTACAAATAATGCCAGAGAAATACAATCAGTTTGCTGAGAACCTTCCTGTATGAACCCACTTTTTAGGGCACCTTTTGACAAATTTAACCCTTCTGGGTTAAATTTAGCCTAAAGGTACCACATCAGAAAATTAGTTGGATAGCTGTTGAGAGCACATTTTAGAAAGCTTCCCCACCTGCTGATGCCAGGTGATCCTAGAGTGAAAATGCTTGTCTAAATTTATCCATGTCCAGGTCATTGGCATTTGCTCTTTCACAAACCTTATCATTTAGCTTCAATGGCTCTTTCCCCTTCCCTTCAGACAGAAAGGTCTGTCTGACTTTTCTTCTATACCCTTTCAGAAAAGAAAGCTGTCAATTGATGGTTCCAAAAACCAGAAAGAACCCTTTCTTGTATGAATTATGGGGCAGTTACAGACAATACAAACTAATACAATTAGTAGATCCCATGGGAAGACAAGATAGATGTTCTTCTGTCGTGTGCATCATCCACAAAAAACAAACACTCCCCTTCCCAAAAACCCCAAAGCCACATGACCAATTTAATTGCAGTTCAGAATTATGACTGCAGTTAGTGATGTATAGATAGAGAGCCATCACAGCTAGATTTTTTTTTTAAGTCAAGTTCAGCATGACATTTTGACACCTGGAAAATCAAGTTATGACTTACAAACTTAGCAAACATAATGTGTAAGTCATGGGAAGAGAATAAACATAAATGACTGAAGTGTCATTTTCCTGAGTAATTTTTATAGCCAGGGCCACATTTAAATGCAAAGTAAAGGTTCAGTCCAATGATTAACTCAGGAACAAGATGCTGCTGGTATATTAATTGACCGAACAAAGTATTCTACCTTAGGCAGCCTTTGTCTACATCCATTACACTGTAGAGCAGCCATTCAGTCAGAGTAGTTATAATTCACACACACAAAAACTGTGCTGAAATAATGGATGTGGTGTGTCAGCGGATATAAACTGCCAAAATGGAGCCAAGAAATCCACCCCTGAGTCAAAAATACTTTGAAATGTAGGGTGCAAGATTTAATCACCCCATTCTTAATTCCTTCTGGTTTACCTGCATCACGGTAATGAATGTTGCAGAAGCAAATGGTGCTTCCTCGGTTGCTTCAGGATGATAATTAAAACCCCGTAACTTCCCTTTTCAAGTAGTTATTTTCTATTTTATGATTTCTTTCATTAATATAAGTTTGAATGTTATTTTCAGAAATCATGTGTCAGTCATGTTTCTCAGGACAGGTCATTAGAAAAATATTTGATAAGGCCTTATGATTTTTTAGGGTCAGTGCAACCCTTTTTAGGGTTAAGCAAAACTCCAGATCACTTATATTAAGGGTCTCTGAAAATCTTGAAGTCGTCATATGGATTTCATTGATAGGTGGGTGGTGGCATACTTGCCTTCTATTAAACTTAGCTTAAAGTATTCTAATTTGATTGGACTGCTGGTATCCTTGAAAGTTATCTGATATCTGCTTAAGAACACAGCAAAACCCATCTCCCTATCTGTTACACTTCAGGGAGGTAAAGTTTGCCATCTTGGAGTGGGAAAAATGTAATGATGCCTGCAATGTTTAAAATGCAGGTATCCCAAGGCAAACTGGCTGAATTGAACATGGAAAGTTTTAGAAGAATGAAACCTAGGAGAGTAGCTAGGGTGAAAATCTTTGCTTTCCCTCTTCAGCATATAAACTGATGAAATGTTTTCCTTAATTAAAGTGGTTCTTGAATTATCATCCTACAGCCAATCCTAATACACATAGGATAGATCTCTATTTTCTTCCATTCTTTCATGGATATGAGGGTAGTCTGGTAGGAAGCCATGACACCTCACTAAAGTTAAAGTGAAAACACTTCTATTTAACTGTGCAACTTAATCTTTAGTAGCCACACCTAGAAAGAGTGTCTGGCTTCCCTGCAGGAGGAAGATCAAAAGTGGTTTTCTTACTTGAATTTGCACACAGGTTTTGTTTTCTGATTTGAAGTTTCACAAATATCTTTGTGAATTACCTGAACTGTCAAAAGACCCTCATGGCAAAATCTGTCATCCCCAAATATATTGCTAAAATACAATATCTGTTTTAGATTTGGTCCTTAGAACCTCATAACCCTTGTGGGTTTAGTCTAAAGGTGCATCCTTCAGATTCACAACTCCAGGGGTTACTCTGAATATTTTAGTCTAGCCACAAATTTTCAGCATCTCCCTGTGCTGGGCTCTGAAAATGCAAATCTCTTACTTGTTTTTAATGCAGTAGAATAACCAGCATGTGCAGCATGTATTGTTTCTCTGTTTCACAATTAGACTTTTAAATCATGTTCTGATTGGGAATTAATGCTTATGAACTAAAGATTCATCTATTCCTAGTTACACCTGCTCCCTCATCTCATGACAAAAAGCTTACTGTTTTATTATGATATTTTCCTTCTCATCTGAGGAACATAATAATCTCCAATCTCTTACTTCCAACATGGTTATAAATTTCCTGACTTGTAGTCCACATTGCCAGGGACATTCATTAGGTCTATGTGTTAAACATCAAGTGAGGCTGAACAGCTCTGAGAGCTTATCTCTACTTTGGAGCTTGATGCATATTTTATGTTGAAGGAAAAATTTTATTGCAGAAATCTTCCGTATCAAAAGCAGTGTGGCCAGCAGGTCAGGGGAGGTGATTTTCCCTCTCTACTCTGCTTTTAGAAGACCCCACCTGGAGCACTGCATCCAGCTCTGGGGACCCCAAGCATGAGAAGGACATTGAGGCTGTGGGTCTGAGTCCAGAAGAGGACACAAAGATGACCAGAGGGATGGAGCAGTCCTCCTATGAAGACAGGCTGAGCTGGTGTTGTTTGGCCTGCAGAAGAGAAGGCTCTGGGGAGACCTTACAGCAGCCTTCCAGTACCTAAAGAGGGCCTCCTGGAAAGATGAAGAGGGGCTTTTCACTGGGGCATGTAGTGATAGGGAAAAGGGAAATGGCTTTAAACTGACAAAGGTTAGGTTTAGATTAAATATCGAGAAGAAATTATTTACTGTGAGGGTGGTGAGGCACTGGAACAGGTTGCCCAGAGAAGTCGTGGATGCCCCATCCTTGAAAGTGTTCAAGGCCAGGCTGGATGGGACTTCTAGCATCCTGGTCTAGTGGGCGGCATCCTTGCACATGGCAGGGAAACCTCTAATATCTCTCCAACCCAAACCATTCTCTAATTCCATGGTTTTCATGGCTCCTCCTCTTCTGAGGTTTTTAAAGTTCATCTGCCTCAGAAAACTTCTAACACTCAAGTGTCATATTTCAGTGCAACAGTAACACAAATTTACAACTGGTTCAGGTCCATTTTTGTTCTGAAACCAAAGAGAGGAGCAAGGCCATTTAACCTTTCTCTCTACCCAGAAGATGACCAGAATATTGGAAGCCAGTCAGTGAGAGTCAAAATGTCCAATTCAGTTATCAGTTCAGTCATTACATACGATTATCACATAACCATAGCTATGATAGAACGATTGTAAGTCTTTTATATTACAACATATAGAGACTGAAAATAATCAGTAATGCAGTGATTCAATTATTTAGGGGGCAATCACTTACCCTGTAGTTAATGTCACTCTCCAGAACTGTAAAAACTTGGTCAATTATTAAATAACCTGACCTTAATGCTGTGGTTTCAAACTGGGCACCTTGACTAAATTAAATCATTTAAAAAATATTAAATAATAGCTTTTGGGGTTTGTAACAATTTTTTTCAAAAATAATCAAGGAACAAATATACTAAGCAATTGAACTTGGAATTTTTGTTTTTTCTTTCTTTGCAAGTATGTAAAATGGCACTTACCTTTTAATCCAAAAATCTAGCACATACTCAAATTCCCTTTTGGATCTAATAGAAATTTTTGATCAATCTATTTTAATTAAAAAAACATAGATTGCCTTTGTATTTATATTTCCCATGGCAAAAAAACCCCAACAAAAAACAAATAACAAAAAAACCCACCCAAACCAACTAACTAACTAACAAACAAAAAACCAAAAAACCAAACAAATTACCTATATTGAAACTTGCCCAACAATGTTTCTAGACTTTCATTTTGCCCAGGAATATGGGTACAGGGGAATGAGGCACTAAAAGGTTGAGAGCTGAGCTGATTTCATTGCTCCTCTAGTATACTGGGCCAGTCATAATTACATTTACAAGCCATGAATGCTCTTGAAAATTCTTCAGGTGGAAAGTCAGAGAGGTGGAAGGAAAAGAAGAGCAATCAGCTTCCTAACAGGGCATCACACTCCCTGGGCCTGGGAGGAGGCCCAGCCCTCTGAATTCTGTTACCTCCCTCATTCTGAGGTCTTCCGATCTTTTTATTTAATATTTGAATTGCACTATCCCCAGAGGCCTTGACTGTGTTCTCACTATAAACATGAGTTGGCCCCAGATCCATGTCATCTCGGGTTTTTGTTTGGATTTTGGGGATGAAGTCTGCTGTTTGTTTTTATGGTGAAGCTTATTAAAGAAAATTTTTCCACAAGGTACTTGATAGAATTATAGCACTTTGCCATTGCTGGGTTTCTGCCATCATATATCATACTGTAGAGCTCCAAACTTCACAGAGAAAAATAGAGACCATTTATTTAGCTACCCTTGAAGACAATTCTGCTTCCATAGGCAGCGGCACCAATCTTAAATTTGCTGACACCGAAGCATGGTTTATTCTGTCCTCACCCTTTTCTTTCTTTACAGTGCTCCCATCATTCTTCTTCCCCGTTTTCCTAACTCTGTGCTCTCCCCTTTCCACCTCTAGAGCTCATTAGACCTTTTCGGAGCCCCTTTGACTCACTGTTGTAACACAAAATGTTCAGTTTTTGCCTCCTGGAGTTCGCGAATTAGAGTCTGTCAAAGAGGATAAAGTGAGCATCAGCAGGGAGAATATGTGGGAGTGGAAAAGGGGTAAAGGACATCCCCTTTTGGCAGTGGTTATCTGTTAATTCTCACCATATCTCAGGACACTATGCCCCAGAAGATGGTCAGGAAATCCAGCATCACTTTTGATTTTTGCAAATTACTAAATGACTCTCTTGGATTACAGAGATCCTCTTCCATGCCATGGTTTCCCTGCTAGCAAAATCAATCATACCTTCTCTTGCCTTCAGCACTCGTTCTCATAACATTCTCTGCCATAACACACTACACCATTCACTGCTGCCTTTTCATCTATTTGTACAGCAGGATTCTAACCAGATTAGCAAGGGGGACACTGTAGGATAAAAAAGTAGGGGTTTTATCAGTCGTTTTTAAAAAAAAATCTGATCAAGCTTGTAGACACCTTTCTGAACTCTTGGAAATGTAGTGACTTGCCAAAAAGCCAGAGGCTAGCAAGAATGCACTAATCAAGAAAGAAAATGCAAATATTCATTTAGGGAAGCTCACAAGTATGTTGGAAGGGAAAATGAAATCTAATCCCAGAAAGCAAGGAAGGCATATTTATCATAATTTCTTCCAGTCTTGCCCCTACCAACCCCTCCCCCCCAAAGAAGAAGAATAAACAGGGAGAAATCATGCTATTTCATTGCTATATTTGCTATAAATCCTTAAGTGAGATTCATTTTACAAGAGGAAGGAAACAAAAGGTGTAGCTTAAGACAAGTTGAGAGATTAGCTTATATTTCAGCAAAGGAGTAAAAAGTAGATTGGAGTGATGGTTCTGAAGAAACGCAAAGATATTATAATTATAAAAATGAGCAATTTGAGTCAACACAGTTTGCTAATCTAACATGGAGAAAGGAAATCTGGATTGCTCTAAAATTCAGTAACAGCTAAAATCCTACTTTTTTTCATAATTCATATATCTAAGTGTACTCTGCAAATGTCTGCTATGTACTGTTACAGTGTGTTCCATTCACCTAGAAGAAGGTTTTGCACTGGAAGTTGCTTGGTCAACGAAATAGACTTCATAGTACACAAAATCTTTTATCAAGCAAACTTTTATCTTAAAAATATAATTAAAATACAAGTGACATTTTTCTTTAGGCAACTTTCCACAAACTGTCCTAGTCCTAGAGTCATAAGAAGCAAATTTACTATGCCATATATCACTGCCAGCTTAGTTCAGAATGATCTGTAATTCAGTACTAGCAGCAGTGGTAAGTTGCTACAGTCTTCTCAAGCTTTCTATTTTTTCCCATATAACTTCTAGCTATCTTAGGGGACAACTTTGTTGGAACCACAGATAGGACTCAACATTTATATCCAGCTTCTTCAGTTTCTAGGTTATTTCATACTAAATATTATTCTGAATGCATCCTAAATACTGATATGCCTGAACCTCACACATCGGAGTCCAAACTTAGATGTGATTCTGCACTGTATGTCATCAGATTGAATTCACCTGGGTGAGGCAACCGCCAGACCAAACCAAAGGAGAATAACCTCCAAGACGTGCCTCCAATGCTTCACTGTAGCAGCAGTGAAGAAAGAGGAATTGTTAGCAGTGGACAGTGACAGGAACTTCTGCTAAAGATGGCAAAAGAATGTCATTACTCAGAGACTGAAGGACTAATTTCTAAAACTGCCAGTAAGATTTGGGGTAACATGCCCACGAGAGCAGCAAGGATATACATTTTTCTACAATACCTGATTAAGGTTGGGCTTTAGGCTTTGGCAATGAAGAGAAAACACCCTAAACCAGTGCAATCCTGCCCTACCAGCTGCTATACCCAAGCCCTTGTCTCTCAAAGATGCCACTTGGATTTGCCTGGGAATGAAGTCACAGAGGTTATTACCTTCAATGGTTGTCATCCTCTCTTCAAATTTCCTATCAGATGCTTCCTCTGCTGGGTTCTGAATGCTAGCAGTGCCCAGAAGTGAATTCAGGCCAGGAACTGAAAGGTTTAAGAGCAGTAAACTGCAAGGGAGCTTGTTTATCTTCTCCAAATTTATGGAAGCCTTAGCCATTCCTGCTGGGATCTCAATTTTAATTCCCAGGAGTCTGGAGGAAAATTTTATCCCTGCTTCAACTTCTTTTGTCTCTGAATAGCTGAAAACAGAGATTAATTTATCCCTAAATGTTTTGAACCTTTACTTTAAAGCCATAAATGACCCCTCTGGCACACAGAATAGGTAGAATACATATTCTGTTTTCCTTCATTTTCCTCCCACACTTCTGCTCTTCTCATCTCCATTTTTCCTTCAGTCTCATTTATTTTTTTCATACTATTAAGCTGTAACTAGTTGAAGAAATGACAATGATATAAGGCTTCTTCTTGCTGTATCCTCCATCCTTTACATGGCTGGATGGGTCCCTGTAATTGCAGCTGGTTTTAATCAATTGCTCTCAAATACATACCAGTCGTCTTTTTTTCCCCAAGTATTCTGAATTTTAAGAGTACCTGTTACCTATTTAAAATTAATACAAGCTTTGAATGCACACAAGTCCATGTAACTTTTCATTTTTAATTTGAATCTATTCTCCCTAGAGGAGTCTAGAATGCTTTATGAATTTAACAGTGTTGACTAAGGAAATAAAAACAACAAACAAATGCACTTATATATCCTAGATTCTCCTCTAGGGAAAACTGTTGAGAGTTTACACTTGAAAAACAGTGTTTCTCATTAAGTTAAGTTGTTTTGAATTGTAAGAATGTTCCACCATTCAGTAAAGGTCTAATTTAATGCCCATTGAATGCCAAAGAAATAATCTCATTTATTTCAGTAGGCACTGAAACAGGCTCTTCTTGCAAATCATTTTGATTCACATAGTAGCGTTCCTCAAATCCAGAAATAGGCTGAGCACCAGTATTCACGGAAGCAGGGCGAGCATGAGTTCTGCTGCACAGATGAAGCAGAAACAATCTTATCATCGTTAGGAAGAAGTGACTTGTGATTATTTGTAAGGATAGTTCAGATAAGTGCAACACAGTGAAACCAATGGTCAGACAGTTGATGTATAGGAGAGTCAAAAAATACAATAAAAAAGGTGGAGCTAGAATTTGCTTATGTTTTATAGAAAAAAATTAAATCTTTGTCTATGATTGGTAAGTTTGTTTCTCTCTCTGAGTGTCAGTGAGTTTGCTAGAGTAGGTTTTTTGCTGGTCAGTCAGGCACTATGTGTTCTAAATTGAACAGAACTCTGACAGCTGAATAGGTGAGGAAGATCTTTAACCACAATTTTCAGTGATTAGGCTAATTAAGTAAATAAGTCTAACCAAGGCTAAAGCTCACAAGCCAACAACCAGTGACCAAAGAATAAGAGTTGGACATTAGGGAGCATTTATACATTTTTTAAAAATAATAAAAAAAAACCCCAAAAAACAAAAACAAAACCAAAAAAACCCCACCAAACAAAAAAAAACCCAGCAGCTGTTGTTACTGAAATAATGGAGTAATAATTACTGAAATAATGGAGATACGGTAATTGGATACAGGCATCCCAAAGGAGGTGTTCTTCACTGATCATGTGCTTGTTGTTACTCTTTTGTGTGGCATCATGTAGAACGATTGAAAGAAGTTATGTTTTAGGGCTGCAGCTGGAGGTGAGGGTGAACTATGTGATTTAAAGACAAAATACAGGAGGGGGGATGTGGACAGTTCAAAAACTACAGAAATTTGCTGATCTGAAGAGCCCGAAGAGTAGATCACCAGCTGATCTGTAACAGTACACATTTGTAAGACATGATGTCCATTGGTGGAAAACCAGCATTCTCCTTCTGGAGGAAGACTGGGCAGAAATGAAGGTTCAACAGCAGAGAGAAGAAGCAGAGAGCAGCTTCTACAAAAACGTGTGTTAAAACAGGCCTGCCACCAGAAGCACTACAGAAAAAAGGCACGATACTGCCTATGAAACTGAAACTGAAAAGGAGCAAGAGGTGAAATACTGTGGTTATCCTGCAGCCTGGGGTGACTGGATACAGCTTTGAATGACTTGTGGTACTTCTATTGCATTGTACCTCTTCAGTTTTGCATCTCTGAGAAACTACACCTGAGCTCTGAAGAGAAGCTGACAAGGAAGTTGACTGTGGCTGGTCATTAGGAGTCAGATGAAAAACCTCAGTTTGCACACACAACATTTTACATCCATCTCTACTGTCATGTACATGAGGAGAGATCCTTTCATAGTGCAGCTGATGAACTTACCTTTCCTCCCCAGCACAGCTTTGGCAGTTCTCCTGCAGCAGGAATTTGCCACTTAAATCTCAGTATTTATAATTCTCTTCTTCCTGCTGCTCTCATAAATGAAACTGGGATGGAAGTACTGGTAGATAACAGGAAAGAAATGTGGTGTCAGCCTTCAAAAAGAGAAAGTTCATAGTAATTACTGTCAAGAAAGTCTAGTTTCAATCCCTTTTAAAATACTGGAATGAATAACAGTTTCTAGCCATTTGGAAGATAGCAGAGGCATCAGGAATAAGTGCTGCTTACAAAAACAAACTGTAGCTGTTACTTTTTGACAGAATTACCAAATGAGAAGACTATGACAGATCCAGTGCGGGAATTTTCTGCTTGTAATAATTTCATGGGAAAAGTTATATTTACAATTAATTCTTAAAATGAAGTGTAATACCACAGAGTAAAGATGGAGATGACACCAGAGATAAATGTCTAGTGGGACTGGTGTTCGGCACCTGAGACATATTTATCGTGTTCTCTTAGGAGGATATCTTCAGTGTTTGAGAATGGCTTTATGCTTGGTAAAGCTCTACTCAGCTTGAGTGTGGGGCCGTGGAGTAGCCTTTTGTTTAACCTGCTCAAAATGCTTGTCTGAGGTTCTTCTTTCCCGCATGCACTGCCAATTAAATACTGATTCCAAATGGTAGGTCTTTATTACCATTGCCTTCTTCCCTGTGGTCATGTCAGTTCCTCCTAGGAAGCCTGTCATTTTCATCCAGGGAGCCATATCATGCCAATGAGACAAACACAAAGAATGTATGATATTTGTCATTCATTGCCTGCCTTAGCAATGTTCTTCACAGGGAAAATATATATGGAAATGTGTTAATATAGAAGGAGTAGCAATACAGATGTTCACAGAAAGATGATGAAAGAAAGATTCTTAGAGGTATAAGGATAAAAAAACTCATGAGAGGGGATCAAACAATGCCACCTTATAATTCATCTGGAGAGGAATTGAGAAGAGTTATATGGAGGCACTCAAGGGATGAGAAACAGAAAAGATTAAATTAAGGAAGAGCAAAATTTGGGCTGAAAATCAGGAGAGTTTTCCTACTAGTGAGATTTAGAAGATGCTGGAAAGAAATGGTCTAAATCCACTTTTTAAGGTAAGAGCAGATGTAAGTGTTCTTTAGAGAACGTAAGTAGATGGGGAGATTAGGCTACATGTCTGCAATTGATGAGCTCTGATGCCTAAAAGAATTATCTGAAAAAATCTGAAGTTCATTACAACCTTCCCTTTCTCTCTACAGCACGATGAAGTACCCCTACCCTTTTTTTGATGTAACACATTTGAAGTGTTTTTGGAAAAGAAAGTGTTAACAGGTCTCCTTTACCTTTACAATTATTTATACTGTGTTTTACAGCAGTTTCTCGCAGTTCTACTCCACATTATATCCCACTGAGCTAAGTGTTGTCAAGTTATTTTTTTATCTCAGAGCTCTAATAATCTAAATGTAAAAATAATTCAATTAGTAAATTTGGTTGTAGTAAATGGTTGGGTATGGAAGCAAGGACAGAGTAGATAACACCACCATGATGACAAAGTAACATAAGCTAACTGTTTTTCGAATTGTTCATTTTGTTTGTGCTATGAGTTCTTTAAAAATCATATGCTTAGTTCTTTGTTGAAAAAAGACTTGATATTTGTCCATCACTGGAAGTGGATATTACAACTAGAATGTAAGTGAGAGAAAGTCAGATGTATCTCATGCAAAGAATATGTACAAGGAACTGTATCTGTGAGCTGCATCAAAAAATATTTGAGAGTTTTCATGCCATGAGTTGTGAAAACATAAATATAGGTGCCCTAACCAATCTTCTGCCTTGACTGTTGAAATGCAGCATGTGAAGATTGTGACTGTGTTCCCTTCTGCACCCAGAAACTCCAGACAAAAATTCATTTCTGTATGACCACACCTGTCTCTGAGGTCAGGATTGTGCTGCACAGTTCACAGGTGTGAAGATGGGGCTCTACAACTCACCTTGCATCTGTAACTTCTGAAAGAGGTGATCCTCCTTTGTATTTTTGTATGTATATTTGTATGTTGTTTTCTTACAAGGTCTTTTCAGATTCAAAATAAGAAGGACTAGTGTTAATGTTTTTTCACTATTTTCTGCTCATGTTCACACCCATATATCCTGTGATCTGAGCCATGAAGCTACCATAATTCTAGGAGATTTCCAAAGAATTGTTCTAAATTAACACTCTTGGTACTTCAGGTCAGATCTGGTTCCATGCATGTGCATTTAGTTTTAAAGATCCTAAAGAAAACAATTATCCCACTTTTTCAGTCTTCAAATTCTATGTTCTGCACTTTCTTTTAACTGCAGTGATAGTGCATTTATATAAAGTTTCTCCTTTTCCAAATATCACCAATGATGTAACCTTCAGCACAAAGGGCTGTGAGTGGTGGGTTTTTTTCCTCTCCCTAAGAAGAAAAATAAACCCTCTGTTTCTATATGCAAGAGGTAACACATGGTGGAACATGGGATAATATAACATGAATGTATACTTTCAAGTTATTTTGCTTGATGCAGTTTGACACCATCCTGTAAGTGATATTCTCTTTGTTCATATTGTTCTCAGTATTCACTGGCAACAAAAAAAGAGCATTTTTCAAGCTTGACAGAAAGGGACCTTAGGTCTGCACTCCTCTTGCTCCTTTTCAGGACAATGTCATTTGATATTTCCTCCAGACAGACTGCTAAAAAGGTCCAGACTCAGACTAAGACTCAGACTCAGTGATAAAAAAATACTATTTATTCTTTATTCCTTATTCTTTTCAAAATCATGCAGACATAATTGCAGTTCTTTACTTTGTGTCAGCCGGTTGCATTACTAGATTTCAGATACAATCCTTGTTTTCCTTCCCTTATCAATATAATGATACATGGTCAGGAGCAATCTTTCCATATACTGAAGTTTCAGGATCATAAGCATATCTCACTGTGAATGGGAATTGAGGAGATGTAGCTAGTGGCTATTCAGATGAATGTCAGTGGGAGAAAAGAGCCCTGAGGATGCACAGCTACACATACTCCCATCTGGATACTTCCTCCACTTCAAAGCATAGACAAAGCTGGAATCTCTAGCTGCAGGGTTTCACTCTATCTTATTCTGAAGAAATTCATACAGCCTACAGTGCTTTAAGTGCATTGCTTTTAACCTGAGTAACTGAAATACAGAGAAAACAAAGTTAACAGTGATCTACTTTAAAATGTGGCTCTGTAAGGACCTACAATAACAAAGGGAGCACATGTCTGTTGATGTCAGTCACAAATTTTCGCTGCACACTCTGTGGGTAAATGCAGTGATTGCTGCAGGCAAGGATGGCTTGCACAAGCAGCCTGCTCTGCCAGGCAAGTGGGTAGCCGAGGGTCACACCAAGGGAGGCAGACGCAGCTCCTCGCTAGCAAGGGTCACAGGCTCACAGTTTTCCTGTAGGAAGCACAGGGCAGACAATGGACACATGCAGCCAGCAGACCACTGGCTGCCAGGCAGGTCTGTAGTGATGAGAGAGGTTCAAGCTGGAACTGAAGGCAGTAAGGCAAGGCTGGTATAGATAGGCAAGGTACAAGGCCAGGCACAGCATATCTACAAAATAGCTTGAGCAAAGGTTGGAGCTTCAGTGAAGCTTTCAGGCTACAGTGTAGAGAATACAGGACTGGACACTCTCAATGAGGGCTTCTCACATCTCTTTTTCACAGCTTTGCTGTTTTCACATCAGACTGGTGTAGGGACATATAGCTGAGTCGTACCTGGGAAGGGAAAAGAAGCGGTACAGAGAAAAATGGTACAGGCTCACAGAGGCTCATAAAAGATGGATGATGCAGTCGGGACCCTGTAATGGTGTTTATAACATGCCCACTTTATTTTTAGCAGGTGATTTTTAGGCAGTCTGACTAATGAGAAATATGTCTGCAAAACAATGAAAGCTAATTTCATGGTTATGTGGACATAAGTCAGAAAATGCCGTATGAAGCTGTGCACAGCCTGCATGTTTGAAGAGTCCCTTGACCTGGGCACGTTCTCCATGTACACATGTACATCTAGCATTTCACATCAAAAACCCTCTTATAGCTCCTCCAGAACCTATAGCATGCAAACTTGCCAGAAGCTTTTTGAAAACTCCAGTGCACAATGCAGTGGATCACTTCTATTTCCATGCTGTTGATGCTTCCACAAAACTCTAACATGTCAGTGAGCCCATACTCCCCTTTTCACGAGCCCTGCTGCCTCTTTTGCCCAAAAGACTTTGTTCACTTCTGGAATAAGAGAATTCACTCCTCGTTATAGACTCCCCCATCTCACCAGGAGTGGGCAGCCTAGCCAGCCTGCAGTTTCCAGGGTACCTTCTAGAAACTTTGTGGCTACAGGAGTGATGCTGGCAGTCAGCCAGGCCTCCATCACAGACGGTGTTTGAAGCAATTCGCATGCTTTGGTCAGCAGTTCTGCAATTTCACATATGAGCTCCCTAAGAGCTCCCAGGCGAATGCCATCGGTCTGGGTGACTTATGAACACAGCTTCTCTGCTTGGTCTGATGCTTCCTGAGCATTTACTTTAAAGTCATCTAGCTCATCTGACTTATTTACTACAAAGTAAGTGTAGACATATTTATGTCATGATTTACGCTAAAATCACAAAACCTAGAAGTTTTCTTCAGGCTCCACTGTGGAACCTCTCAGCATCATCCCATGAAAAGATACTGGCATTTTAAGTCTAAAAATGTAAATGAGCCATGCCATAGATAAACCTTTAACCTGATATCTTTGAAGAAATTTAGCATGAGATTTCCATGCCAGCTGGACTCTAGAGGGCTCTGAAAGCTAAGGAAGTTCTACACTACTATAATGCTATTGGTACCAGAAGATATCAGGTAACTCCCCTGGCACAGATGAGATCAGAATCTGGCCCTTGTGCATAATTCAAAATTATCTTGTCTGGTAAAGAAAAAAAGAGCTAGCAATAGTGAGATCCCCAGATTTTTGTTACCTAAAATGATGGCCAAATATTTCTGTAAGTTTGTAAATGATCTCAAAGGAATGTCTCCTGTAGGAAAAATGACAAATATTGATTATTACATGGAAACAAAACCAAGAGACAGATGTTCTGCTAATCTAAAATGGACTGGCTGTTGCAAAGACTATAATAGAGACTTAGCAGAACTCGACATCTAGTGCTATGCCTGTTATTTGGACTTTCTGAAGCCAGTAAATGTATTTTCTGTAGAAAGTTTACACAAGAGGTTGTTCTACATTCTATTTCTTCCAAAATTTAAAAAACCAGTGATTTCCATCACTGTCAGATACTCATTCAAGTGTAAGTATTGAAACTTGGAAATGAGACTCAACACCCATTTTGATGAAGATATGAGAATATACACTTGTCTCTTTTGCATAATCCATTCACCTATCATGTAAAAATCTTCCAGCAAGGATCTGTTCTCACAAGGCTATGGAAGTTCAGTGAGAGAATAGATCTGACATTTTGCAATGAATTATTTCACAAATGTCTTCTTGTTTGGCCACTTCAGTTATTGTTTTGAAATAAAAAAAAGAAAGAGAGAGAAATCCAGTTAAATCACACCCATAGCTCTTAAGAGGGAATAGGTCTGAATTATTGCTTACATGGAAGCTTGCCTCAAAACTTGAAGTTACTACCATCATAAATAAAGGCAAAATGTCAATAGCTATTTGAAGTTCTACTGCTATGCCAGCCTTTAGTGTCTTTTCTAAATAAGAAGCTTCAGGACGAATATAGTTCTCTTCTGGACAATGTACGGGACAGGAAGGAATAGGCTGGCTGTGGTCTTTTCTGTGGGCCTGAAGCTATTCTACCCCAAAATGTATGCTGGCTGACTGCAGGAGCTTAGTCCTCAGAGGTAATAAATTGATGCAAATCTATCACTATCCACAGCCTAGTGGAATGATGCCAGTTTAGTTCAGAAAAGGGCCCAAGCATAAAATCATGCATAATACAAAGTAGATTTGAGAGTGTCGTGAAATATTCAGATTTGATTTGTTTTATATAAACAAACTAAATCTTTTCTTGTTCTACTTTGAAGCATGAGGAAAACTGGTATGTCTAGATGACCATAATCTCCAAAATATATATTTAGGAGGACATTTTACAGAACCTGGCAAGTTTCCTTTTTTGTGTCCAAAAAGTATATGATTAAGGTTTCCTTGATGCTTTTGGTGCACCCAGAATCAAGATTCACCTCTTTTTCAATTTAAAAAGCATTTATTGCCATTCTTCATAGGGAAAAGAGCCTTCAGTTGCTAGACCTAAAAGCCTGTCAGTGGGATTTTTCCCAAAAATCATGGCTTTTTAGAGTTACTCTCCTGAAAGGAGCAAACTTTTATGGCATGCTATTTCATAGAACTGACACAAAAGGATAGATGCTTTTCACAACTATTTCTAAGATCTGTAACTCAAGAAAAGTTCACCTAATTTGCCTAGATTTTTGACAAAAGGGAGTATCTGTGCAAATCTCTACATCCAAAATGGGAAATATCTGTGACCCAGTAACAAGGAGTGTGGAAGAGGGAAGGCAAAGGCAGATATATTTTGTTATTAACAAAAGTTAGCATTCAATAACTAAAACTGCAACTGCAGGAAATGGGGTTTAAATTATATTTTTCCCAAGTATTTAGGGACAGTTACATTTTAAAAGGTTGACTTTCTATTTGTACTTCCTGTCATATTTAACAGCTCGTCTTCTGAAACAATGCAGGAAAGCCCTGTCTTGGATTCCCAATGACTTCTACCAGCATCTACCAGCAAGCTCAAATACAGCTTCATGTATTGACAGCACAGGAAACTTAGCTGCCTGCAGCACAATCATATTACTTTCCAGATGTTGGAAATAAATATTCCAGAGGGTTTAGACTAATGGATCCCAGTCTGCCAATGTACCTCATGTGTAGCCCCAGCTGTTAAAGCCACTTTATAAGCAGATGCAACAAAAGGAAGCAAAACTCTTCCTGAATGAATATTCGCACAATTTGTACTGCTGTCATTTCAGTCATTTTGCCAGACTGACAAAGTCCAGGCTGGAAATTGGAGAGGTTACAGCATATAGCATGTGAATGAGCTTACAGCAATAACATGCTGGGGTATGACAGACTTGGATAAGTCTCTGGAGTGCTGGTTGAGACAAGTGGCCCACATACCCGTGGGCCCACATACCAGTTTTCAGCATCCCTGCACCATACAAGTTTTTCACATCTTTTGAAGTCAAACATCTGCTAGAAAATTTTGTTCTTTCCTTCCTTGTGTGCAGAATATCAAGAATCTTATGTCTTCTCCCAATAGCAAAGATTGATGCATGTGTTTTGGCAACTCCAGTAACCAACCTGAGGATGGAAATTTTACAGGTGACTAAAGTCAAACACCTGTGATTTTGCAAACAGTCCTAAGTGAGGCCCTTTGAGTTCTCCTGGAACACAGAGGGATGCACTGACACCCCACTTTTAGTAGCTTACAAACTCTCAAGTTTATGATATTCAAAACACCATCACCAAAGGCTGACAAGGCCTGGGCTGATACCTCAACTCCTCACAGCTCAACCTTCACCCATTGTGAATATCAAGGAAGTCCAAATGAGTGTTTCACTGACACTTGAGCGGAATTTTTCACAGCTTTACCTTTGTGCATACTTATTTTGTCTGTGTGCCAGTGTGTGTGAATTGATTTCAATGGCCTATAGCAAATATAGCATAAATATTGCCATGTAAGATCTATAATTGTCACCATTCTAATTGTAGTAAATTCTATTGAATCATTTTAAAAATATTAAAATAGTTGACTGATTAAAAGTTATTAAATCCTTTAGACATGAAATGTCAGGTCTGAGCCTGTTTAGCAAAGGGGTACACTGCACCTTGCAATACAACAGCAGGATGTATCTTATCCCTTTTCACCCTTACCCTTTTCCATCCTTACTGTTTTCATTCTGACCTGCTGTAAATCATTCTAAATTGATTCCATTTTGATTTTCCTTTTTATGTTTGTAGTAGGTTGACCCTGGCTGGAGGTCAGGCTCTCACCAAAGCCACTCTATCACTCCTGTCTGCAATTGAACAGGAGAGAGAAAATATAGTGACAGGTTCATGGATTAAGGTAAAGTCCAGGAGAGATCAGTCACCAAACTCCATCACAGGCAAAAAACAATATTGGGGATATTAATCGAATTTATAGCTAACAAAATGAGAACAGGATAATAAGAAGCAAAACAATCCCTTGTATACTGGAGGCAATGCTCCACACCCACCCCTGGAGCCCCAGTCTAGCCCCAGAGTGGCCAAATGAGCAGAAGTCCCACATGGGGAAATGGTCCGGGAAAGCCAAATGGTACTTAACCCAGAACATAAGGCAAGCAGGTCTTGACCCTATCTCCTCTTGGAATGCTTTTCAGCTGAACGGCATTAACCAGGATTGGTAGCTATAATATTTCTGTTCTATATCTTTTCAGTCTTTTTCTTTTCTCTTTCTTCCTCTAAGTTCTTCTTGGAGTTTTGAGTAACCTGAAATAGGACAAGCTTGTATTTTTCAAAGCTGAATGGTCTAAGTTAATGTTTTGTGAAGTGTTTTATGTTGATTAAATGCTGCTCTAAGCTTTTGCCAGCATTCTCTGATTTTCTGAAGTTGTCAGTAAACTTTATTTTTTTGTTTTGACCTCTTGAAAATATTTTGTTGGTATTTCTCCTGTGCATCTAATTCAGAGTATATTAAAAACACCCTTAAGCCCTTTAAAGAGGCTCACTGAGCAAGGTCTTTTTCTGCCTGACACCCCAACCCCTCTCTTCTTCCCAGCACTGCCTCCTCTTCGTCAGTGGCATAGGGAGATGGGGACTGGGGTTATAGTTCATCACAAGTTGTTTCTCCTGCTGCTCAGGGGTGGAGTCTTTTCCCTTCTCCAATGTGGGGTCCTTCCCACAGTAGTCAGCTCTCCACAAAATTTCTCCAACATGAGTCCATCCCACAGGTAAGTTTTTCACAAACCGCTGCCCCATGGGTCACTCGTCCACAGGGTGCAGTCCTTCAAGCACAGCCTGCTCCAGCGTGGGTCCCCCACAGGGTCACAAGTCCTGCTAGGAAACCTGCTCCAGCATAGGCTCCTCTCTCCATGGGTCTGCAGGTCCCTGCCAGGAGCCTGCTCCAGCATGGGATTCCCATGGGCTCACAGCCTCCTTTCAGGCATCCACCTGCTCTGACATGGGCTGCAGGGGTTCTCTGTATCCCCATGGACCTCCATGGGCTGCAAGGGCACAGCTGCTTCACCATGGTCTGCACCATAACCTGCAAAGGAATCAAGTCTGGTGCCTGGATCACCCTCCTCCCTCCCCTTCTCCACTGACCTTGGTATCTGCAGAGCTGTTCCTCTCACATATTCTCACTCCTTTCTTCTCTGGTCACACTTACATCCATGCAATAATTTTATTTCTTCTTAGATAGGGCATTCCAGAGGCACTACCATCATTCCTGACAGGCTAGGCCTTGGCCAGCAGCAGATCCCCCCTGGACCCAGCTGGCATTGGCTCTGTCTGACACGGGGGAAGCTTCTGGCAGACTTTCCCAGAAGTCACCCCTGTGGTATCCTCACTACCAAAATGTAGCCATGCAAACCCAATACAAAGTTTCATTCATGTAGTAAGCAGTGGAGTAAACTTTGCCATCAAAACGTGTTATGCTTTTCCAAATTTTTATTAAACCTTCTTTCACTAATAGTTTTCATGATGATTCTTTAAGTGATATAAACCCCTCACTCATGACAGTGCGTTGTCAAAAAACACATGTATTTTTTTTTCTCCCCTTCCTCAAAACTTAATGCTTCAGAACATAAGGCATATCAACACATTTTAAAAACTCACATTCTTAGGGAAGCTTCCTTAAAGCTTATGAGGAATTACTCCAACTCCTAATGAGAAAAAAACCTGAAAACTGCAGATCAAGCAAAGCATGATTAGATAAAGTCTTCCTATAGCTTTAAAAAAACATCATGACCTCCTCCAGCTGTGCTTTAAAAAAATGAAACCAAGTTTCTTCTTTCCCTAGAAACATAAAACACCATGTGTGATTTAAACTGAATTAGAGGAACCACCGATGTTTTGTCTGATTTCTATTCCTCTTCACAAAGCAGGCAGGAATGTGGCATGTGGAATATTTCTTCTGTAACTGCAGCAGTATATTTTTGACTAAAAATATGTTAAGAGATATTGCAGGTCAAACTGCCACCTGGTTTAATTTACTGAGGTGGGGAGGAAATAAGATTGGGCAACTAAAATTAAAAGATAATAATCTTCCAGGTCATCTGATGAAACACTGAAAGGAGAAGTATAAAGTTTTATTTCATAATCATAATGAAAACAACAGGCTCTTTTCCTTGTTTACTTCACTATACTTCACTGTTCATGGATTTCCATTAGACTCGTACTGACTACCAGGTATGAACTTGAGAGGAAAATCAGCTTAATGGAGGTGGCAAACAGAAAACAATACGACCCTTAAAAAGTGGTCCTGTGCTAGATATTAAAAAAACTATTTGACTATAATTTGTTCCTGTATCCACACATGATATCTTTTGCCACTTCTACAGTGATAGTTCTGAGGAGATTTGTATTGGAAATCTGGGGGGAACAATATTTCAATAAATGTTAATTTATTGCCAACTGAACCTCACTTTTGCATTTAAAAAAGGTATCAGACTTTCCATATTTTATATCTACGATTATCTGTGCATTAAACCTTTGCCAGATGCAATATTCTTTAAAAGTTAATTTTAACTCAAATTTTGGTGAAAAATCATTATTTTTATTTTGGCATTTGAAGTTCCAAAGACATCTTCAGTAATCTTGTAACACTTATGTGTGTTTCATAAACACCTGAGTAGTCCTGTTGAAGTCAAAGAGATTGCTCATATACTTCAAGTGTTTCTAAGTCAGAAAGCTTCTTTTGAAACTTTTTTAAAATTACTTTTTTTAAAACCTAGAAGTAGGGAAACTGAAAAAAATCAACAAATGCATTATCTATTGTGAATTATTCCTTCCAGTAGCATTTTGTTAGTGACAAATGAGCATAACTGAAGCTCTGACTGAGAGCTGATAATAAAGAAAAGACTAGCACTTCCAAATGTAACTTACTTCTTTTTTACCACTAGCAAAAGCAAATGCTTGAGAATTTGTTTATATTTGTTCTTTCGTGTAGAGGACTGACATGGGGCATTCAGTTGCAAAGTTGCATTATCTCACGCTGAAAAGTGGAGAAATTGGTAATTCCTACATTACCACCTCTCCTAACTGCTGACTGGTGTGTGGCATCAAAAAACTAGCTTAAATCCTCTTATTTTGGGAGCCCTGACCATTAGGTTGAGATAACTGAAGTGAAACCTGCAAGCTGCTAGTCCACCAGTGGATGGTTGGTGATGTTTAAAACAATATAACATTTGACTGGGCACACTTTTTTCCAAGGATACCCATAGTCTCCTTCATCAAGACAAGCTATAATATAGAAATAATATAATACAGTATTCTCTATATATAAGATTTGCTTTTGAGGTGTTAATCAACCACTAAGCAAAATCTTTTCAACAGCAAGATTTTAGCCTTTTGTTATACTTTGCATAAAGCCAGTGCAGAAAAAATGTTTACATTTCTAACGCAGGGTAAGTGAAAAGCATTAGAGATGTGAAAGAGAAAGCAGAATCTCAGAGCAGTGACATATTACTGCCTTTAACTGAACAATCCAAAAATCACTTTGGCTCTCATAGGAAATAAGTCTGAAGTCAGAATGCACATAAAATGAAGACTGACAAGAAAAAAAGTCTCTTAAAAAAAGAGAAATGTCTTAATTATAGCCAGATGTTATTTCTATGATTTAATTTTATTTTCATTAGATCTTATTTAATCTCTCTCTCAGTGGGCTGATCTGCACAGAAAAAGATGTCAAAAATATATTACATGAATTCCCAAACTCACAAATTTCATGTGAGTTTATTTTGAAAGGTCATAAATTCCTCAATACCCTCCCACTCTGCATCTGCTGCAAAACTTTGTGGATGTTATTTATCCCATATTCAAACTCTTCAGGAAAAGTTGTCCATCCTCTGATGTTTTATTCACAAAATGTTAATCCCCATGGGGCCTTAGTCTCACATGGGTTTCTTTGCTTTCAGTTGTAATACAAATACAAATTAATTTTTATTGATGACAATGATATCTTCTGAGAATCACTGCATTCCCTATTATTTGGATAAATGAATATAAATCTGTTTTAAGAGTGGAAGATTTATTCCTAAATACAGCTATTGAACAGATCACTGCATGTTTTAAGCTTGTATCTGTTCAGAATGCTGCTCACAGGACATAGTTTGTTCATTTATGTTGACAAATATAATGTTGTGGTTTAATTATTTATGGATTTTTAATTATTGAAAGCATTACTTAGCAGTCTACCAGGAAATGTATCATGCTCTATATTCTGAAGGTAATAAAAACTTAATGATCAGAGGGCCAATGGCAGCAGTTCCCTGAAATTTAATCTTTGATGAGAAGTGTCAGAGTGGTTGCAAGTTTTGGGACAGGGAGGAAGGAAAAAGGGTAATAGGTAACCAGGTAACAAATGTTTTCAGCTATGTGAAAGGTTAATGACCACATAGCATTTGCATAATGTGACCCTTGGGCTTGTCTAGACCACCCTTTATTTCTCCTTAAATGTAGCCTGTCAATGTCTACTGTGACTCCATCAAACAAGTACTAGTGGAAACAGAGTGCTCGAGACTGTTTTTTAGCTCCACATTGACAGGATTTAGACAATGACACAGCAAAAATATTTGTGGATAAAAGACGTGTATCTCCACCTAGGCCTTCTCCACAGAGGGAGCAAAATCAGCCCAAATGGGGGTGGGATAGATAGATGTAGATGAGGCCTTTATGGTTATTCTTTGTTTTGTTTTGTTTTGTTGGTTGTTTCTTTTGCCAGATAGCTTCCCTTTTAATCCAAAGTGGATGCTAAAGCTGATTTATTATTTTTAAAAAGAGAACAATATTTGAACAACTGTCTGGTTAGTCTCTCCACACTGAGGTAAGGAGTTAATTTAGTAAAATAAAAGGCCTACAAGAAGGCGTCAAAGAAAAATATTACACTTCTTTTCTTCTCAATTACCACTGTATAAAATATGATTATAAAGCACAGGAAATTCAATAGAATAAGCTGGCAGGCACATATACCAGCGGAATGAAGTCTCTGGTTTGTCTTGCTCTCCTTTTAATAGAAACATTTCTATTAAACTCATATTTCTACTAAAATACTAAAGTTTCTTGAAAACTCAACAGGCTGCATTGATCCCAAGTACATCACAGTTGCATTAAGTTACATGCTGATTAGAAGTGTCCAGGAATATGTTCTACTTAACAGAGTCAAGCAGTTCTTTTAATTTTTTTTTTATCTATTTAAGGACCAGTAGAATTTACCTGAAACATAGAAGCAGACAAAATGTATCAATTTAGGTTCAGTTCTGTAGCATGTTTTTGTCAGAACTTAGCCAGTGGCAACAGGGGTTGCTTCTCAACCACTGATTCTTGACCAGCCCAAAAGTTGGGAAATTAAGCTAAACTTTGTGATGCTCCCCTGAATAATTTTTTTCACTTACAACATGAATGACTTGACTCAAGCAATATTTTCTTAGAAGAAGAAAAGCATACAAAAGGCAACAAAACAGGGTAATATACATTATCTTAAATGTTGATTAACACTATTTCACAAATCTTTTCTGTGGTAAGGCTTTTGCCTAGCCTGCTGCATTCACATTTTGTGGCTGTCAAACATCACAAGACTCAGTACAAGCTGTCTCAGATCTTGTGCTCTAAGCTGGTTTTTTTGCTGCAAACTCCTTCCAGCCAGCCCCTATTTCACCAGTTGTTCAAGCAATGGTCCCCAACATTACAGCTGTTACAGTTCTCTGGAATGCAAGAAACATTTGAAAGCATTGCTACTTTTCAAGGAAATCCAGAGTCTTTGTCCTTCTTATTTTTTCCCTATAGCTACACAAACACACTGCCTTACTCTAGGGTGAGCTTTTACCTCAACTCCAATAAGCATAATTATTCTACTTAGAAATCTGTACCATATTATAAACCCAACTTTTCTCCACTGTTTGATATTAACAGAAATGCTTTCCAAACACAGCAAGACAAACAGAAAATAGATGTGATTTAAGCCTATCAATCAGTCCTTTGCATTTACACCTTGCTTTTCTTCTTCAGAAAACAATAGCAAGCACATGCACCTCCCTTGCCTCTTGCCCCCAAAACTGCCTGGTGTTGCTTTGCCTGTGCTTCCAGCCTCAGCTGCCAAGGCAGCACAGGCAGCTGGAACTGCTGGATGAGAAGCAGCACCAGCTCTACCAGCCCAGACAAAGCCCTGGGGAGTCTGCCTGTAAATCACCAGTCCTTCCCTGCAGTTCCCTTTCTTCCAAGATTTCACACTAGATGTAATGGGTCTATTTATAGTCTGGCCTAATTATGGATCACAGAAGGTGTGGTCTCACTCAAGCTCCTTACTTTTCCTTTTTTCATTGGCTCAGGCAATCAAATTGCCATTGGATAAATGGGGTCAGATAATTAATCCAACAGAGAATGAGTCTGCCATAAGAAATTACTCATTTACTCAGGAGATCAATGAGCTTTTGAGGTCACCCTCCAACCACATGATCTCTAGGTCTGTCTCAAGGGAGGAGGTGGTAGTGTATGCCTGGGGAAAAAAGAGATAAGAGAACCGTGCCTTTTGGCATTAATCTGGTTGAATGTAGGTTAGTTGCACTGTGAAACAGCACTTCATATATGCCTCTCTGGAGAATACATTCTCCTAGCCTACCTGTAATGACATAAAGAAAGAAAAGAATTTTCAACTTTTTTTTGTCTTTTGCAACCTGCTGCCCAGAGCATTTCACTATCATTATGTCATTACAATATTACTTCCCTTAATACAAGACAAAACCAAAAAGAAGCATCAAACCCTCCTTCATGGGTACTCTTCTGAGTACCACCCATATAAATGTTTGCAAACTCCTTATTTCCTTTGGTCTGTCTATAATATGAGCTCACCAAACCATGCCATAAGCATTAAGCTATATCTAAGAATTTGAAAGGTCATTGAAGAATTTTTTTTTCCTCCATTGCAGAAAGGCTCTGAAATCTGTTTCTAGAAGAAACAGAAAGCAGTAGAAGGGCCAGTAGATAACAATGAAATTAATTTATCTATTGTAGAAGTGATTTTTTTCCCCAGTTTGTTGCCATATTTGCCTAAAAAGCAGAGAGCTGTTTCTGAAGTCAGGTTGTTTACTTTGAATTTCCTTGTACAGTTCTAATCTCAAGTCATGAAAAAATTAAATTCCTAGGAATCCTTCTTCACCTGACCTACACAATTTCATTTCTCCTTGTTATTTTCTTTAAAAAATATAACAAAAAAAAAAAGGGAAAAAGGAACTGGGGACAAGTGCATAATTCTGCTTTAAAAACCATCTCAGTTCATGAGGCATTCCATGTATTCCAGTTAAATGATTAGAACACATTGTCAATGCTGTTCAACTTCTAAAAGCTTAACAGAAAAGTTAACAAACTTAACAAACATTGTTTGTTTAAAAAACATCTTTTGTCAGCTTCAGCTCAGTCCTTGCTTTGCAGCCCTTGGACAAACTGGAAGGCTGCAAGTAACACAAAAGGGAGGCTCAGAGGAGCTGAAGGAATGACTGAGTTGTTTCTTTCTATAGTGAGCCTCCAAGGAGCTGCCCAAATAAGCTGGGAGAAGATTTATGTGTCTGACTGAAGAAGTTTATAAGAAAAGTGAGTCAGGAAACAGCAAAGGATTGGGAAGAGTTCACTATAAATGCTTTATTCAAGTTTCTGGGCCAGGACCTGGACGACTGGAAGAGATGGAGATTTTTCCTTTAATCTCCAGTGGAAAATGTTTCTAATATTGGCAGAATCAAGAAAACGAGTGCCACACAGCCTAATATAGAGCTGATAGATTTCGGTTCTCTTAGGTTCCTACACACATTCTGAACACATATTCTGAGTAAGGAGGCAGTCTGACCAGTGTGCAGTCAGACACAAACACATCAGAGTACTGTAACAGTAAGTCATGGAGGAAAGGGGAAACTGCGGCAGCATTTCCCATTCTTAACCTTATTAATAGGCATGACTATTGCAGGTTGCAAACATATAATCCCATGAGCTACAGCTTAAGTCTGCCATTTATAAATTTTTTAATTCACATTTAAAATGATGCAATTCACTAACTTCATGAGAGAATAGCTGCTGTGATACTAGCTGGTTTTACCCCACCTGTTCACCCTCAAACCCGGAAATTTTAAGTGCTGAATGAAGTGAAGACTGGTATTTAACCAGATATGCGGAATCCACAGAATACACATGCACTGATCTGAACAGTCTTTGAATGAAAGAAATTAATTACAATACATTCTTTGAAAAAAAAAATAACTACAATGCTTTCACTTTTCTTAATTTGTATTTTTTTAGGGTTTTGTTGATCTTATCAAGTTTTTATCATGTTTGACATCTACTTTCTATGGGTTGATCTCGCTCTCGGTGAAGTGAAAGGCGGTGACAGCTGCTGAAGGTTTTTAGACAGATAGTTTCCAGTGCAGGGTCCATTCACGTTCAAAATATATTCATGCAGTGAGATGGACTGTTCTGTACGAGGAGATAGATCCCAGCCTTTTATCATGCACATTTCTGGGTATCTTGTAATGTTTTCTTTTCTAGTAGTGCAAGGAGCCTGTTTGTAGAAGAATTTATAAAGGTCTTAATTATGTGTGATGGTGTTGTAAAACACAAGGAGGTAAAATGTGTGCTGCAAATCCAGGCATGTCCATTCATGCAGCCCTTTTTTTAACTCTGTTCATGAATCTGCATAGCATAAAAACTGGTTCACAACAGAAGATTGTCTTGTCTGGAACGTGGTGGTATAAATTTGATTTGCAGAGGAGCTGTGCTGTCCTGCTTTTTTGCCTGTAAAACACCACCAGCAGCTCTGAACAGCCTACACAGAAGGCAAAATTGAAGAAAAATATGTTTTTCATGCCTGAAACTGAACGTAAAGTCCATATTCTGTTTCTTTATAGATTGTTCTCTCATTTTGTTTGGGAGTTCTTAGAGGCATGAGTTTGAGTGGTCAAACTTAATGGTGGGGCAGTTCCACGGACTCACAGCCAGGGTCTGAACTCTGCCTGCACCAGCTCCTCTTGTTGTATTGCCTTGAGTAGGTTTATATTGTCACATTCTCAAAAAGGCAAGAGTTTAGTAATTTCTGATAGAAATGAGGAGTTGGAAATTATTTCTAGACAACTCAAACTTCTAGTGGAAGCACAGGAGATACAAGTTTTAAACAGTTACTTCCTCAGTAACTTCAGATAGAAAGGGCACATTTTAGCAAAAATATGTATTTTTGCACTTAGTAGTGAAACAAGCTAAAGTAAAATATGGAGCTAAAAGAGTGGCATTCAGAAAAAAAACCTGCTCGATCATTATCATGTAAGAACTCACTAAGAAGGAGATTATCAGCTGGGTTAGGAAACAATGGCATCTGAAACACTTGACTTGCACATCAACTCACTGTTTTGACTGAGTAGATGCATTAAAGGCTCCAAATGACATTCTTCTGATCAAGCACATTCTCCTTGTCCATACAAGCAAATTTTTCTACTACACTGCCAAATTTCCCCAGCTATTAGGCTAAAATATCCCCCTTCGGATTATATTTCTATTTGAATTACATCAGAACAGTCAGAAAAATTATGATCATGCAGAAGCAAAGTGTTTGTTGCTATTAAAATTTTTTGAGTGTGTCATCCTTAGCAGGGTATTGCATGTCCTTAAAATCCTGTTACAGCATGTAGGATGGGCTATGAGATCCCTGTGTGAATCTAGGGAAGAGACAGTGCTTTAGTGTCTTCCTCCTTGTTCTGTACAGTTCTGCATGTGCAGTGCATAAGCCACAAATACACAGCATTTTCAACAGGCTGTCCCTTGACACTTCTTAACTGATAGTCCTAGATGAGGCAGTACAGAACAGATTCTGGGAAGGGAATGTGGGAAAATTGAAATCAGCATCACAAAGAAAATGAACTAAACATGTGGAATCAGCAATGTGCATAGACATACACAGACAACAGATAGACACACATATCCACTGTCATTAAATTCACCCTGTGTCCTGCATAAGACCTCCATTCATTGTTATAATGAAGCCACGAAATTTCCTCCCTCAAGCAAATCTAAAATTGTGTTTTGAAGCTGCCTTCTTTCTGGTGAGGGTATTTTTTCTGCTCAGCTTCTTCCCTTTCCTGTCTGGGATAATAGGACCCACTATCAAGAAAATGCGAGAGAAAGTTTTGTACCTTTGTGCTAGATTTGGGCAGAAGGCTGAGACCTGCTGTGCACACCACAGTGTTCTTCTCCCAGCATAACTATTTTGACAAAAACACTGTTGGGAAGACAAACACGTTGACAGATGATGGGATTCTTGAGTTCACGGTCAAGCCTAACAGCTGCCATGATTACCAGGATGAGGCACAAACAGCCCCATTCATCTGTGGTGCAAATCCATTGATGTCAGCAGATGGAACTGGCTCTGGGAAATGTGGCTGCTCTGCTGTAGGTTTGTTTCTGAGGGAAGGGAGGATAAGCAGTAGAAAAAAAGGCAAAACATTAAGTAAATATGCAAATTGCAATCTAATATGCAAAGTCTCTAGTTTGTTGCTCCAAACACTCCAATAAATAAAGAAAGCTCTCCATTTGGCAACATATTCGCACATAACACTGTGTACTTTCCACAAAAAGCCTTCCAAGTCAACTGGCTAATTATTATTAGTATTTTCTCTTCTGCTGTTAGAAAAGTACCTTCCACAAAAACAAGAGCCTTGTTTTGTTGATCTCTCTTTGAGGATTTATATATCGGATTAATTAGCAGTTGGAACAGGACTCACTCCCTCTCACAGCTTCCGTTCTCCCATTAACAGTCTGTGGCTTGGTGCTAAATCTCAGAAGACAGTCCTGATATTTACTGTTCTGTTTAGTGTGGGATTGCTAATTCTTATCTATTTAAACACAACTGATGATGTCAGGACAGTCAACAAGCAAAGGCAGTCTATAACGACTAGTCCTAATGTCACTGCTGATCCTAACACTTTTGTAAACTAATCATCTTTCTTTTTATTTCATTCCTAAGTATTAAAGCACTGTAAAAGAACACTTAGTGTGAGAGCTTGGGGAGAATAACATCTCTTTTGTTTGTATTCCTAATTTTGTTAACTACAGTCTTAAATTGGAAATAATTTGCTAAAGGTCTTCTTTGCACATTGTTGTCCCTCCGTGTGTGCTTAATTCCTCAGAAATGATTCTGCTTTACAGAGGGGCCATTTTAACATTCCTAAGTGGTCACACTGGTCTTGCCCCCAGCTCATACCCAACCCAGACTGAAATATGTGACTCAACTGAACCATACTGCACTTTGCGTTCAAGACATCTGTGTGAGGATAAGCCAGCACCCAGATGAAATTGCTGTAACTGCAGCAGAATCGGACTAAAACTATTCAGACCTGAGAGAGTGCACATAAAGCTGAGCAGGAGATGTCACATCCTGCCTCCATTTCTGAAGCATCAGTGTCTGACAGTGTCAAACAGCTCAGCTGCCTGACAGGCTGCCAGAAGAGCTGTAAGCAGCAGCTCAGCAAGAGCTGGTGCTCCCTCTGCACCCTGCAGCAGGGTTCTCCAGGCAGCTCCACAAGCTGCAGCAAGCTTTCCTCAGCAGCAGGGATGGAGCATGTCTGCAGAGCAGCATCCTTGTGCTCTGGGCAGACTGGTTCCTGGGGACGACTCCGTGGGACCTGTGCCTCAGGCGACACAGTTGACTTGTACTCAGCCTGCTCACATGGCTCATGGAGAAGCACTGGTCTGCCTCCTACACCACCCTAAGGAGCCCCAGTCTTAAAGCTTTAAACACTGTAGAGGTTGCAGTCAGTTGCTGGGTGAGTCACTTTCCTTCTTTTCCCTCATTTTCCCCATCAGAAATGATAATATTCTCCTCTCGCAAAACTACAGGGGGAGGATTCAGAAGACAATATTCCTTTCCAAAAGCCAGCCACAATAATAAGAAACTTAGACATCCCAGGTGCATTGGACTGAATGTTAGGGGATTTCCAGACAATTGCACTTCCAGCTTCAGCTCCATCCAAGGAGAATGTTTAACACAGACAAAGATTCATATTTGATTTTGCTTATACCAACAAAACTAAGATCCAAACCCAGTTCATTACAGTTAATTGTAGAAGTTGCACTGACTTCAAATTGGATGCCAAATTGAATGCCTAATGAAAGACTTAATAATCTGCATTTTAAACATGGCACTGAGTACCTGTCCTGTGCAGAGATGCAGAAATTTTAATCTCAGAAGATATATTTGCACTTGGCTACACATCACCTTTAATTAAATTTCACCCAAGAGGTTTTTTCTGTACTTTTTTTTTCAATTTAAAGACAAAAACAAAAGTTCTTTCAAGAACTAAAGATCTGACCTTTTTTGAGGTCTTCTTACATTGTGTGAATTATGGTCTTCCATAGATTTTGATTAACTGTAGTGATAAATTCCTGAGAATAACTCATAACAAATATGAGTTTATTAGTCTTAACTCAGAACTTTAAACTGTTGATAACCATCTGTAATCAAACAATTAGGAACATAAATAATGTTGAAAGTATTCCTGTACCCAGTTTGACCAAGGCAAAGATTATGGGCCAGGTTTTAAGAGCCCTGTGATCCCAATAAATAGTCAAAATGTATTGGTCTTCCAAAATCCAGTTTCCAGTAGTTACTGAAAATCAGGGATGAATAATAAAATTTATACACACCTACATCTAAGTGGGCTTTGTACATATTTTGAAGTCTGCTTTATTTTTTTTGTTTGCAGCAGGTAGAGGGGACTAGAAGAGCCCTATTAGGTACATTTTTAGACTGAACTCATTAGCTCTATAACTGACCTTAATAGTTTAAAACCTTGTTGTACATCCTCTTTCATTATTATCTCAGCTTTTCTGCAGACAGACCAGTTCCTGCAGCCTTCCATTAGAAGCTGAAGAGTTTTCCTGATTTTCCTTTCTTTCCCATTCTGTGATTCTGCGATTCTGTGAATCTGTGATGCATTCAGTATCCTACTTATTTGGTCTGCTATTTTCCTTCTTGTTTTCTCTTCTAGACACTGTTTCAACCTTGTCACCACAACAGCAGTATCTTTCTACTAGTCTGATAGGTGAATAGCTAAACTGTTTATGGAGATTCCTTTAATTTACTATCAGTAAACTTTGCAATCCTTCTGAGTTTGTCTGAAAAGAAAAATAACACAAACATCATGAATAATCCAATAAATAATGAACTACTTCTGGAAATTAGGTGGGAATTTGTAAGGAAATTTCAGAAGAATTTAAAACCAAAAAAAATCAGATTTGCAAAATGGGTCATTAAAGCTATATCTACATCCAATGGCAGGAAAAAAATATGTTTGGCTAAAATATGTCATCCACTTTTATCTGCTCTTGATCTGCACTACATCAGGAGCAATCTCCTATGTAGTCTGCTTCTGGACTCTACCCATTATTGTTTCTTTTTAATTTCCTACTTAAAATAAAGCAATTATGATTTTCCCATAATAATTACCTTATCTGCAGGTGAGATTTAGCGTATGCATTCCATTATTATAATGCCCAAAGAAACTGCACTCACCACTGTTGAGGAATACCCTGCTTTACAGGGGTTCAAGTTCATTAAAGACTGTGCTCTTTTATGGATACCTGTGAAAGCTCTGTGCCATGCAGGTCTTTTGATACAGAGAAAGCTGCAAGTAGATTTAAGGCTCCCTGAGAAATGGAAACAACATGAAAATTCACAGAGATCTAGTAGCAATATTTGACAACTAATCTGAAATACAGCAAGAGAACCCAAAAGCGTCCCTTTTCAAATGGAGTTCTCAGAGCAACTTTCACATGGTGCTGGGCTGTGCTGTAAATCTTCGACGTCCCAGTATTAAACTTCTGCAGTGGGATTAAGCATGTGCACCAACAAGTTTCCAAGCAACATCAAGAGCCCCATCATGAGCACACACCATTCGACCTTGAGAGGACAGACAGGCAGACAAGAACCAGGTTTCCTACTGGGACATTTTGTGGCATTTATCTCAAGGATGCTGATGGTCTCTTCAACTCTCAGGTGCATGAGGTAGCACAGCTACCTTCTATACACACAGCTTAGATAGAAGGGAGTACAACAGGTAAAAATGGCAACCCTTTTCTACTCCCTTGTCACACCCAGTCCAGTGACACACACCAAAATTTTTTATAATATGTACAACCCTTCTATAGAGCAAAAAAAAACCCCTGCAGTTCTGTATGGCATGCACTGCATTTCCCTCCCAACTGCTATGCCTGGTGCGGAATTGAATTTAACTCACAAGGATATTAACATCTTTCCCTCAAGAAAAATTGTCTCTCCCACTGAAGTTTCAAAACACATTATTTCTTTGTACACTGTAATCTCTCTGCATTTCTGAGAGCAAATCACTTCCTGACATGTCTTACAAGAGTTATTTCCTCATCCATAATGCTTATCAATGGTATTGAAATCTTGATACACTATTTTCATGGCTTATAGATACATTACCAGCTAACTGTGTGAGAGGCACTCCCTCACAGAGAGATTAACTTGCTTTGCCAGGAATCAAAGTTAATATCATCAAGTAGCATTAAGTGGTTGATCAACTGTTGGTAGCTGTGATGCTGTGATTTCCTCAGTCACAACCCATCACAACCCACTAGTGATAATTTGATGCACAAAGCCCAGCTAGTTCAACTGGGAGTGTAGTTTGGATTTTGTGGGAAAAGTCAGGTGGCAGCAGGACAATTAAATTGAAATTTATTTATTGGTATAAAAGTTATTTTAAAGAAATAAGCATTCATTTTGTTACAGAGAAGACAGAGACTGTGTAGGGAAGTCACAAAAGAATCTAATTTCAATTCTTGTATCCTCACTTGTATCATGGCTCTTCAAATCCACATTGTTAAAGATATTCATCAAGGTGCATTTGCTACAGTAGTGCCAAATTTCTTACAATTTTGTTGCCTTTTGCATCGTTCATAGGGACCACAAATTTTTACTTTGCTAAATAATTACTTCAGGAACCATACACTAAACTTAATGAGGTGCAGTCTGCTATAGCCACCAACATCTGGCAGACCTTACCAAGGTGTATTCCTTCTTATTAAGACTTACACTGTAGTTTTCCATGTTGAAGACCCTCTGTTTTTAAGGCTCTCCTGCCATAACGAAAAGTATTCAGAATTTTTGAAGAACACTGTAAGTATTCGTAAAGTAAAAGTTGTTTGTTACAAAAGTCCTGTTCTGAAATCTCTGATTCAAAAATATTACAAAAAATTGTCCCATTTTGACTTCTGAGCATTCAGTTGTGCAAACTAATACATGTGTTTATTAAATTCACACACTTTTTCTAATTATCTGTTTGTGATAATTTAAAGATTTAGGTTTTTGTTCACAGTCAAGATGAGGACATTTTCTTCGGGAAATCTTTCATTCTCATAAAATGGAGAAACTTTTTTCAATCTTTCTTAAATAGCAAAAGAGTCAATAGATAACATTAGGAATCTCTGGAGCAGTCTTTTTGTGTTATCTGCTATCAATTCCTAGTATAGAGGCACCAAGACAGGCTGAGAGAGCTGTAGCTTCTGCCACTACTATTAGCACCAGCCATCAGGGGGTGTGTGCTTCTGTTGCACTACAATGGTGAAAATACACCTTTTTCCCTAAGTTCCTCTGCCCTCCTTCCCAAAGTCCATGAGGGCTCTACTCATGTTTGAATTTCCTACAAGGTTCCTAAACTGCATTTTAGAATTTCTCCATCAAACCTCTGCTCAGGTTTGATGCCCTGCTCATTAATTATAGACATAATTAATGAAGCATTTTAACCAACAGAAATCTCATTCATGAATTTGTCTTGATAAGCTTCCTCTCAGGGTTCTGAGATGACTGAAAAGAGAGGTCAAGGGGTGTCTTGGGAGATGAAACTGCCATTTACTGCAATTATCTGCAACATAAAAGATTTTAAAGCTCAAGATATAGCTATGCAAGAAGCATGAGAAGCAGCAGTGCAGTCAAAATTAAATTTTTCTTATTAAGAGGAATGTACATTAATGTGCATTTGTCCCCAATATTTATCCTGCTTTAATTGTTTTAGTGAACTAAAAAGGCACGTGCTTCTAATTACATGGAGATAACTGCTGTTCACACTACAGGGATCCTTTGTTTAAAAGCAATACTTGCCATGCTTTGAAGGATGTTAGAGAAATAATTTAGAAAGAACAAAGTCACAAACATTTGTTCAGTAAAAGCAGTGAGTAACTATAGAAATAAAGACGCTGATTTTTTTTTTGTTCAGTTTAAATTTGGATTTAAAAGATTAGATTTATTTTAATATGTGTGATAAAATTGTCCTATCTTTAACTCACATCTATATTTATTTTAGCATGTGAAATGCATTGATAACTTAAAAATCATTAAATAATTATGAAAGAATCAAAGCAGGTGTATATATATTATGAAGCAGTCTAAAAAATGTGCCTATTAATACTAGCTTCTAATAGGACATGTTGTCCATGGTAATAGCATTAAATTCTATATATAGCTGGGTGCAAATACGACAAATAGTTACTATTTCTCTTTGAAGGAAAAGGTCACATCAGCTTGAACTTCATGGTTTTATTTCTTTTCTCTGTTCAGTTATTGGTGTCAAGCAGCCATTTGTAGTTAACAGCAATAATGCAAATATTTGCTCCGCTTCAAATGGAAATAGTCAGATGCAGTTATCAAAGACATTAATATGTATTTAATGAGTTCACAGAAATAACCCCTGGTTTTCCAAGAGATGTGAAAACTGTCATAGTACAAACTTTCTCCAAACTATGATCTCCCCAGAACAAACAAGACATTCCCCGATTTAGTGAAAATTTCAGTGTCTACAGCATTAATGTGAGAACGCTCAAAAAACATAATCCCCTCAGTACCTGCGCATTACTGAGGCTACAGAGATAAAGTCAGTTTTATGATTTTGAAAAATAACTGGCAGCGCTGAAGAATGAACCAACCAATTATGCCCTGAAGCAACCAGTGTGACTTTGAATAGAAATAAGGCATTGTAAGGTTATTTAATACAATATTTCAAAGAGAGTGTGACGATTTGCTCATCTTTTGCATGTAGTCAGTGTTTTCTTTGTACAGTGCAGGATATTGTGCTTAAATAATTGTTGACATTTTATGCACATGGTGCATATATTGTGGAATATAATAATGATTAAAGGAGTTGCCTGGGCCACTGGAGACATTATGTGTCATTGATAGAATGCCAGAAAAGAGAAAGCACCAACAAACCAAACTCACAGAAAGTGTTCTATTGCTAATAACAACCGTCTTCCTGTCACCTCGAGATGAGAGGAAGGTTAGAGCACAAAAAATCCTGTCTACATTCTAGCTGAGGGACTCTTAGGATGTGTATTCTTTATACTCTGGCCCCTTCTGCCAACCTTGATTAGTGATCTCCAAGGATACAATGACAGCTCTGCAGGTTTGCTGTCCATAGGTTATGTTACCAGAAATATTCCCACTCATGAATATACAGTTTTGCTTAAATATTCATGTTATATTTCAATAAGAGTTTCCTAGTTTTTATAAAAGAGCTCATACGTGGATACCATCTACTGCAGTGACACCCTGAACTTCTGTATTAAGGAAGGAGCAGTCTATTGGTAGACATGACTGTGGAACACACTGCTTAGATGCCTTTTTTACTGAAGAATATCAGTTCAGTCAAATGGGTTTACACATTTTTAAGGTCAGAAGGGAACATTAGGATAAATTAATCTGAAATTCTGTGTTTAAAAAACCCACTTCTTTATGTAGCACATATAAAAATGAGCTGATAGTGCTGGAAATAGTCACCATCCTTCTAGAATTTTCTCTGTCTAATCAAGTTACATGGCATCAGCTCTGTGAGACAGAGAAACATTCACATTTTGTTGAAGGGAAATAGATACATGGATACATAAATACACATGGAGCTTGGACATAGCACAGCACATAGATTTGATGTCACCTAACCAGAATTAAGCAATACCTAGTTGCCATATCCATTTCAATGTCCACTCTACAGAGTCTCACTGCCAGTCGGAGCAATGGATATGGATATGAATATGGATATGTACTGACCATCTCTTTAAAAGATGATGGTGTAAGTATCTGAGCATCTGACACAACTGCTGTGTCATGAATTTCCTTAAACTCCAGTACTGAAGAACAGCATGGACTTTTTAACCCAGTTTCCCACTACTGTTCCCAAATTGAAGCAAGTGGGTCATCTTTATGCAGAGCATAGTACCATTGCATAACCTGGTCTTGGAGTTCCTCCAGCTCTCCAGTTCCCAGTGCATGGAAATTTCCCCCCAGAAAGGAAAAGCCACCACTTCCTACTAGACAGATTAGAAAAATAGTTTACTTTAAAATGGTGGTATTGTCCCTGCTTCTGAAAGTAGAAAGTAACCTCAGAGTGAGAAATACACAATGCAATTGTCCAAATGCAACACCTTAGAAACCACAGTGGGGAGTCAGGGAAATTAAAAGAGCCACAAGAATGCCCTTGCTGAGGGCTACGTCTCCCTCTTACTATTCAGAAAGAGCTGTTCCAAAACCAGGCAGAATAACTGGGATTCAGAGAAGTCTTTCATGACACTTTTACCTTGTTAGTAAAATAGATCTATGAATTCACACTGGTATCACTACCCTTGGGCTGTGGCAGCCCTGGGATTTCTAGGAAAGGTAGTAAAGCCCAAAGATGCAGAGCATAACTTTTACCTAAACTTCTCAGGACCGGAGGGAAGGGCACATCTTCTGCAATGAATTTTCTTTACATTTTTTTATGTAGGAGTCCAGAAGGGAGTGTGATAAGGGATCTAGTTGCAGGGCTTGGCAATGAAACAGAAATAAAGACAGCATTTTTGGTGGTAATTCTAGTTCACTTAGGCAGATGATGTTTCCATGATTCTTTACAACTACTTCCCTTTTCACACCATTGAGTTTTTCTAGTCTCTGATGTCTACTTTTCTTTGAAAGTAATGATGTAACAAGTAATTTCTATATTTCCCATAAGCAAAGGAGACAGGTCTACAGAACTAGCTGTTTTCCCTCTAAATGGAGAAGGATAAAGATTCATGTCCGGGTTTCCCCATGTGTTAACAGGAGAGGGCAGATTTAGTCTGCAGTGGTTTCTGTATTAATATGCCTCAAAGTCACATTTTTAGACTTCTTCAGTTTGGCCTTTCTCATCCCCTCCTCTCATTTCAGTGCCTGAAATAAGACTAGTTTTTGAAAAGAATTTTCTGTTCTATTCCATTTCTTCATTCAATCTGCCTAAACCTTGTAAGATTAGAAATTTAACTTAGTCTTCCGTTAGTCCAAAACCTAGTGCATCACAGGTTTCTTGAGTTGGGATGGATGCATTTGTAGTCAATTGATGTCTCAGCAACTGCATTTTTCATCTTCTGCATCAAGGATTTCTCCTCAGTTTCTCATTTTTGTTTTACATGAGCCTTAAAGCTACCACCCATTAAAAATAAAAAATAGAATCAAAGAATCACAGAATCATATAGATTGGAAAAGACCTCTGAAATCACGGAGTCCAGCCTTTGATCACCACTTTGTCAAGTGGTGCCATGGTAGGCCACAACACTGCATGCCAAGTCAGTTGCTTCTTGAACACCACCAAGGATGGTGACTTCACCACCTGCCTGAGATGACAATGTTTCCCTTTGTGTCCAATAAAGATGGAGATTTTCATTGGCCCTCCTTTAGTTGTTAACATATTTATAAAAGCATTTATGTTTCACAGCAGTGACCAGATAGAGTTCTAGTTTAACCATCTTTCTAATTTCTTTCTACATGACCTAATGACATCCTTATATTCCCCCTGAGTTGCCTGCCCCTTCTTCCAAAAGTCATAAACCCTCTTTTTTTCACCCTGAGTTCCTGTGAGAGCTCCCTGTTCAGCCAGGCTGGTCTTCCCCAATAGCTCCTGTTTCAGCACATAGGGCTGGCCTGCTCCTGCACCTTTAAATCCTAACTTTTTAATAGCCCCATCCTAATGTATACGCTTTTAAAATTTACAGACAATTTCATTTTCATTCTTAACACTTTCAGTCAAGAAAATTGGTGGTCATCTGTGTAAGAGAATCAATGTTATGTTTTATTATTAATCAATGTATACTAAATAACTGAGAAGTCAACTTCTTGATAAAATGAGATTGCATGAGCTGGCTGCTAAGTCATTTTCTTGTATAATGTTAAGGTAAATACACTCTTCCGTAGGCCTGGCAAAAGAGTTAAAAGTTGAGTGTGTTATTTTAATTTTGAAAGATAGGACGTGCCAGAATGTGAAATGAATACAACAAATTGGGGCTCAGCTTACAGATACAACAGTTTCCAGTGACTTCCAATGCCATTACAGCATAAAACTGATCCTGCCCTTTTCCTTTAACTTTCACACTTTCAGCTATTGTTTAACCTCTGCAGAGGAAGATGCCCAAGAGGATGTCTCTGTTTAAAAAGTTCTTATCTAGAGTTTTTCAAGCAACAAACTATTCTATCATTAAGTGTATATATAATAAATATGCTGAAATTACAAAAAATAACATAACTGTGCATTTAAATATTAGTAAAAAGCAATATAAGTTTTCCTTTCAAAATGAAAAATATAGCATTATAGTACCTTTACTTCACAAGAAAATGATTTCATATATAAATGGCTGCAGTCAAGAAATGTTCAGGCAATCACATTGCTTCATTGGCTGAACATCCCTAAGTGCATTATAATTTAGGTCTTAAGGTTTAATTAGCAGAATGCAGTTTGGGCAAATGAACAGCATGTAGGTGCCAAAACATGAAATCCTAAAAATAGGAACCCATAAATCTTCCCGCTGTGGTGCACATATGCAGCTGTACAGTATCTGATGGATTGAAAACTCTGCCTGAGAACAGCATTAAGATTCGCAGCAGCAGAGGAACTCGACTGAACAAATTTCATAGGGCAGCAGGAGTTTATCATGTTTGTTCTGTCAATGTAACTCACATCTCACTCGCTAAACCCCATAAGGAGTGCAGGAAGCAAAGAGAGAAAGGCAGAGGAGAGGAAATGGAGTGATATCAAACAGGGATTTTTTAAAGAGATTTATACATAAGCTACTTTGAGACTACATTGCTTCTTGAGAAAGAAAGAAAATGTAAAATAAAAGAACCATTAACTAGTATATTGTTTTTATTTTGCACTATGTTTCATGACATAGTGCTTTTCTGAGGTGCTCTGTCAAAATACCAATTCCCAAACCTTTACAAAGGAGTGCATACAGTATTTCCACTTGAAGAGAAGTAGATCATAAACCCATAAGGTGCGCTCCTACAGCAATCACTTTGACAGTTCTTAGGACAGTAGCCAACAGAAATGCTTTCTTCAGAAAAAGGATATAAAATGAGTCTATACAATCTTTCCTGTTCTTGTTTGGCCTTTCTTTGAATCATGAAGCCTAAAAAACAGTCTTCTTTTCTGGATAGGATGGATTTCCTCTGTGTGATTTGCAATTAGAGGTGTGAAAAATCATGCCTTGATTGGCTTCAAGATAAACCCAAGCTAAGAGGAGTCCAAGACAGAGGATTTTCTGCCACCACACCCATCTGAAGACAGAAAGTAAGCACCTTTGGCCAGCCTTATTTACCAAAGTGACAATATTGTTTCAACCATGAATTCTACCAGCTAGGTTTCGTCTCTGTGGGTAAGACTTGTTTTGGAGAGAGATGAGAGAGAACTGCTGGTATTGAACTCCAAAGGATTTCTGAGGACATGTGCAGGATATGCCATGGAGAAAATTACTTAAAGATTATGAGTAACAAATAAGCCTTAGCATCAACTCCAGATCAGTATAGCATTGTGGATTGACTCTTTGGAGCACAAACACTGTCCTAGGAAATATTCAAATCACGTCTGTGTAGACAGAGGTCCCTGAAGGTGGTTGTTCATTGAAATAGCAGTGCTGTGAACTTTGCAGTCAGTGTTACGCAGCCTGTTAGCAGAACACAGTTCACTGTATAGAGATGTGACAGATGGTGACTCCAGTTCCTACAAGACAGCAGGAGCAGAGATGATATCCCAGTACAAGGCCAACTAGCTCAGCATAAACATAAGACCTGACAAAACATTTCTTCACAAATGAGCTAACCAGATACGGAAGGAGGGCCAGCCTTTGCAGAGAGATTGAAGGCACAGTCTATTCCTCCCAGTGCAGAGAAGCTCAGGTATCACGTCTGAATAACCTGCAGAAACAGGCAGGAACAGCTGCTCCTAGGCTGCTACAGAGCAATCAAGCCGATTAGAGAGGTGCTAAAGACCAAACAATTTTCTCTACATGCTGCTGTCACATACAAGTCTCTGTTAGCAGCTCTGCACCATGGTCCATTTTCCACTGTACTGTTGTCCTAAAAAGCCGCTCCTATCTTAAGTGGATGGTGCTTAGCCATGGCTGTGCAGTGGCTAAAGTCCAGGGGCCCATCCTGTGTTCTTAAGATTCTTGTACATAAATAAATATGCCCAATTTTCATGTGGTTTTCTAATGTGCCTTTCCTGTTTTTCTAAATAACAAGACAGTAGTGAAACAATAATCTCAAGGATTTCTTGAACTATACCAGAGGAATGACATCTCCAAAAGTGACCACAGAAAGCAGATTTAAAATTCAAAGAGCTTCAAGGCAGGAATAATGTACCAGAAAGGGGTTCAAACCTCAATTTTATTGAGGGAAAGTCCTTTTATGTAATCTGATTCAAGTCTTTGTGCCTCTTACTGACATCTGACAAACGATTCCTGAGCTAAATAAATGAGCTCTCAGAACGATTTTAAAAGAGATTAGGTGTTTCTTGGCCCTTTTCTTGAGAAAACGTTGCTTTTGACTAATGTCTTAGAACCTATCTCACAGCGATCGCAGTAGAGGAAAGACAGTGAAGGATTGTGTGGAGTAAAGCACACGCCTTCAGCTGGGTTTAATAACAGGTCAAGTCTTTCTGCTGTAGAAAAAGTGAAAAGTAAACTCAGTGTATGCTCTGTCCACCTGTGGAGCTGCTTCTTTAATTCTAGACAGCAGAAAAAGTATTTCATCTATATTTTTAAATTAAAATAAAGGTTGGTGGGATTTTTGTTTGGTTGGTTGGGTTTTCCCCAAAAAGGCTATTTTGGGTGTAGGCTGTTCATACCTGTACAGGAAAAAAACACATAGGCTCAAAACGGACCTGACAACTTGTCTTGTTTTCAGACATCTTTTCAAGTACAGGCTAACTGGAACGTAAGAATCATCTAGGAGACAGCCCTCTGATGTGTGCATGTGTGAGACAGAGCTGGGTACCTCAGATCTAAAATACTACCTTACATTGTCAGAAAATGTATATTGAGGGCAATGATTTAGTGAACAAATACTCTGACCTGTGTTGTGATACTTCATTCCAAAACTTCCCTGGTTTAGCCTGTATTTAAAAGCAGTATGAAATGTTTCATTTTTGTCAAATTATTTCTTTTAAATATTTATTTTACTATTCTTAAACATAACTGTCTTGTGACAACATGCTGAATAGATATACAACATTTAATTTTCCCTTTTAGATGAGCAAAATTCACTAGAGTACAGGTATTTTCTGCATTTTAAGGAAACAAGAAGGATTGCTAGTCATTAACATAAAAACACAGCATTTGCAGCTTGCTATCTCTACTAATACATTCCTTCTAAAGGACATTCCTAAATGGAGAAAACAACTGGTATAGCTATAAAATAACAACCCAGACCATCAGGTGTAAGTCATGCAGGCTTGGAGCTGTAGGGTTCATTTTATGTTAATTCACTGGGGGCGGAGTTTGGATTCCCATTTCTTTCTGTTGCTGCATCTCGACAATGTCAGAGGTGCTCAAAAACACACTGAGATTAATTCACATGAAACATAAAGTAGAGCCAGGTTAGACCAATTTGTAGTACCTTATTCAAATGGATTCTCTTTTCTGTTCACTATGAACAAACTCTTCTCTTCCCTGTTCCTACTCTCTGGTTTTTTTGTTCCTCAATGCAAATGAAAAGAGCAAAGCAAAACCAAAGAAAATTTGTGAGTGCTCTGCCTCTAATTCTACTGTAACCCACTGCCTGACCAGCAGCTCCTGCCTGACACTGTGGCAATGCTCTGTGGCTTTAACAGTTTGAAGAAAATTAGGTTAGCACCCTTGCTATTATTAATACCTCATCAAAAAGGACACGAGAGCAATCAGAGAGAAGAAATGAGAGCAGGTGGGAGGGGAGATGTGAAATGAGAAAAAGGTGTCAGGAAACCATTTGTTCATTCTCTGATGACCAGCCAGCTGTTTTCCTAACCTCCAAGAATGAATAAGCCCTGGCAATATATATTGTAATACTAATGACTAATTGCATATTATTAGGCTGCAATTCCTCTGTGATAATTCAAAATGGACAGTACACTATGTCATGATAAATGCTGTTAGGGATACAATCTTCCCCATTCTGCCAATTTGGTTTGCATTTTGTCTAAGGAAAAATGTTTGCTGGAGAGAGAAGAGGAAATGCATAAGTTTTCCTTCTAAATCCTGTATCTTTTCTCCCTTTCTGTGAGCCTCACATTCAAGTTAGTTGTACTCATAGCCAACTAGTCAAAGGTGAGGACTGAACTCTCAAAATCTGATGGGATGAGAAAAAAGATTGTTAGATTGATAAACCCATAAGGTATAGAGTGAACAAGAATAAGAGCCACTATGTTTTAGCACATCATTAACCTACACAGCATAGACACTAAGAGACCTAGAAAATTCAAAGAGGAAATAATTTGCCTATTATCACACCTTTATCAAATGATACTGTTTAGCTTTTCCCAACTAGATTAGAACTAATCCTTCCTAGCTAAAGAAATTTTTTCCAAAATGAGATGGCGTAATATAAAGACCAAAACAAAAACATGAGAAAAAAAAATTACCCATCGCCCACTGTTCAGCATCAGTTTGAGGCTCCTGTGACTACTCTGTGTTAGGTGGCTTCAGCAATTTCTGTCCCATGCTGTTTGCAGGACTATGTGAGAAGTAATAGTGGTGAAGTACTCAGGCGAAAACAGGAGGAGATTTCTGTCTCTAGATCCCTTGTGGTCATGCTTCCTTGTAATGCCCAGCAAACAGCAGGGCAAGCACAACAACAGGCAGGGCACAGGAGCAGGGAAGCAGCTCTTGACAAAAAAATGCCCAAGCCAGACGTGTTTCCCTGGCAAACATCCATGAAAGCACAGCCTGTGGGCATAATCACTGATGTGGCAGAGATCCAACCCAGCAGAGGAAAAGTGAGTGAGCCTGCCAGGCTGGCTGGCTGCATCAGTTTACTGTGCACACAGATAACTGTCAGGACAAAGACAGGAGAGATGCTGGGATCTACAGGCAAGATCTGGGGATTGGGGGACAGGGCAGGGCAAGCAAGAATTTGTCTTGGTGTATCCACAGAGGGGAGAGCAGGACCAGACTATACAAAAGAAGCAAACTGTGGGATGGGGGCAGCAGTCCAGTCAACTGCACTCTGAAAGGGTGGCCTAGGGGTACATTTCCTCCATTTCTCCTCATGAAACTGCTATAAGGAGGTCTGAAAGCCCCAGGGCTGAATTCCATGCTCCCTGCAGGTGAGCTTTTGCAGTGCTTGGAGACCCAGGCTTCACACTGAGGCACCAGTGTCATGACGCAAATAGAGTAAAAGCTATGATTACCAGGGTGTACTCCTAACCCAGTGATCCAGTGGCCCCTCCAGCAGCTGTCATTCAGGTGAAGGAACAGAGAAATGCAGTCCAAAAATGGGGAGAAGTTGTTTCCATGGCTCACACAGGTGTGAGTTCAGAGATTTCTTGCACTGGATTCACCACAGAAGAAAGCACGTAATGGAACAGCAACTTAAATCCATTTAGCACTCTGTCAGTCAATGGGGTTAAGTTGAATTAACCTCTATGTGTGGAGTTCGACTAATGAATACTCCAAAATTCCTTATACTGAACCTCTGGTGAACTTAAACAGACAGGCCTTTTGTTTTATTGTAGGTTTTTTTGTTTTGTTGCAGGATTCTTGTGTACATGCTATCTCATAATCAATAGTTGTACTTTGCTGAAAAAACAGAATAAATGCTATGTGCTTTAGGGAATAAAGTGGGTTTAACAGAATTGTCGAGCAAATGTAAAAATTCCAACTACTCAGCTTGTGCCTATGAATCCACAGTAATAAACTTGTCCAACTCCATGCATTCTCAGCAAGCTGCAAGACTTAATCTTTAAATATGTACACACAAATATATATCCATAAATGAGACTGGTGAACCAGTTGCCCAGTCATTTTGGGCTGGAAGAGGCTTATCTCCTCACAAAAGATACTCAACATGGTGCCAGTCCTCCTAGGACTTTGAGTACACAAAATACCATCCCATTGATGTTGGACAGCCTGGCAAAACCTGAAATTAACCACTTGCATGAGTCCCTTCAGTCCCCACAAGTTATCTCTATCAACAGCAGGCACTAAAATTGGAAGCTCCACTGTCCAAGGCTGAAATTGATTTCCAGATAGTAAAACATCAATGCCAGCTTAAAACTGCTTCCCATAAAGTTTCTCTAGTGTGATGCCTCATTCTTTAAGGATGAAATAGGGTGTGAGTAAAAAGGTTCCTAGCTTTACATACTGCATTTGTCAGATTCACTTTTTGAATACTTTTTATGCGAACTTTCATCTTGTAACAGGATTTTTCCAAGCTTTCTTGCATACAACTGCATTTATGTATACACACAGGAATGCAGATTCAAGTTTGGAAATCACTAAGAAATAGATTCCACAAGTTGCTGAAAGCAGCTTTGTGGGGTGCCTAAAATATGGTTGAATCCAGCTGTAGGAACAGAAACTACATATATATAGGTTTTTTTAATTTGGACCTATGTTTTATATTATTATTTATTTTAAAAGCTCAGTACACTGTCAGTCTTTTTTTCTGTTCTTTATACAGGAACTATTCATCCTATGTGCTATCTGACATTTTTTAGACTTCATCTCCTAAATACAGTTTTAATGTTTTGGAGTTGCTCCCCAGGGATTGTGAAGCCTCGAGAAAGCATATGAACATCATTCACCTCTACAAAATAGGAAGAGACTGAGCACAAAGAAGCAGAGACTTTCCCTGGACAGCTGATGGACATATTTGCAGCTAGTTGGATACACCTTGAGAGGAGTTGTCGTTAGATTATCTCATCTTCCTCTATGGACTGAAGTTGCATGTGGACTTCACCTCCTGTAATGAATGGAAAAAACAGTAATATCTACAGTGCTGTAAGGGACATTTATGCTACACCCCAGAAAGGAAGTTCTAATGGATTAGATTCTGTGGAGAACTTTTGGAGTCACTCTCACAGTAGGTCTTCAGGAAGAAGCTAGAGAGACATGCCAGGAATAACACAGGCACAGCTGATCCTGTCGTGAGGCACACACAGAGGTGAGTTGGGCTCCCTGGGGTTTGGTTCTGCGTCCGTACACCACGGAGGCCACAGGAACTCACTCCCCTCCCAACTCTTTGTTCTCGGCCTCAGGGTGGTGCCAAGGGTAAGTGGGAGGTGCAGCCCCATTCTGGAGCCTCTCTAAGACTCAATAAGGGGTGTGTGGAAAATTGCCACGGTAATTTGCACATTGTGGGCCCATCTCTTTCTGTGGCATTTATCATCTAAGGGGGGATGTTTTTTCTGAGCTGATAACCAGCTGTCATGCACATTTACTAAAAATAATGCATTTCACCTTGTAAATTGATGTTGCAGTCTTTAAGGGGGGAGGCATTGCTGGTTTTTGTTGCAGGGCTTGAGATGAATCCCACTGAAGGAAAAAAGAAAAGGCTACAGTCTCAAGTACTAATAAAACAATCAATTTGCACCAAATCAAGAAAGTTTTAAGACTACCTGCAATCTCATAGAATCAGAAACAATGCCAGATGAGATGGATGTGCTACAGCATAAGAGACAAAGTTTTGTTCAACAAGTTGCAATAGGATTTTTGATTAGGATAAGAATGCAGCCACTTCACTGGAATATTTTGGGTTGTTTATTTATTTAATAATTCAAAAATTCACTGTAATAACAACATCCAAAAGAGACCTCCACTGAGCTCTGTGGGCATGAGTCAATAAGACAAACAGCTGTTAAAATGCCGCTTTTTGTCAATAAAATACCTTCAGAAGCCAGACCCACTGTTGGTGGTTAAAAGAGCCACTACTATTTAGCCCTGTGATTTAGAAGCACAATGCATTACAGTAACAACAAAGAGAGAGTGACACTGAAGTTGGATGCCAGTAAATGCCTCAAAATAATTTGTTATTAAAGCTTGACAGAAGAGGGAGAAATGTGAAGAATAATGCCAGAAATCAGATAAACAATTAGTAAATATAGCTGTACTACATGACCATTTCCTGTAACCTTCATTCAAGATGCTGCTTACAGTAACTGAAAGTGACAAAATCTGGTTTACTGTATTTTAGAAAATCCTTTTGAAGTTATGTTCTAATGTATTTTCCTTTCTACAGTCAGACTGGAATAAATTTGAGTACTGTGAAGCTACACAGTTCCAGTGAGAGATTAACTGAAAATGCTTCTTCATCACTGTGATACAATAGTACATTATACAGTTACTAGCTAAGATTCAGGGAGATAACTCCAGTAGCCAGTTGTTGAACACAGCTGAAAGTGTTAAAACATGACCTCTTGAAAAAAATTCTGTCCTCAATCCATTTTACATTGTCCTGCTATTCCATTTCTATTTGCAAATTCAAATGATCACTGAAATAAATATTACTCCACAGAAGGAAGTAAAGACAAGATAGCCTTAGCATCCTATACGTTAAGGTCATCCTCACCATTATTAACATGATGTATTCTTTTTCTTTCTATTTTTGTCAAACTGTTCCCTAGGAAATGTTTATGTGCTTCATGACTCTAAGACGTTGTCTCTTTTTTGCACTTCTACAGCTGATAATCTGACTAGGAATAATAAAAGATAATTGATATTTAATTAAATGACTGTTGTCTGAAGCTTAGAAATATTTTTGTCCATCACTGGATATAGAAAAATATCGCTTTTAAAAATTCCATTTTTTCAGCTTTAAAATTTTGGAGTTTATTATTTTTAAATGAAAAAGGAGAAAAAGAATTTCTACATCAAGCTCACAAATTATGTGGAGCAAATTGAGACATATTTTGGGTACTTATCTGAGTAACAGCAGAAGCTGGTTCAGGACCAGACTACATTTCCTTTCTGTACAATGGATACAGCCTCAATCCCACTCATTTTGGCTTTGATTGCAGCACTAACAGAGGTCAGAAATGCCTTAGATTATATCCCCCAGTTGATACACTAAGGCCAGTGCATAAATATCAAGTGAGGGAATACATAGTAGAAAAGTACACCAAGGTCTTGATAACATGCCCAAAAGACGATACAGAAAGAAATCTGTTTTCAAGAAAATTAAGCTCTGGAATGTGATGCAAAGAGGCACTTAATAGTTTCCATCCTTACAGATTTACAAGAGTCAGCTGGAAAGAGGCCTGGGAAAGTTAGTCTGATCTCTGAGCTGTCCCTACTCTGAGCAGGAGGAGATCCTTTCAGACCAGAGCTGTCTCATCTCTAGGATTCTGTGCTCACAATGTAGAAATAGCGGTAAGGACAAAGGTTAGAAAACTGAGAGGTGGGGGGTGGCTGAGAAGGGATGAAAGAAAGAATTTGGGCTGCTTTGTCCTAACCAGTTCTGGTCACACTGCTTACAGAACCTTCTGGAAAACAAACTGCCGTGATCGAACTGGATGCTGCACTGTTTTCCCAGAAGAACACACATCAGTGTGTATGGTCCACGTCTTCCTGCCAGGTGACAGTATTCCAGAAAAAGATCAGGAGATTACCAGATTATCCGATCATAAGGCACTAGTGAGGGGAACTAAGGGGCAGTGGATCAAATTCAGTAATTAAAAGGGTAAATTAAATTCACTGGTGCAACTAAAGGAGATTCAAGACGTTAAAGAGAGGAATACAAAGTAAGAGGATCATAGAGGTATACAAAGCAAAAGGATCATGGAAACATATGATTCAGTTAACAATGGACCTTTAAAGGGACAGAGGAGCTTTAAAGTTACAGGAATGGAAATTAGATCCAAGAGTGACAAACAAAGGACTGGCTGAACACAGGAAGGGGAAGAGCCATGGGGTACCCTTGAGGCAGCAACCTCAGAGAAGATGAGCATGCAAAAGACCAAGTCAAAGACAGAATTGAGTAACAACTTGATGTAAAATCTGCCTTGATTCATAGCCTAACACCATCCAGATCCTGTCAAGTGTAGGGTGTCGTGGGGTAATCTTAGGTGGGATTTACGGCGCAGAAAGAAGGCGGTGAAGCCAGAACTGACATACCCAAAAGGAGGTATTACAGTTTCTGCCTCCAGAACTCATAAAATCAGGAGAGGATCTGAAGAAGCTCTCTTTTAGACTTCCAGCTCACAGAGAGAGAAGATTGCTCTGCCCCTCCGTGCTGCCTGGTGAGGTCCGCCCAGGCCACATGACTGGCTGCTGGCCGAGATGGCGTGGAGGGGGAGGAGGGGGAGCTCGTGCCGGCCTTACAGTCCATCACGGCAGCTCCATGCAAGAGAGAGCCAGGTGGACTCCGCTCGGCTCCAGCTGAGCCAGGAAAAGCTTTGTTCTGTTACCCCAGGCCGAGGTGACTCAGCCCTGCCAGTCCCACCCCAACCAGCCGGGCCGGGCAGGCTCCCTGCAGCGCAGTCCAGCACAGGAGAAAGCTCATGCCGGCCCCCTGCAGCTCAGACGTGGCCCCATTGGCCCCACTCCACACACAGCCCAGGCGGGAGGGGGCTCAGGCCGAGCCCCCTGCAGCTCAGACATGGCTTGGATGGAAAGCGGCACAGGCGGGTCCCTCTCCTTCAGTTCAGGCGCTGGGAATGTTACACTCAAACAGTGCAGGTAGAGGTCATGTGACCATTGCCTGGCCGAAAGACAAATTAACCTTTCAATATCAGGATGGGACTTGAAAACATTCGTTTTCCCCTGCACAGAAAAAGAAAGGATGTTGTACCTACAAAACGTACAACATAAAGGCTCCAAGTTAATGAATGAAGCAAGGCCTATATCCAGAGAGGGAGGAGATAAGGAGTGCCTCAACTTTGAGGCTGAAACTTCTCTTGTAAAGACATGTTGACAAACTCGGCTATAATATACCCTGTAATATATGAACAATGGTCTAAAAGAATGAAAAAGTGGGGGGATATAATGTTCTAGCTGCAGCCAGTGGACTGACTCTTGTGTAAAAAATTCCTTGCCCTGGGAATAGTAGAAGAAGACTTGTGTTGCCGATAATGAGAAAAGGGGATTTCGTTGCCACTGTAGTAGAAATGCTCATCCTCAAAAGAGTACCTCAATGACCATCATAACCCACTGTAGTAGCTCTGGGAAAGCTACTAGAGTGGGAGGGATTTTCCAAAACAAGCAGATCTTTTCCTTCCAGGCGGCTGCTTGTATTGAGGATGAAAACCATAAGGACTGTATTTCTTATGGGGGAAATCATAGTAAAGCAAGAGAAAACTTCTCTCCCTACATGAACTGAGGAAAGGACTATTCCAGAGGTGGTAAACTAACTAAAAGTCGAAGTGTTGGTTTTTTGTATGGTCAGTGGGAAAGAAATGGGGGGGAGGGCAGGAAGAAGGGTATTCTATAGGTTTTGTTCTGATTCCTGATCTTTATTATTCTTTTTTTTTCTTTTTGCCTGTTAATAAATTCTCTTTATATTCCTTAAAGTTTGAGCCTACTTTGCCTACTATTAATCCTTATGTCACAACAAAAAATCAGGTAAATTTTGATAAGTGTGCTGGCGTTTAGCCAAGAACTCAAATAGGCAAACTCAAACCACTGCACAATTGGTGTTTCTACCTGGTTTCCCAAACCTCAAACTGAAACATAGGGCCAATGAGATCAGCTGAGTTGGTTAGACTGCAGTGCTAATAATGCTCAGGTTGTGGGTTTCATCCTCACATGGTCCATGCACTTAAGAGCTGGATTCAATAATCTTTGTGGGTCCCTTCCAACTCAGAGTATTCTTTGAAGTGTCCTGAAGCCTTCCAGAAATGGAGAACTTGTATAGCCCACTACTGAAGTGCTGACAAGACATAAATTAGAAGCAAAGGGATTCCTCTTAGATTTTCTCAATATGTTCAATACATATTTTTAAGAGACAGAAAAAGTTATGAAGGAGGCTATGTTTATATTTCCAGCCTATGTCATACAAAAGCTCTGTCTCGAGAAAATTTACTCTTGCACCCTTGAAAGTCTGTGAGGGTTATTGTTTTCTCAGCTGCCTATTTAACAGCCTGGAAAGCTTTGAAAATGACAATTGGAGAGTTTCAAGGTTGACTATCACTTGACCTTACTGATTTCTATGAATTCCTCATCAGAGAACATGTTCCTCACAGTCTGTATGTGCAGCAGAAACTAACTTCAGCACAAAAAGCTAATCTCTAGTTGTTTAAGAATCCAAAATCAGACAGGGATGCTGATATTGAAAGAAGTGTCTGAAGATTATAGTCCCATTCAAAGCTTTTCAAACATATGCTGAAAATTAAGTATGAGTGGATTCTTTGACTTAAGCAAAAATTGTGCAACTGCTTAAACTTAAAAATGTATATATCTTTTGAACTGGGTCAGGTCAATATGATTTCCCACTTTTCTGCATAGACCATTGATACAACTAAATGTTTGAATCCCTCTCTCTCAAGGAAATGATTAAAGAAATGGTACAGCAAATCAAGTTCAAATCCATGTGTTATGGAGTAATCTCAGTGTTATTTTTAAGTGGTCTGAGAGATACTTTGTAAGAAATCATGTGCTTTATGATCATCAGGATGCACAACAGTTACTTTATAGAATGAACAAACCATGCTGCTATCTTCAAGAAGGTCACAAGTGGAGATACCTGCCTGAGCCGCTTACACTGAAATGTGCCAAAAATAAAAATAAATATTTGAAACAGCAAAAGAAAATAGCAAGATGAACCATTTCACTCGGTACCTACTATAGGAAGAAATATTCTGTAGTGTTAAAGCATACCAAGAAAGATTTTATTGGTCCATTAATGTACATAATGGGAGCATTGCAAAGCATAGATATGATACAGAGGTGAATGAATTTCATTCAGTGATGGGTGACATTGTCCATCAATATGTAATCTCTGCAGTCTTCTGTGATATTTCTTTATGAAAGCAGGAGATAAATATCATTAAGTTTTGTTGCCTTTGCTTTCGGGATGATGCAGTGATGCCAACTTCCCCAAGACATGTGAAGTCATCTTCACACATGTTCTGATGCATTGCTTCCCATCTGCAGGGCAAGAGTCATCTAAGAAATTTCTGTAACAGAATCACATTTTTAAAAATTGCTGTGCTAAAACACAAGCATACATATTAAAAAATGTAAATAGCATGTCAAGCTACCTGTGCCACTCTGCTTATGAGGTAAGAGGTTTTTAATAAGTGTTATTGAAATAGGCATGGAAAGATATTTGAGAGCATCTGGTCACAAGCATACCTTATTTATTTTTATTTCCCAATCACAGATGTTTAGAAAGTCTATGGATTGCTCTAGGGGTCTGCAAATGCTAATCCAAGCAGACACATTATTGGTAGTCTTAATTCACTATACTAGGGTCAATGTCATCAGTGGAAACTTTTGTAAGTCAAAAAAGGTGGAAAACACAATATAACAGAGTATAACAGTCAGAAGCACACTCTTCATTAATCCACCCCAAACACATTAGCATGAATGATTAGCCAATATGCAGACTTCTTGCTGACTTCTCTCTGTTAGAAAGAGAAACTCACGATGTAGTCAAGTATTGCTTGCATGCAATCCTTCTTTTTAAGGAACGTATACAAATTTTGCTTACCTCAATACAATAAAAATAAACAAGAGGAAGTTTATTTTTCCAGCACTCCAAGCTGGCTCAGTTTTCTGTCTAACTCTGAGCACCATTGTACCAGCGCATCTTGAATTTTCTCCTTGTTTTTCTGGGTTTCCCGCTAGTGGTTTTTCACTTCTTTGTTTCTCCCTGACAGACAAAACTCAAAAGCAAAACTGTCGCATTGCAGCCCCAGCCCCAGAAACCCATGGTCTTGTGGCTCAGCTCCTGTTCATCCCGCTCCAAACGTCTCTGTAATGTTCCTGTCGTTTCGCCTATCCTACTCTGTACTAGGCTAAAATGCTTTTTATGGTGGTCAGCACACCTATTAACCTCTTGGGTATTCAAGGTCTTTCTTTGCCTAGCAGCAGCTTCTGGTAGCCATCAGCCTTCCCTAGCCTGGCAGGTTCATAGGGAAGCTGCAAAGCTCAGAGGGCTGATGACCAGGAATTTCTGACAGCAAGCTAAACACAGAAGTACCCTGTAGTAGAAATCCTACAGTAATTTCCAGAGGACTAAAAACTTTAAAAAAAATCTATTCACTTTGTGTTACAGCTCCAAGAGTGGCAACTGACAGTGTAAAATGAAGAGAATTATTGGTTTTGACCTGTTGTGTTTCTTGGATCCTGTGGAAGTTTCTCAAAGAGGGACGTTTGCAGTCTTCACCACCACCATGTCAAGTAGACTTCATATAGCAGCAGCTTTTGTAGAAAGTTTTTGAGGGTCAGGGGTATTTTATGTTAGAAGTTCTCACTCTTCTCAGCATTTGATTTTCTTTTTATTCTGTTATTCCAAAGGAAGTACAGGCAGTCTAAAGATTTCTTACTGAGGAGATCTCTTTCTGCATCACAGCTAGAAAAAGACAGAGTGATTAGTCCTGCTCTGTGTGTGCCTCTCTCTGTATGTGGGCCAGAAACAGAAAGAAAACTGAGAGGGGATAAGCCACATGAAATTAGTGGGAATAGAAAAGAAAACTTGCTCACACACCCCTAGCAGAGCTGGTATGTTCCACATTTGACAGTTACCACTGAGAGCCTGGGGATGACAGTAAGCAATCACAATTTCCCCCTAATTTTTCATACGCACGAAGAATAATGAACAAAGAAATAAGAAGGAATACAAAAATCATAGAGGAATAAAACATAGCCAGAGGAGAAAGCAGAGTTACATTTTTGTTACTGGACCTGCCTGCTTGTCACGTTCTATTTTTACTTTCAGCTGTCGAAGCTGGGAAGCTGAAGTACAACTTCTGATGTTCAAAAGCACAGGACTGAATGTCAGGGAGCAAAGTGATACTTCCTTGGAGGAAAAAAAAAAGCACAACAAAACCATAAATCAACATAAAAATATAATGCCTTTATCAGGTATTTTTCTTGGGGGCATTTCTAAGAAGAACATTCAGAAATAGCAGACAGCACAGCAGTGGTTGGGAGAAACCTAAAAAGTTGACCTGAAAATCTGAAGAAAACCACTGTTTCAGATCCTTTATCTGTTTATCCTGTGACTGTCTTCTTGCTGTACAGTAGCCAAAGGATCAAGTAATTTATAAGTCTATGAGGAAGGCAAAGCTCAGAAATCTGCTTCATATCTAGAAGTTCAGCATGTGTCAGACTAAGGTGTGCCTTTGCCCTGACAGACACAACTCCAGCTGCCAAATATAAACCTACTTCTGGATTTTTTCACCCCCTCCCTGAACTGCCACATGTTCCCACCAGTAACCCTTCTAGACTCAGACCAGAAAGCCAGAGGAATTTACACCTGCTGGCAAACCTTGCACAGAAGTATGGACTCAAAGCCACTTCCAGGAGTGTGGTCAGAGCATTCCCATCATGGCACAGCACTTACATTCTTCTTGGGCACCTTAATTCCAGATGGCCAGGCCAGTATGCAGAAAATCCAGATGGCCACAAAATTCCTTTAATTTTCCAACATTCCAAAGATCACCAGTCTTATTTTACCACATTTTCAGGTAATAAAACAAGGGCAGGTAGAAGAGACATGCTCAACACCATCTGACAGAAAGCATTTACTGATGGTGTTGCTGAATAACTTGCACAGTGTAGTAGTCCAATGTACCCAGATGTCTTCAGCCCAAAAGTTTTGTGTGTGAAGCCTACTCACAGAAAGGACTCAACCACTAATTCCAGTGTGGAATATTGTGCGGAAAACTTTATTAGCAGAGCAGGGGCAGGAGGCAAATGAATTGTGCAGAGCTGTACACCCATGCCAGAAAAATGGAATGGTCACCATGGGACCTACATAAACTGTGGAGAAACAGAGGATGTTGATTTCTTGAGAATAATTTTCCTTCAACATCAATCTATTTATTCTCTCATCAGTTGTCCTTGGAGACTGAGCAAGAGAAAGCTTAGTTTTATCCTTTGCAGATAGAAGCAGATTATTCAGAATAGTCATCTTTGTTAGTAAGACTTGCTGAAGTGCAATAGCCCATCCCATCCAGAATACGTTGCTGAATTTAGAAATAGCCAAAGCTACTGCTGCCACTGATCTAAGACATCACTTGATTTCATCTGGGGGAAAAGAAACAGGAACAAAGGGAATGTAATGGCTGCAAAACCTGATCTGTAGTCAAATAGCTCAAAGACAGTTGTTTCTTGCTGTCTTGCTGGAAATGAAAGCGGTAATTTTATTTTACATCCAAACCACGGAAAGCTTTGCGTTAAGATAAACTGGAGCTTGATTATTTGCAGCACACCATAATTTAGGTTGGAATTTTAGAAGGAAAATATCCTCTTTTGCTATTTTGTTAGTCTTGCAGTTTCCCTGTAACTGGCTGCACACACTACTTTGCTAACTAATATTTTACTTGCTGTTTTCAAATAAATATACACAGAATTGGGTGACACAGAAATATAAAAAAATGCAAAACTACCCTGTTAACCCTAAGTAACCACTGTGTATCAAAATAATGAAGAAAGACTTGGAGACAAGTCAGCATAAAACACATGGCACAGGAAAGCATGCTGAGAAACATAAGAAATTTGGGTGTAAACACATTTTCCAGCATTTGTAGAGATCCAGGATATCCAGCTTATCAGAAGGATCAAATGTGTTCTGAGAGCTGTGCAAAAAGCAGAACAAGAAACAAATGACATTTCATGCAATGCCAGGGTTTTTTACTGGGAGGTTGAAGCTCTTTGGAACAGATTTCCTTAGAGCACTTCAATAACATTTTGCCTGCTGCCTGAGAATGGTGTTTGATAGGGAACAGTAGGTTTTAGGTTTCTGAAGGTTTTTTGGTTTTCTTGCATTGTACAATAAAAAGAAGGTAGATCTAAAAATTTGCCACCTCGTTTTTCTGTTGCTTCTGTCATAGTACTGTTGCACTTCAGTTTCAGGGACTTTGAAATCTTTAAAGTCTGTGGAGCTGGAGCCTGCCATGTACAAAAGGCGCGAGCTTTCCTCTACCCCAGAGGTGGCAGCTGCCAGGAAAAGGCTAATAGCTTTTTGCAAGCAAAGGAAAGCCTCTGATCTTTTCTCATCTAAGAGAACACAACTGAAGCTACCCCTAGCCAAGTAAGCACAGGATTGTGTTCTTCTTTTTCTTTTGCCTGGGTTTTGTGGAAGAAAAACCCACAGTTTGCCAGGATCTGACTTTCCATCAGTTACTTATGTTGCTGAGGATGAGGGTCTTTCTCCATCCCCAGCACCTTTCTTTATTCCAACATGACTGCCTCAAAAGTAGAGCCAGCAGGAGGGAATGTGAGATTGTTGTTCAGGTCCTGCAAACCACAGTGCAGCCTAAGTTGCCAGTTTGTGTGATTTTGCAGGAAAATGCACTGAGAATGATGAGGCAGGCACACTCTCTGCCTGTAGACCCTCACTTCAGGGCAAATCTCACAGCTGGGGAAAGGAACGTCTTGTACAACCAAGCATTGGTCCAGTGAGTGCAAGTTGAGAGTCCACAGCTGCTCTTTCTATTTGTTTAAGAAAACCAACAAAATTTTTCAATGCAAATTAAGATGTGAATCCATTAAACTCTAATCATGGGAATACTGGACCTGGTTTCCAGCAGAGTAGTGTTACTTTTTTACATTTGCTGGTACAGAACAGAAAAAATGTGACAAAGCGTGTGACACATCTCACTTGTGTCATTCATCTGTTTTCTTCTCCCTTGTGTGCTTTCACACAAGGGTCAAGTCATGTAGGAAATATTTTTACTGCCTTTACATTATGTTATGACCCTTTTTCTTCTTTGGCAGGCTGTTTCAACAGGAGACCTCTGCAGAGCCTAGTCTGTGATCCTCTGACATGAGCTGGGGTCTCATCCAGTCTTGCCTAAAGCACAGCCCACTTTGTCCCACTGCTTTCTTAAGGAAGAGAGCTTCCCTTTAGTTTGCCAGCATGAATGGCTGCAAAACGATGTATCTAGCTATGTGAACTCAAAATTGAAAGAGAAGACTCTTAGAGGTTTTATTCTATAGTTGCAATAATAGTGAAGCCATACTGCTCTTGCTGCACATCTCAGTATTTTAACATATCAAGGCCTTTCTGCAGGGAGTGTTATAAAACCACCCAAAGATATTACAGCAATAGTTTTCTACTGCTGATTCTTAATTGCTGAGGCTAAATGCTTCTCTTCAGGAAAGGACTTTAAACCAAAACATTTTTATTTCCTCCAGGCGTCTCACTACACCTAAGAGCCATTCACAGTCTGGGAATGTTCTTTTTTTGGAAACAAAATTTAACACTATCTTTGGGCTACATACCTGAAGAATTTTCTTTTACTTAAAAGCACCTGTGCTTCCCTTCCTTAATTTCATTTGCTCTCTCCAACTGAGACCACTTCTCACGTTTAGTCATTCAGCAACTGGAATTAGTTCTGGTAAGGGCAGACTTCCTTTTCTTGATTTGTTCTTGTTGTTGTTTCATTATGGTTTGGTCAGACTTGTGAGCTGCCCACTGGTTAAAAAAAAAAAAAAAAAGTGCTTTCTGTAATTTGTCAAGAGTCAGAGGATGTTATTTGGCCAGTAATAGGACATCTTCATCTCTTGCATTAAAAGACAAAATTTTCTTATATAGAAATGCCATTAAAAAGGAAGGAAATTATTTAATTATTACTACATGATTATTTCTCTTTGAGATGAAAAATACCTTTCTAGAAAACTGAATTCAAGTTTCATCAGACTGGCGCTTGTGTGAGAGCCTCTGTGTCTATACAGTGTATGTGTTTCCTGTGGAGATTGATATTTATGTATTCAAAATCATATCTAAACCAATTCTGTGAACAGCTTGTAGAAGGTTTCAGGCTTCCAGTTGTGTAAATACTTCCTAGACTTTTAACTATATTCCTTTCCCTGATTATTTAAATCCCCAATGATGAAAAGTAGCAATAACACTGTGTAGACTATGTAAAATAATATCAAGAAAGACTGAAACAATCTGTCTAATCAGGAGAGGAGTTATTATAGATAGTATTGATATATTAAATTTTCTTTTTTTCTTTATAACTTTTTTTTTATTCACTATAAGTCTTAAAGGAGCTGCTGCAGGCATCAGGCTTGCAAGTACCATTTACAGAAATTCATGCATGGTTTCTCTTTTTTTCCCACAAAAACTACAGTAGGAACCATGCTGTGCCCTTGTTTCTCACATTAAACAAGTGCATTGCATTTAAGTCTAGAGAAGATGAGGGATGTCTTATCTACCACAATGCATCCAGTCCATCAATTTCTTTTATCATTTTGTTTTCTCTTGACTATGTTTTCTTTGCTTTCTCACCTATTTTTCAATATTTTGTCCTTAACCGGTTTCATGAGTTCACTTACATCAATAGTCACAGACACTCCTACTAATCCAGCAAAGAGTTTTGTGCTTCTGCTTTTGCTACTTTTAGTCTCCCAGTTCATGAATACATCTCCATTGCTTTCTGAAATTTTCATTCCCATATCCACTTTTCCTGCTACCACATTTCTTTTTTCACTTCATCACCAGACTTTCCTTTTTTAATTATCTTACTGCTTGGTCTGTATCCTTGTCCGTGTACTGTAGTTTTGTGCCGTCTTTGCACTAGAGCTCAATTATCTGCAGCTCTGAATTGGTTATATTCCACATCTCATGTCGGCCTATTTCATCTTGTGTTCTCACTTTTTCTGTTTTTTTTTACAGAAATTTCATATCTGAAGCCTTTTTTAGACATAATTTCTGACTCTGGTACATCAAATTTATGGTTTGATTTAATAGAACTTGTGTAGATCATTTAGACTAGGTTGATGCAGAGGGGGTTTTTTTAGTGGGTTTTAGGCGGGGTTTTTTTTATTGTTTTGGGGTTTTGTTGTTTTGGACTTTTTAAGGTTTTTGTTTGTTTGATTAATTGTTTCACCAGCCTTTCAAGTTTTGTTTTCTGCTTCTCCTGTAAGTAAATTGTTTTTTTTTATAGGTCGCTGTAGTTAATAGTGCATAGGAAGTAATGCTAATCCATTAAAATAAAGATCACATAGAGCAGATGTCTATCACATCTAGTCCTTAATTTCAAGTCATTTTCAAACTAGGAACTACAAATAAAACAGCAGGCTGTGAAAAAGGCTGTGAAGGGAACTGTGGAGCAAAGCCAAACCCACCCTAGTAGAAACACTGCTAAAAGAATATCGATAGGCGCCACTGGCAGAGGTTTAAAAAGATATTCCCTTTCCCCTACAAGTCAGTAAAAAGGAAGATGATGTGTTCTGATTTTTGAAAATTTTCTAAAAATAAAGGAGAGAATAATAAACTGAGGAATTGTAAGTAGCAGCTGCTTCTCTCAAAGCTAAACTGCAATGAACTGAGAGCTTTACAGACCAAGGACGTTTTGAATGCTGGTGGTGCTGGAGGTGAGGAGCATCCAGAAAGGAAACAAGAGAATCACCTTTAGGGGACACAGGAAACAAGACTCCTTGAACTGTGAAGCTTGACTGAGCAGCAGATGTAGGTTTATCGGATATGCTGAGCTGCCTGCTGTTTGTTTATCCTTCTCTTCTCAAGGAACCTGCACTTTGAGCTTATTTTCTGTAAATAAACAAGATTACACCAAATTATATACCTGACTTCTATTTTTCATCTTAAGAGGAGCAACTTGCCAGGATGTATTGGCTAACTGCTCCAGCAAAGTGGGTAATAGTATGAATTTGTAGTGTAAATTTAGAGGAGGTGACAAAGTTGATTTGAAAGATAGAATACAGTAGATGACACCCGTAAATCAATCCTCTACATTCACGTGGCTTTTAAAACTAGACTGTCCCTAGTTAGCTATTTAATATTTCTCTACAGTATCAATTTTTTTTTTTAAAAAAGGTCAAGAGCCCCACTTGAGATCAAGCTTCCCATCCTAAAGAAATTGTAAACACAGGGAAGAATACTGTTCCTGTATAACAAAAGGAGGGATTTTCAAATAAGCATATGAAAAAAAAAATCATGGGGCTTTGAACTAATGTGATTTAAAGTTGCCTAAAAGTACTGTCACATTTGTCTTGTATCTTTCCCATGTCCAAGCATTTAATACATCATCATGAAGAAATTTAAAAGGAAAACAGTCAAATGCATGCTTGTTAGGATTGCAGCAAGCTGGCTTGCATTTTGTCAAGCAAAATCACCTTTGTGTACTTGCAAATTCTAGTTTGTCCTTAAGAAGTGAGTTAGAGTCTGAATAACAGTAACCAACCTGACTTTAGAAGGTGCTAATGTCTTTTCCTGTTGACATGCATCAAGTAATGTGTGTAATTGCTGCTCTGTCACAGTGAGTACTCACTGAAAATTGGAATATTTGTTGAGAAGTTTCGGCATTTTGAACAAAAAAAAGGACACTTCAAATCAGTTTAGTTCAAGCGTTGCATTTCAGTGAATGAAAAAACAATTGCTCTCTTATGAAACACTGTATTTTTGAAGAGTTGTTTTAAGCAGTCAGATTTCAAAGACTGAATGGCTCAACTCAATCAAATTGACATTTTTCTAAAATATAGTTTCATCACACAATGACGGACTCTCATACAATAATGATCTCCAAGCAATGGTAATTTCCAGTTAGCCAGAAGACAAAATAAGTGACACTATGATAATTTAAAGTCTCTTGTAAACAATCAATTTAGTCGAAGACACTCCCATAGACATGTCCCCCTTCCACTTGATTTTGTTGTCCCTTTGAATTGTGAATTGTCAATTATGCCAAGTAATTATTTGCCCATTCCCTTTAGCAAAAAATGGTGGTCCTTGTGACTGCCTTACACAAGTGAGCTGTCCAGGTCTGCTCTCACTCATTTTTAAGATCTATAGCTATGAAGCAGATAGACAAAAATGCTAGCTTTGTGATTTATCACAGAGGCAAGCAAGGAGCTATGAAAAGGAAATATTCACTGCAAAGGCAACAGGACCTTTCAGATAATTAATGTTAAATGGCAGCTTTGTCTGAGCAAGGATGAAAAAAGGGTGAACACATCTTTCATGACTTGGTCTTTTATGATAAGCAGTAATAACAAAAATCTCAAGATACGTAGATAATTTTTGCCCTGCTGACTATTGATTTTTGGTTTGAATTTTTTTATTTAAAAAGCCCCATCTTATATCTATAACATTACAGCTCCTTTCATTTTAAGTAGGAAAATAATCCCTTTTCTTTAAAATCCCAGATTTTCTGTGTTTTGCAATACTGTACTAGACATTTACTGCTGTAAGCATTTAGCAACAATTGTAGAAGTTGCTTCATTCTGACAAGAAATGAATGAGTTGCCATCTAGGCTTCTCATTAAAAAGCTAATCTGAAAAGCCACTGTTGAAAGTATTTTGCAGCATTTTGTCAGCTACCTTTTGTTGTTTTTTAATACCTTTTGTCGCCCTTGACAGGCTTCAGAGGCAGGCTCATGCAAACCTCAGGAAGCTGAACAAGGTTGAGTGGAAGGTCTGCACCAGCACAAACACAGGCTAGGTGGTGAATGGATAGGGCCATGAAGATGCGCAGAGGGATGCAGCACCTCTGTTATGAAGACAGGCTGAGAGAGCTGGGGCTGTTCAGCCTGGAGAAGAGGAGGCTCCAGAGAGACCTTAGAGCAGCCTTGCAGTGCCTTAAGGGAGCTACAAGAGAGTTGGAGATTATTACAAGGGCATACAGTGACAGGGCAAGGGAGAACAGCTTGAAACTGAGAAAGGGTAGATTTAGATTGGATATTAGGTAGAAATTTTTTTACTGTGAGGGTGCCTAGGTGCTGGAACAGGTTGCCCGGAGAAGCTGTGGGTGCCCCATCCCTGAAAGTGTTCAAGGCCAGGCTGAAAGGGGCCCTGAACAACCTGGTCTAGTGTGAGGTGTCCCTGCCCATGGCAGTGAGATTGGAATAAGATAATCTTTAAGGTCCCATCCAACCCAAATTGTTCTATGATTTATTCTGTGATTCTCTGGTCAAGAAACCTACACTGACCTGGTCTCAGAGCACTAAAATTCCATCCTTGAAGTTTGTTCTCTCCTTTTTTGGAGATGTTAAGAGCTCATTTTTTCCCTGTGCTACTTGCTCTGTGGCATGTAAGCTGAGCCTCTGAGCTTTCTGTCCAGGGCCTGTGAAGGCCAGTGTCTCTTTAAGATTTTAGTTTGGAGACAGCAGAAGATTGCAGATTCTGTCATAGCTGTGTTGGTTACCATTTCTAATGTTTTGTCTAATAAAAGTAATTTCACATGATGTAATACCTGTTGCTATATATATATCTATATATATATATATTTATGTATATGTATATACATATATGTATAAAAAGACCAGATTTCTCTAGATATCAGGAATTCTGCTCTTACTGCTTGTTTCTTTTTGAAGTTTTCCATATTCTTTTCAGAGTGTCTTTCTGGTGCGGCCAGTTCACACATTTTAGAATGTGAAAAATATAAAGTCATGCTATTTTTAACTTATTATTAAAAATCACAAATTTAATTTCAAAAAGTGGAGCTTTGCATATAGCAGAGACATAACTGGTTAAAGCATATAAGTTCCTACATAGCCAACAGCAATAGGTGAATAACAGATTCATCTGATGCTGAATAACCTTCTTGAAAACAGAATATCCTGACACACTACACTGTGCCTATAAGTGTCAGGTAAAGGTTATTTTTAAGTTGGTGAAAATTTTTGCACTATTGAGATCAGCCAGGGCTGATTGGATTAAGCAGCTATTTACTGAGAATAAAACAGAGAACCAAAATATTGCTTAAGTCAAGAAGGAAGGGATGTTGAGTGCTAGTCACCATCCAGCTTATGGACACAGTCTCTCCTTGTCTGTTTGGGGTTTCCCTTCCTATTCCTGATAGCCACCTACAGGCCTGTCAGATGCTGGTGACAGCATGCCTCACTGCAAGGGAGAGACATCACAGACCTTTGCCTTCTCCGTTTGTAGGCTCCCCAGGGATGGTGACAACACGGAGACGGGGAATGAGAGATGTCTGTGATGACACGTCTGGGTGAGAGACAGTAAATTTTGTGGCTTCTGCAAAAATAAGGTAGCTCTTCCTCTGTTTTGTTACAGAATTTCTGTTAGCTGTAGCTCAGACTCAAAGTTACTTTCCTAAGCACTGTATGTATCTTAGTAGCTTTTAAAAGTATTTCTTAACTATTGTGTTAACTAGCTTTAAAAAAAAATCAAATATGCAATTTTCAGTTGTCCTGGGTCATTAAGCAAATTGCCATATCTCTTTCTTCTCCTACAGCTTGAGATTCTAGCATCTTCTGTGGCCCATTTCTTGGATTAAATATATGACTTAAAATGGTGAGAAAAATGATAAATTTCTCAGGAAATCTTAAGATTTGCTGTACACTTATCCAGAATCAGAACAATTTTTCTTCCTTACAGATGACAACTCTCATCAATCTTTTGCAGATAGACAAATGAAAATATAAGTTGTGATCCATGCATAGTATTATAGCCACAGGTTGCTGGTAAAAAATTGTTTAAGTTCAGCTAGCGGAAACTTTGTGCCTTCTTCACTAACAGAAGCTTTCTCACTGCTCCACCCGTGGTGCTGGCAAGCCCAAAGGCTAGGATCTAGCATTTGGGTTTGTTTCTCTCACTTCTTTTGAAAGGAGAGTGGTGAAGGATATCTATATGCCATTGTGGTCACAAATGCTGTCAAAAACCACAAGATTTGTGCAGAATAGGCACCTGCTTCAGCCAGCTTCATGCTATATTAAGAATCCCCTTTTTCCTGCTCAGAAGTGGCAGACAGGCTTGAGCCTTAGTTTCTATATGTCACCTCTAATACATTTTAAAATTCATTATAATCTTGGATACACTTTTCAAAACCACTAATGGCTGTCATCAAGGTTTGCATTTCCCAGCAGAAACTCTGAAGTGAAGGATTTTCAGCACACCTGGAAGTTCACCATTTCTTTTGCAAAAGTTGTTCTGTTATTCCTTCTTTCTCTGTCTGTCTCAGTGTTTTTTCCCCTCTCTCCTTTCCACCTGCCCTCCAGTTGCAGCTGCTTTATCCTGGGGCCTGATTTCATTTTGTAATCATTATTTCAGAGCCTCTGTGATTCCTAGTCTCTGGTTCTGCAGACAAAGTTTTCTCTGTAATGTTTATTTACACACTCATCTGAAATTCTTGAGAGCAAAGATGTGGAATAATGCATCATTTAGAAAGGAATTGTTCATGTTCCCACTTTACACACTGTTACCAAAATATCGTCTATTTTATTAACAACTGTCTTGGTTTGAAAGACAGGTGTCTGCTAAGGAAGACAGGAGCCTCCCTTGGAATGGAAAACTGTAACCCCTCTCCCACCGAATTATTATAAATTTGAAATCAAGAGGCTCTCAGGCAAAGATATGGGAATAGGAATAACAGTTCTTTACTAATATCTAAAATAAAGCTAACAAATAATAACAACTATGGCATTAATTAACAAACAACCAGAACCCCAGTGGCAGCCTGCCTGGCCTCGGGCACCTTTTCCCTTGGTGCAGTTCCAGTCACAGCCTGCAGGGGGCGCTCCGGATGCGNGAAAACCTAGATCCAAACGCCAACAACACAAGTAATTCCCGTAGATATTACTGTATCAAAAATGTCTGCAGTAATGGACCTAATATACTATTTATTGGCCTTTAACTTAGCACTTGTACTTGAATGACAATAGTTCCATATTTTAATGTCCCTTACCACACACTTTTATACTCCAGCGAACATTTTCACTGTGCTGTAAAATGTAGGTGGTATCAGATTTCTCTCTTCTTTATAGTTTAAAAAAACTACACAAAAAGAGTCCAACTAGATTTGGATTTTGTTTCAAAAAATAAATATCTGTCTACAGTGTGTAGATACATATATTTATATTTTTATATTTATGTATGTATAAATTGGGCTTGATTCTATTGTCTCCACTGAAGTCAATGAAGCCGGTTTGGTTAAGTGTCAGAAGCCAGCTGTGTGTATGACACAGTGTGGGTATGTGTATTTGCTCTCTGACCTGCAAAATATCCTATTGGGACTAATATAAAATACAACAAACTGATATAATTTGGAACAATGCTTTCCGTGGTGAAGGAGCAAAGCAATCAAATGAATAAAATAGCTGGAATAGAGTTCATTGCACAAATAAGTAGCTTTCATGCCAAAATATGTGTTCAGAGAATAGTTTATGTGCTAATCATATAACCGTACATTGAAAGATAGACAAATCTCCTTTCAGAGATGGTTTCTAGCCCAAATTGTTCATAATCTATGGTTTTTAGAAAGCATATGAAATACAACAAAATTTAATGTTGACAAAAATACTCTGCCCTGCCGCAATATAAGGTCAGAGCAGGTACTCATATTGATGGAAACTGCCTCTGTTACAGATGTTACAAGTGGAACTGCCCCTCTTGGCTCTTTAAGGCTCCTGCAGCCTCTGATTCTCATTATCTCCACCTGTTCTTAGCCTCATTGGTCATCAAAGCATCTTCTTTGACTTCCTTTGCTGGCACTTTGTAAAATGATGTTCAAGTTCATGTTGTATATTTACGTCCCCTTTGTATTTTTTTCCTTCTGCATTTAGGAGAGTGCCTTGAAAACCAGCCTCTTGGGGACATTCCTAGGCTCGCTGGACAGCTGTTTCTATGAAATTATTTTGCTACTTTTAGACACAAAGTGTGCTTCTGTTCTCTTTTCCAGATTTGCTTGTGGGAGTCCTAGGAAGAAGACAATCAATTCTTTTGTTTCCTCTTTGAAGTGTGTAACTATGAGTTAATATGTTGCTGAAGGTCCTCATCATCTGAGGAGGCTGAGGGGGGAAATCAAGACCTTGATTTTTCCAAGGTATTTTTCTCTTAATATGTCCATAATATTTGTATTTAATTTGTTGACAGCCTTTTAGTTGTATGGCAACCCAGCCCAGCAGTGGGATCTTGAAATCTTTGGTGAATGGCCATTATACATGTGCAGGCTGGATGTCAGTATTTGGGCTTGATGATCAACAGTGGGACTCAGTGGTCTTAGAGGTCTTTTCCAAACTTAAGGATTCTGTGAAAGACCCATGAAGAAAGAGTCCATTCTGTCATAACCCTTTCCAGTCCAGACCACATCCATGTGGAAGGTGAAAAACATCCAGGATAAACTGGATGATTGTGCGTGCCAGTGTTCTCCCTGGAGGTTTACTCAGCTAGGGCACTTCACAGTTAACTCTTCTCAAAAAAGACAATTTTTTAAAATCAAAAGTCACCAGGAATAACAGGAAAAGCATCTGTGTAGGAAATGCAAGGCACCGTCAAGAGCAATATTTAAATGTTGGTAGATACTAGGCATAAAGACATGGCATACTCACTGGTTTTTAGGATTGGGCTTTCTGAATAAGCATGAGATATTCTGAGTGGCAACTGCTTTTGGAGAAAGTTGTTGGATATGTTTCTAAAGAGAAAATAATCTGTCCCTTCTGAGACCCATTTAAGGGGTTGGTGTTACTGAATATCTGTCAGAACTGAGTAAAATCATCTTTGGCTTTTGTCCAAAAGAAAATATTTGGATACAGATTTACATCATTGTTGTGGTTTAGGAACAACATTCTACAATTCAGTGTTCTCGCTGAAAACCATCCTGCTCCTTCCCCTCCCCACCCTCCAACTGGAGGCACAAAAGGGAAATATCACGGGTTGAGATAATAATAATTTACTGTAAACAGAAAGGAGACAAGAAAACGAACAGTAACCACAAAAATATTAATAGCAGAAGGTGTAAGAAGAAGAAACTATTTACACAGAAAGCCCCTGACAATAAACAAATGCCAGACCGTTCATTTTCTCGACCTGAAGGAACCCCTTCTCCATGGAAAAGAGAGAGAGATTCTCTTTCCCTTGCCTCCAGTAATGATAAGAGGTGGCATAGAAAAACATCAGGGTCCTGACCATGGCCCCTATGGCTATTATGAAAAATTAATCTGGCCAGAATCAGAACAATAATTCTTCATGAGAACTGTTTTAAAATTATATATGAATTACAACTTTTAAACTAGGATATTTATCTTCAGAACTTTTATTCCTCCTATTTTGCAGACAGCTCTATTGCTCATATGCTCTTCTACTTACAATAAGCTTTCCATGTAAATAAGCAGGGCCCCAAAAAGCCAGCTTACTACAGCAGGAGGTAAGAACAGCAAACCAAAGGTTATTGCAACATTGCAGTGGGAATGCTATGCCTCAGATAATATAAGATATTCATGCACAAAATGTCTACAAAGGTCTATTTTTAAGAAGGCAATGTCAAGTTGAATAATTTTATAAAAGCTTTTTTTTAAAAAGCTGAGCTGTTTTCTTTGCATGTTGTTAAAGCATTAAAGTGAAAGCTTTACATGGGAAATAACAGAATGGACAAATAAACATTTACTGGGCTTTTTAATTGGTGGTAAATTTCTAAAACATAAAATCAGTTTCACGTTTATTATTTTATTTCTACATGTACATCATGGTGGTAATGTATAATTACACTCTAGTATGGTTATCACTTTTTGCATTGTGAAGCAGTAAAAAAAATGTTAGAAAACGATTTCTGTTTGACAAATGCTCTATCCCTTGCAGTTCAAAGTGTGAAACTTATACATCAGGGTCAAAATGTATGCAAAAATCAATAATCTGAACTTCTGCTGTGATTTGAATAAAAAAGAAAATCACCCCTTTCCCATGGGGCAGGGGAGAAAAGTAATTTGATGAAAATAATGAGAATGTTGTTTACTGTATATTACCTTTTTTGTTGCCATAAATAAAGAGAAGAATTTTGCACACAACAATCAGAATAAAGAAACCCATTTGTTTCTTGTGAATTGTGTATTTCTAGTAGTCTATTTAAAACAAAATGTGGTAACAAAGGGTGAAAGATACACCTCCTCTGAGCTCCTTGATCAGACTGATACTTGGAAGTCTAGCAAGAAATCAAGGTTTGTAACCCCTTCAGCAAGTGTCATCATGCTTTTTGCTCTAAGAAGTGCAACGAACTAGAGCAAGAACTAGAAAACCTATCAAATAAGTAAAATGTAAAATGTGAGATGTTTAATCAATGTTTGATGAGGTAGATGGAGAAAAAGGAAGACTTCAATAATCATTAAATCCAAAGTCTAGGGGTCAGGTCATTGCTTCCTCTAAATAGTGCCTCTCAACAGTAATAGCTCCTCTAACTTGGACTGGAGAAATGGTGCCTTATCTTCATTTAAATTACAATTTACAGACTCTTAATATGACCCAAAGTACAACAAAATTTGGCTCATGCCCTTTGGAAATATCTAGTGGTAAAAAGAAGTAATCCAAAATATTTTAATTGGTTGAGGTATTTTAGGAGGAATTAGCAATTAGAGCAATCCCTGGAGGGATCTCCAAGTAGGCAAGTAGGAGGAAAAATTGACATTTATTATTAACAGAGATTTTATAGAATAAGAAAAAGACTGAAATCCAAACACATTTCTGTCAGAACAAGGGATCGATTTGAATCACAAAATGCAAATCTTGTGGGACCTAAATCCCGAAGTCTGATGCTGGCATGTGGGATTTTGAGCTAATAAAACCTGTAGGGCAAGCAGTACGCATCTGGGGGAAATACCCATGATATAAAAGGCCAAATGAGGATCGATACCATTAATAAATCACTTTCCTCAGAGCTATTTCCAGGCCATGTATTTGAAGCAGATTAATAGATAAGTCTAGATTGTTTCAGTAAGCAGTTTGGATGAAGCTTGATTCACCTTGAACAGAAAGACAAAAGACCTGACACAATTCACAGACTGTGATCCAGATTCTGTTCAATGCGGAAATCTAAAACAATAGGAGGTGCAAAGAAGAGAGACCTCTCAAGCAGGGAGGGAACAGGTAATGTGAAGACTATGACATTTTATTTTCCTGCTAAACTCCTTTAAAAAAACATGTCATTTGGTTCTTGCAAACAGGGACTCCAGCTGTGTATAGCAACTTGGTATGTACTCAACATTTTACATGAATGGAATACAGAACTGACAATCTGACCTGTGTTATTTTCTAGTCATTCAAGTTCTGACTGCGGGCAGCTGAAGGCAAAGGTTTTAACTAGAAATAGTTTGAAAATATGGGAGAAAACTTTTAGAAATTGTGGTCCAGAAAATACATGCTTGATTTTGCAATTCTTTGTGTCAGTCTTACCAACTTTTTTTCACTCTGAGATTTTCTTCTTTTAATTGCAATTTCTAACTCTGCTGCTCATAAGTGGAAGCTAAATGCTTTAATCTCAATTTAGCTAATATTTAATAGACCTGTGGAAACACAGACATTTATAAATATGAGCTCTTTACAGATCTCTGTATGTTTTTAAATTATTTAAAATTTGGTAACAAGTATTAAATGATTTTTAAATACAATAAGCTTGATTGTGCATTACAATAAACAACAGGGGTTTTTTTCCCAAATAACTACCTTTTCTTCTTTTTTTTAAGTATTTAGTTATGCTGTTTAAAGGTAAAATGCTAAAAGGGCAATTTACAGCATGAACTGTAAATGTCTGTTAAAATCCAGCTTGAAATTTCAGGTAACTGTGGTTTATTAACATTGAAAGAAATTTGGCACCTGGTGTATGGTCCCAAGTGCCAAATTCTTCTATTCTGACTGTAACATATCAGATGGGCCAGAGCAATAGAAGCTGGCCTGCAAGACAGAGGATGACTTGAGTAGGGTAACAGGAGTTGAGCAAGTACTGAAGTGTTCTAAGGAGAGATACAGCAAATACCATCCTAAGAAAGAAAAAAAAGGAATTTCTGGAAATATCTGATTCAGGAAACTAAGAAAAAATAAAAAGCTTTTTATGCATATCAATATATTTGAAACAGATGTGAAACATTCAAGACCAGATATCTTGAGCAATTTCCAATTTGAGATCAAATTATAACAGAAATCAGGAGTCCCAAAATGAGAAAAGGATTCTCGGAAAGAAATTTTTTTGTACATAAAAAACAACTGCAGATTTGGCAGGCTGAGGAAGGCAACCAAGACAGGCCATGTGTTTTGAGGGGAGAGAACAAGAAATGTTAATGCATTGGATAAGTAAGTCTTAAAACTCCAGTGAGCATATAGAAATGGAGCAAGATCAAACACTCAAAGGAAAGTCAAATACTGAACTGGAATTTCCTCAAAAGAAACAGGATGAAAAATCGTGCAGGATAAAGAAAAAAATCAGATTTAAGCATGTCTGGTGTTTAGGCAAACTATAAGAAGCAAATCCAACTTCTAGAAAAGTCAATAGAGGATGACTGAATGCATCTAAAATCAAGCTAATGATGCAGTTTTGAACAAGTAAAAGGAGGTCTCTGTGTGAAATTTATTCAAATAATTATATGTGAGAACCGGAACACCAGCTTAAATAGTAGTGAAATCTTTATGATTTATAAAATAAACCCTGGTGCACAACTTTGTGTGCTAGCAGCAACAAAAGCTTTGGAGCAATGTTAGTTGTGTTTAAATAGGGAATGTTTCAAGAAGAGAGCAAGAGAATAATTCCCAGTATACATGTGTATGAAGGAAGGTAAAAAAAAACAAGCCAAGTTATATGAAAAGGTTCTTTTGATGAAATAAGAGCAACAAGCTTCTGAACAATTTTTTTTCTATCTAGAAGCAGCATCAGTAGAAGACCAGGGGTTTTGGATATCAAATATTAGTGCTTACTAAATGGGACGTATTAAATATTATTATGATAGTTAAAAGACCACATTCAATGGTTATGAGATTAAATGGTTTTCTGAAGAAAAAGATAATAGTATTTTACTTCAAGTTCAGGGTGTCCAAGCTCAACAGTGTTAAGGATACTGCTGTGGAAAATGACAGGAGAATGCTTTAAACAGCTGAAAAAAAAATCAGATTCCAATTTGGCAGTTCTGAATTTCAGGGCAACATCCTTTAAATTTGATCTGTCACCAACTGAAACAGGATTTGACAGAAAACTTAAGAGCTAGACACTTTGATTGTATAATCTCTTCTTTTAACCTAGAGGTAAGACAGAAAAAGACAAAAATTAAACAGAAAGTGTACTTGGGGAATGGAAACTATCATGCAGCCGGTACATCTGTGGGACAACATAAGTGCAGGAGGGACTGGAGACAACTCCTCCTCTTCAGGAAGAAACTGAAGGAGTAAGAGGTAAATTCTGAAAATATAAGTGTAGAAGCAGAAGCAGCTGCAGAGGATTTGGTAAGAGAAGGCACAGTACTGCAGTAGTTTAAGAGCTGAAGATGGGAAGAGTTCTAGAGGCTCCTTTATAGCTCGCTGGGTTT
>VZTZ01034179.1:0-10067 GCA_013400955.1 Drymodes brunneopygia
AAATCAGCATACTAAGTAAATAAAACAAAAGAGTTTACAAATAGTTAGCTACTGAGGTATTTTCAGACTTTTATCTAATTCTCAGTAGCTTTTAAAACATCGACAAAATTCTAGTGAAAGTCATTTGCAGCTAATGTTACATCTAACTAACTAAACTTTACTTACCATTTAGGATGCAAATATGCTGGCTATTTGCTCTGTAGTCCTACAAAGCAGATTACTTGCATGCTCTGACCACTGACAATTGCACAGACAAACACGTGCTGTTACTTTGCACTCTGCCAGCTGCATTCGCTTGTTCCCTCACCACTTAAAGCACAATCCTGAGAAGACTTATATATTCATTTCCACTGAGAGCACCAGCGTGTTTAATTGAAGTTAATGGGAAAATTCACAACAAAATGCTAAATATGTGTAAGTAATAAGTCTTCACAAAGCTGTTCCACTCCTAAATTTAGAACATTCAAGCAGCATTTTTTCTAGTGTAAATATGCTTATAACAGTATTTAAGCATCTGTAAAACAAATTAAGACACTGACAGTGCTTCCTAATTCTCACTTGCATTGCAACAGTAGTTGGTGGTCCCGAGTAAGATTAGGATTTGTAGTCTAAAAATACAGACAAGACAATTAAGCAAAAAGGGTTGTATTATATAAAGACTGAATAAAGAGTGTGATGTTTTGCATTCCTATTAATTTCAATGTGATGGTGCTTATTAGAAGATTCCTCGGCAAGGAGCTTAGAAAGCAACATATTAACATTCACCATTCAATTCCTCCCAAGTCCTTGCATTCTATTTCTGTCTTTGGCACCATGTATCCAGCCTATTCTTACAGAGAAATACATCCAGTGATTCAGAGAATCCTAGGAAAGTGAACCACATTCACAACTAAAGACTAAAGAAGTACAACTGTTTTCAGCCTAATCTGTTAGACAATTCCTCCCAAACCCCAAATTAATAACCCTGATCTTAAAGCTAAGATTACTAGTAAGGCCACGTAGCTTTTAGTATCATTAAGCACAATGTGAAAATCTCCGTTTTAGAAGCAATCAATATCAAATGTATTTTACAGAGTAAGAAAATGTTTTCAAAATCTCAAAAAAAACCAGTAGAACCACTAAATATTTGTCATTGGCCAAATTATTTTTTCATATTTGGGCAAATCTGTGTGCTAATTTCCAAAAAATTATGCAAAACTATAAATGGCATATGCTACCTTGATGCTAAAAATGGCAAGCAAAGTATTTTTACAGCTACTGTAAAAAATTAATTGATCACTACTACATACTAGAAGTCTAGAAGTATAGACTAGAAGTATAAATTTTATCCAAGTATAGGTTAACTTAGAAGACATTGTAATGACATGTATAATTAAAACTACTAACTCATGATTTCATTTATGCCTCCTGCAACTTGACATACAAGAAGCAGTAAGTAGTTACAGAAGCTGTTTTGTACTATCTCATGTTAACCATGACAGCCTGCAGAGCTGATTCCTACATGATTGTTTGTAAATGCCTCTACTGAGAAGTCTGACAATTTATTCCCACACTTTTTTAATTACTGACTATTAGGTAGAAGGACTTTGCTTCTTATTGCAGGACACTTTAATTTCTTTAAGAACCATTTGAATAATTTTGAAAATGCAAATTTGTATCATATGTCTCATATTGAAGGCACCATGAGATATTTAAAAAACCCTCCTGCAGATTGAGCGAATTAATGTCAGGAAAAGCTGTATCAATCCTTCCCCAATACACTAGCAGATATGCTGAAAATATATTAATTTCTTTTATAGCTTCTGAAGTGTGATCAATGCAGAAACTCAGACTTCTTGGTATAAAGCTGCTATAATTACCAGAAATAGTCCCCTAAAAAAGCAACCAAACACTTCCTTTCAGAGCTCTGTTACTTCAGAATTAGTAACTCTTGCTAAAAACCTTCAAGATGAAATGCCATTGTTAAAAAAAATAAAAACAACCCTCCCCAAACACACTTAACTTTTACATGATGGTTGTATCTTCTTCAACTGTTACTTTTATGTCTTGATCAGTTACTGACCCCACCAACACTGATAAACTTTCAGCTCCCTGATACCATGAACATTAGTTATTATTAGGTGTTATGCCTCTGGCAAGTTGATTCTCAGCAGTCTTTTTTGGGCTTGCCTTCTTACTTTTGCATTAACTTGACAGCCTCTCTGATTTACTTCCCCCTGCTGCATTACATCCTTTTATTATTAACAACTTCCTTACTCCTGAAGTTTCAACAATTCACCTTTAATTTTTTGGTCTTCTGATCCTGCATCAAAGCCCGAGAAACACAGGAGTACTCTGCAGTTCTTGCAGAGTAGTGCTGACAACGGCTACTTACCGGTTCCATTCTGGGGCAGCAGGAGCACTCCACACCTTCACAGCTGGGTTTTCACAGAATGGAAATGCAGGTACACAGGCTTAATGGGAGATGCAAGGCACTGCAATGGCCTTCTGATCTAGATAAAACTGAGACTAATACATTGCACCATTCTAAGAAGCTAGAGGTCAGCCAATTGAAGCCTTTCCTTTTGCAGCCCACAGTTCCAAGTCTCATACAATGACTTTAAACGGATTGCACAGCATCACAAACCATTCAGATGCTCTTTCTGACTTCTCTTTAGCTAGCTGCCTCAATTTATATATGCTCAGTCTGATGTTTTGGCTTTTTTTCCCCTTTACGCAAGCTGAACTTGACTAAAAATTACAGAGTACACATTCTGTAATTAGCAGACCCTACGTAAAACATTATTTCTCCTCCTGTAGTTCATCAAACTACTTCTTCCTAGAAGCACTTGCTTTAGCATCTACAATTTTGGTCTTTGCATTCTGCACCAGTGTGATTTTAACTCAGACTGCATGGGAATAATCCGATTTCTTTTTACAACTATTTTTTCTGCATTTTTCCCCGAAAAGTAATTGTAATGGGTGAGGGAGAGGATATTAGTGAAGTGGGACATTATTGTTTAGGCTGGGCTAGGGAGGGGATAACAGATGTGAGTATGGAAGTGACTGGAAGAAGGTATTATGATAAAGAAAGAAGAAACGCAAGATAAAAGCCAGATGTTGATATAACTTGAATAAAGTAGAAAACATCATCACTCATTTAATGCTATGAACTTCTGTAACACATTTTAGAACACAGGGGTTTTTTCAGAATATCTTCTACAAAGAATTTGATACTAAGAATAGCATATTAAGCAGCTCGTTGACATCTGCCAGCTGCTTTACCTAATTTTTGACCATAGACATTGCATGGTGTTGAGTGTTATTTGAGTTGCTGAGTGTTACTGAGTGTTGAGTATTTGACTGTTATTGAGTGTTATTTACAAAAATAAATTGTTTTTCAAAGCAAAAAAATGCTTTTTATAGAAACAAGAACAGTGTATTAAGAAAGTCATACAAATCTTGAGTCATTATTTAAAGATTTTAAGTGCAACATGTTGGGACCAAAAAGTGTCAGCAGTTTCATATTTTGGCGACTTCAAGAAAAACACGTATATAATTCATTGTGCAAGGAAAAATGAGAGCTAGAACACACGGAGTATAGTCCTGGATTTGCTCACTAAGTTTCTGTAAAATAATAAAAAAAAAAGCATGCAATTCCAGAGCATGGTTTATAATCCTTTACTGCACAACCATAGATCAAACCCAACATTTCGTTTTGGAGGAAAAAAAGTTCAGCTGCTTACTTTCAGCTGTCTTGTGCTGGAGTACCCAATGAAATTTTTAACAGGAACCTTTCTTTAAATTTAATTCTCACCACTTGTGCAGAGACCTCCTTGCCTCTTCCTTCATGGTGTAATGTCTTTTCATTTACAACTCATTGTTCTTTCTCATCTCATATTGCAAGCTGATCAGACGCATTCAGTTTTGGTCACACACCTTTTGACAGCATAATCCAGCAACTCAACGTCCTATTCTAAAATAATGATTAACGGAATGTGTCACAGCAATCAAGAGCTTAGCAGGATTAAAATAGGCAAGCCATTACTATGAAAAACCAGAGCAAAAAGCTATATAACATATTGAATGCACACACTTAAATCCCGCACCAATTTATTGTACTTCACAAGAATGTTTTTTTCTGGATGTGAACTGGCAGTAAGTTTGAAACATTTCGTACTGGTCACTGACCACTAGAAAATCATAAAACATATTTATATGGTTTAAATGATGTCCCCAAAAAAAGAAAGCAAATACATATCTGAGTCCTCTGTGTTTCTACATTCAGTTCAGTTCATGCAGTAAACTGGGTTTTCATGGGTGACGGAATAAATGACGTGCCATTTGTCTGAGAAGGGATGAACTCACACAGAAGTCTTCTGTTTGCTGGTTATTCCTTCTATCTTTCCTTGCTGGATATTCTAGGCACCTATGGGTGCCTAAAATTTTCAATACTGCTATTCCTCTATGAAATTTGATTGAAAATAACCAAAGAGCTCAAAAATAAAGTAACAGTTCCCACTTGCAAAGGCTCTTCCATAGGAAACACAAGCTGAAAAAAAGAAAGACATGCTGCTAAGTAGACAAATAGCAAAACTTTTTTACAAATACATACATAAAAATATACATTTGAGGCCTCCTAATTGATCAAAACATTACCTTTGAAACACCATCAAATGAAATTATGGCTACAAAAGTATTACAATTAAAGAACTATAAATACATTATCTAAAGAACTACTGAATTTGACTAAAAAAATCCTGAAAAGATATGTCTTGCTTGTGTTTTAATAAGAAGTTAAACTGAGACACAAGAAAGGGAAAAGGAAAAATGCTAAGTAACTAACCCTAATGTCTATTACAACATGGTAGTACACCATAATGATTCTAGCCTGAGACAGTAATGTAATTACATTTTCCTACGGAATACTGAGAAAGACAAGAAAAAAGAAGTGTTCTCTGAGCCTGGGTATTAGTTTTATTTTTCTAGTCTAAATAGAGAAACAGAAAATGTGTCATATGCACATTAAACCACGACAGGACTATCCAGTGAGAAGATTAATTATATTATTCAATTTCAAACTGGCAGACTGGAAAACAAGAATTTATCCTATTAGTGGAAACTGAAATAATAAGTTGAAATGCACGCTCAAATTTTTTCAGGTGAAAAGGGAGACTTCTCAGAAAGCAATATTCTCTTTCAAATTAAAAAACTGTACCTAGAAGAGCACTGACTTATTGACAGCTTGACTGAGATGCAATGGAATCAGGCAAATGTTATTAACTCACATTCAGGCAACCAATTCAAGAGGCACAGGTTAACAAGCTGACCTCACCAGGAGTCCCTAGTCCTGGTAAATCCAATTTCCCTCGACAGTCTGTCACACAATACTCATGTTATCTGAAACTGAGATTCAGAAATGTACCGCCCCTGCCCAGTGTCAGCAAACAAGAAAAGTTCTTCAAGCTCCACCTCTACTGAAGATCAAAACAATGACATTTCCATACTTCAAGTAAACCTTGACAGATTAACTGCTTAACAGAACAAAAACCAATATCAAGCATATGAAATAAAGCAAGTTATTGCATTTACAGTGCTACAGTGTTTCAAAAATGTTATCTCCAATATGCTTTCATTTGTGCTCTGCTCAAATGAATGCTCTGTCAGCCATGAAGGAAATGTTCCTCTTCATGTTTTTTGTGCAGTTTTGGGGGATTTTGTTTGGTTTTTTTTTTTCCTTTGAAGCTATGAAGTGAGTGTTCTGTGTACAATGCACCTTTAAACAGAAATCCAACAATTACCCTGCAGGCTATCTGGTCACAAAAATAAGCATGACCAAAACACTATACTGTTTGGAGACCTGGGAGAAACTGCATCCTCTGAGTAATTTTCAGATTCTTGATTGGATTTGATTCAGTACACTACCTCCACCAGAATTATTCTTAACATGTCAAGCCTCCTGCTGGTAGGAAAGAGCTTGCCACAAAAATATTTATTCCCTATAAAATGCAGAATTCCAACACTTACAGAGAGATGATTTTATTACATGTATAGAAAAGAATGCTTTGCAAAAACTGGTATATCTACTTCTAAAGAAAGACCCCTTTTTTACTCACAGCAGACCCCTACTAATTAAACCTTAAAAACATAACATTGCTTTATAGGTCAAATTTCTTTAGGAAGTTTCTGTATTTCTCAAAATCAGTTATTTTCATATGTCAGAGGCTGGAGGCCTCTGATACTCTGGGGTGATAGCCTTTTAAACTTATCATAGCAAATTATTTAATCATGCAATTCTGGCTACACACATATTCACTGCACTCATTCATACAGAGTCCTAATTTTGTAAGTGGAGACTGCAGAGACCTGAAGACTTCTTACCTACATTTTGCTAATGTAAAAATAAGCAAGCTAGGTGAAGTCAGTCCCCTCTGTGCTCCATTTTCCAAATTTTGATTATTCCCATGTGCCATTCAAGAAATAGTGATGTGTTAAAAGCACACTTGAATTAGCTGTACTCAGATAATGGGAAGCTTGTAGGAAAACAGCACTGAAAGAAGATAAAAATACTCTAGTCCACCAGAAAATATTATGGCTCATGACTTGAAATATTTAGCTTTGTACTAGTTTTTTCTTCTTATATGGGCACTAATCTGTATAATGTAGTACTCAGCTGCTCTGTTTCCTAAGTGCAATAAAAAGCTATAACAAAAGGTTTTCTGCATTCAGTTTACAGTTATGTAGCTGAGTGCTAGAGAACTTGGGTTAAAATACAGATAATCTGAACTAACAGGTTTATAAAAACCCGTGCACACCTTATTAAGGTAAATTCAAAGAACATTCATGTACAGAGCATCCTCAATTCCTTTCAGGACCCTGACATTCTGGGAAAATACAGAGTTGTCCAAGAGTGGGTCAGTGTTTGCGGCACACTGAAGAGTTTTCATCTTAAGACTTGCCCCTTACAATCATTGTGCTCAAATGAACTACATTTTTTCTTGACCAACTAAAACCAGTGGCAAAATAGGAACATTTAGCAGAGATCAGATGCTCTGTTACACAGAAGATTTGATAACAAATTTCCAAAACACATGCTGCCATTTCTAAGGGCCACTAGAGTGCTGAACACTGAACAGCCTATGAAAGTCCTGCCTAATTAGGGGGCCACAAGTTTCTTTGAGGAATTCTTAAGTATTTCTTCTGCTGTGCGAATCTGTTATATGGACAGATGTATAGACTAATATAAAAAAGAGATTATACTGCTGAAGCTTTTTTCTGCTCAGTTTTTTTTTAACTATACAGATTAAATAATTACTTTTCCATTAGTTCTCTTTTCATCTCCAGAACATCATTACTTTGTCGACTTTCTTCACTCCAATCCAGTATTTTTGAGTACAAGACCACTTATAAGAAAGTGCTTCTGTCCTTTCTTAAAATAGATTCTGAGTGGGAGCACATGCCATCATGATGCTGTAACTCATCAGGAAATTATGATGCAGTACCATCTTATTCTAAAGCCACCCGCTAGCTAAGATATGGACAAGGTCACATCAGCACTTTTTATCTTTTTCAGGACTATTTTCCTTATCAGATTAAAAGAAGTCCAGCAAACAAGCAAAAACACAGTGTGTTTTTTCAAGAAGAAACAAACAAACATAAAAAACACCACCAACAAAAAACCTCAAAAAGAAAAACAAACAAAAATACCAAAAAACTTGACACCAATCATTTTGAGTAACTTCAACTTTGATTTTGCATAGAACTACCACTACCAGAAAAATTAGGATAGAGAATCATAGTTGTGAAAATACTAAGTGTACGTAACTTAAAAATTCATTGAACTATCATGGGATTATTTATCTAGGAAGGCAATAAACTGAAGGGAGGATAACTGATTTCAAATGTTTTTTCTCTCTTCTTTTTTTAAATCATATAGCATGTCAACAAGGTTGTGGGGGAGACTGCTGGGGAGAGCAGCCCAAAATTTTTTTCCTGCTTGCTACAGTCTTAAAGTATACCCAAATAATTTTTGTTATGAGAAGACACTGAAGAAGACTGCATCAGAAAATCCATGAAAGAAAAAACTTCTTAAGTAAAACAGACAGTTAGTTATTTTTATTTTCTTTTTAAAAGCATTTGTTCATATTTCACTTAAACAACTGAAAGGAAATCTAGTTGTCCAGCAGCTTAATTCCTTCAGGTGTATTAATAAAGTATCCAGGCTGGGTGACCCCAAAACTTTCTGACTGTTAAGATATTTTCATTTAAATGCAACAAAAACCAGTGCTCGTGCTATTACCATATTCAAATACTTGATAAGCATGATGTTTTCTCATCATCTGCATGGCATCTGAATTCTTGGCAGCATGTAATAAAAGTATTTTTGCATACAAGCAAAATTCAGGCCCTCAAGTCCTATACAAAATAATCCAACAAATACCACAGGATTTCCCTAGAAACAGATGATAAATGCAGTTAATTTTTTTGGTGGAAACTTTATAGAAGGCTGAAGCTCCACCAAGACAGGCTAGGAGCTTCATGTGCAAGGTAACACAGAGGTTACACCTGAGGCAGAAAATACATCCCCTGTGCTGTGTAACAGCACTGCAAGGTACACAAGGGTCTGCAAATGGCTTGGGACCAGCAACACAGAACTTCTATGGATACACACCGGATTTCAGCAAGTACCACAGAGCCAAGGAACTCAGATTTAATTCCCTGGTAGCACACGGGGATTCAAAACCAAGCATTTATTTCCCAGAAGAGCACTTTAATTAGGAAACTAAAAGGCTGGATAGTAACAAGCTTCTTGTCTGCTAAAGCTAGGTAACTACCCAGCTAAAAATTAAAATGCTATGGCATCTGGACAATGAACAAGGATCACACTGCAGCCTAATAACCAGGGTGCTCAACTGGGAGAGAAGACCTAGATCCTAGTCCCTGCTCCATGGACTATTTCTGTTTTGTTACTTGCCATTCAACAGGAAAAGAAAATTCAATGACAGTTCAAAATGCAAATGCCTGAACCCTGTTCTCTTCCTTTCCACTGCATGGTCCAAACTACTAAAGTTGAAGATACTGAAGCATCACCACATCTATGTCTCTCTTTGGATCCAGTCTACAAAGAGTTACAGATACCTGGTTTTGACTGACTATTTCTCTCTCTCTTCAGAAATACAAGATTTCTCAGAATCTGGGCACCTTTCCAGCCATGAAGCTTTTTTAATTTCACAAGTGTGTAGCTAGGGATATAGCCCCTAATAGCACTGCTCCACAGAGAGAATAAAGGCAATGCATTCCATTTTGAAGAATATTTAAAGCTGCTTCTACTTTTAATACAGCATTCCCCAGAGCAACCAAAATATCCCCATATTACTGGATCAACACAATATTCTCTGCTCTGGGAACACACAAACTCTAGTAAATCCACCTCACAAGTCTAAAACAATGACTTAACACCCTCCTCTGCCCCTGACATCCATCATCACGCTGTATGTTAACACTAACCACCTTCTTGTGTCAACTGCAGCTTTTCTTCCTTTCTTTTTTTTTTTTTCAGCTTGCATCCTTTGGATCATGTACTATTTTTTTGTTTGTCTTCATTCAAAAATCTTCAGCCCACCCTTAAGACACACAAGAAAGGTAATGTTCACATAGGTTGATCAACATGATAAATTAACTGTGAAATGTTTGTTCATTTTTTTAGAAACTGTTACATCCTTTTGAGTACCACATTAAGTTAAAACTACTGGAGCTTCTTCAAGCTCCCATCTCAAATTCTTATTCCCTGGAGCAAGAACAGATACAGTCAGAAGTAAACATTCAGACAGATGTAAGAGGAAGGCAAAATGTATCCTTCCATGTATGTCATTTCCAGTAGACTAGTAGTGCCTCAGTAAATTAAGAGGTTTGCAAACCTTCATTATCAAAGAAATATATAATTATTGCTTTTAGAATACTCTTTTTAAATTTCTTGTTTTCACTTCAGTTTAATGACTGCACTTTAGGCCTCATCCTGAAGGGTAAAGCTTTGGTAATATTAATATAACAGACATTGAGGAAAAATCCAAAGCCTATTGACTCTATTA
>VZTZ01034182.1:0-25180 GCA_013400955.1 Drymodes brunneopygia
GACAAACGGGGAAACTGAGGCACGGGCAAGGGAAGTGCCTTGCGTGGAAGTAAAATCGGGCAGCAGCCCCCCAGCTGCCTCCTCAGGGTGACAGACTAGGTTTGCACTCGGGACACCGCGGAGTTGTGTCCTTGAAGCCCCGATTCAGGGGCACTGGTGCTGAGGGCCCTTGTCCACCATGGCTGTCCCCTCAGGGAGGATCCCGGCGGCACAGGCGGCCTGGAGGGAGGGATGGAGGCAGGGAGAGAGGGACCGGAGTGCCCTGGCAGATGGGCACGGCAGCGGGAGAGCTGCCACACAGCTCTGCCCGCATCCACACGGCAGCTCATCCTCCTCCCGCCTGGCTCCGTGGCCTGGCCTGACCTTCCTGACTGGCAAAGCGACATCCCAGCTCAAACGCGCCATTAAGGACAAGGAGCAGCCTGGAGCATCCAGCAAAGAGTGACCACGGGCCTGACCGGGTTGGGGAGGGAGCAGAAGTGGCTGCCAAGGAGGAGCGAGGTGCCAGAGCTGGGACACGCCTGTCTCACATTACTGTATCCACACATGGTCCGCAGCCCTCAGGGGCTTTGTGAAGGACCCTCAGGGCCAGCAGCCAGCTCAGCGTGCCCTCCCCACCCACCCCACCCCCTGTCCCTCCAGGGAGTGACATCCCTGTGGCCACGGGAGTGGCAGCCCCAGGCTCTGGGGCTGGAGCCGTGCTCGCAGACTCTTCCCACCCAGAGCCGGCTCCCTGCACCAAGGCAGAGCTAAATTGGAAAAACACACACAATGACCTCTTGTGGAATGTAGTATGAATATTTGATAGCTCTAATGTAATCATATCCAATCGATACCGGCAAGAATATCTCCCCCCACTCCCTGCGCTCTCACTCTGCCCTGTCCCTTCCTCTCTCTCCCTCTCTCTGCCTCACTCTCCCTTTCATTAATGCATTCTCCACTTTACATTATTTATTAACTTCCTTCCTTTTTTTTATTTAGAAAAAATAAATTAAATAACCGTGGTTATCTCGGACCCTCCCGCCTCAGGCTTTCAGGCCCGGCAAAAACTTTTCTGACCTTCTCTCACCTCCTCACCTGCCTCTGCTGACACAGAGGCTCTGCCCCACAGCCAGGACCCCAGACACCCCATCCTTCACTGTTCCCCAACATCTCCCACCTCCCCGGGGGTGCCTGGGAGCCCCCAAACCCCCCAGGAATTTCCTCCCATTGCATATGGCTCGAAGATGCCCAAAGCATGACAGAAGCTCCCTGAGGGGCTGGCAGTGCCTTGGAGGCTGAGGGTCTCCAGCCAGGGCAGAAGCGGGGATCTGCTCCTCTCTCCAGAGGGGCAGAGGATTCCCTGCTGCCTCCAGATGGATCTGGAGGAGAGGGGAGGGTCAAACCATGGTGATCCTGTGCTCCAGAGTCTCACACACCCAGCTCATGCTTCCCAGGAAAAGCATCTTCCAAAGCAGGCGTCAGGGCTTCATTAGAGATGGAGGGGTGACACCAGTGTCCCCCAGCTGCCACTGCTTCCCAAGTGCAAGACACCATGATCCAAAGCATCTTCACCAGGGATCATTCCAGGAGGCTGTAAAGAGGGCGAGGATCCAGTCCCAGTGTTGGATGGAGCTCCTCTCCCACTGCTGGTGCCCCAGGCAATTTGGGGGCACGGTGGGAAAAGACTTGAGAAAATCCCAGGCTCCCTGGGGAAAGCACATCTTGACCCAGCTGGGTCTGCTTGGAGAGAGCGAAGGACCCTTCATGCTCAAAGCAAGGCTGAAGGTTTCTACTCCCCAGTTCCCAGAGTGATCCTGTGAAGGAGCTGCATTTCCCCATAGCTGGATCTCACAAAGCAGGGCTGCTCGGGGCACGGGGGGAAAGAGCCACCTCTGTCCCGCAGGAAAGAGGATGCAGAGCTGGTGGGGACCTGGGGGTGGGGAGAGCTCTCCTGGCAGTTCCCTCAGGACCCTTGGAGTGCCAGCGCTGCCCTCCCCGTGTCACCACCGCCCAGCTCCCCCCACGGCCGGCTTTTGCTGACCCAGGAAAATCGATAGCGGCCGTCTGCCGGTGGCCATCCCGAGGGGAGAGGACAGGGGGACAGAGAGGGACTGAGGCAGGGGGGAGGTGGAGAAGGTGCAGGGGGACCCCAGGGACGTGGGGAAAGGCAGCAGAACCACGTGGCCGGAGAAGGTTTGGATGGAGAAGACCCTAAAGGATTTGTCTCCCACCCTGGGCGGTCTGGAGGATTTCCCCGGGGGTGCAGCCCCCTCCTCCCGCCCGGAGAGCCCCGGCTGCTGCCGGAGCCACGCGGAACCCGCAGAGACTCTGCCTAATGCGGATCACTTATTGACCCTGCGGAGCCGGGGGCGGCGGGGAAGGAGAGGAGGAAGTGTAGGGAAAGAGCTCCAATTAGCAGCACCGAGGCCATATTTTATCCACTGGAATGGGGCCCGGGCCGGCGGGCAGCGAGCCAGGGCAGGGGCTGGAGAGCACCTGGCCCAGCACAGAGCTCTGGGAACCCCCGGAGCATTCCTGCTCACCCCCACGAAAGCCACCAGTGCCCACCAGAGCCCACCAGTGCCTACCAGTGCCCACCGGAGCCCACTGGAGCCCAATGGTGCCCACCAGTGTCCACCTGTGCCCACCACCCTCCTCCACAGGGCTGTCAAGCACATGGGGTTGGGAGAAGGGAGCCAGAGCCAGGAGCCTCCCAAGCAGTTGTTGGACCACGGAAAGGGACAGTGACCTCGTGCCAAAGGATGGGCATAGAGACACTGTCCTGCTTGACCACCTGCACTCTCCTCACCAGACAGAGATGCCCATGGTTTTGCTCTGGATCACTGAAGCAAATCCCTTTCCCAAAGTGCTGAGATGCTGAAGGAGGTGAGGGAATTTGCTGGGATCCCTGGGAAAAACTGCTTCATAGCAGAGGAGCAGGAGATGGAAGTGTTGCTGAATGGGACTCGAGGGAGGAGACTTGGGAGCCGCTCACATTTGTCTTGACTGGGAGAAGCTGGAGTCTCCTGCACAAGGACCATCACCTGAGGGGTGGGGGGGCACCCACATTCCCTCCTATCCTCCCCTAAAGAGGGAACACCCAAGGTGGGTCCCCAGGGCCCCTCACTGCTGCAAAGACTACGGGGAGTGAAAGGCTCTATCTCCAATGGACAGACAGCCCCATTGCCTTCCTGCTCCAGCATTTCCCACCACACCTCCCCTCTACTACCTCCCACATCCCAATTTACCCTGCCAGTCTCCCAGGGACTCATCTCCTGAGCCCACTCAAATGTTTCTCCCAACCCAGGGAAGCTGGAGAATCAGGGGGTCTCACCTCCCCGGAGTCACCCCAATATCCCAGGGGAGATGCTCTTCCCAGAGAAGCTTCAGAAGCTTCCCAAGCTGACCTCGCCCCCACTGACCCTCGCCTTGAAACACATCCCTGTCCCCTGACAGGGAGTGGGGAACACAGAGCTCCCAGCTCCCCCACCCATGGCACATACTCCACACCCACAAATATTTCTCTCTTCTGGGACATATTCCAGCTTGGATGAAGGTGAGACTTTTCAAGCTAATGGCTCATGGCAGGAGCCGTGGAATCAGCTCCCGATGCTGCTCAGAACAGTGAGCACCCCCTCCTCCCCTGCCTGAGGTCTGTGGCAGCCCCAGACGCCACTGGGTGGGGCCATCATAGGTGAAACCTGTCTGGATGGAGAAGGTGAAGTTCCATGAGAGGAGTACAGCCCACACCTGAGCTTGGATCCAGGCAGGTTCTCCCTCCCCACGGTCCCACAGGCAGGATGAACTGTGGGACCCAGCTGCACCCTGGGTCAGGAGTTTGGAGGTGACACCAGGGCAGGTGGAGGGAATCTGGGTGGCAAGCAAACGTTCTCCTTGTGGATGTCCCACCAAGCACGTGGGTGGGTTCCCCTGAGCTGGTGACAAAGCAGGAGCAGAGGGAGCAGAGGCAGCTGGTAGAGGCAGCCCCCAGGCCAAGATAATCGGAGAGAAACCATGATGTAAGCCCGGGGGAAGTGGGGTCCTGGCCTTTCCCAGGCTCTGCCGTGCTCCACACTCCACTTCCCTGCCAGTTTATCAGCCACTGGAGTGCGACCAAGGGGACATTGTCCAGGACAGAACAAACAAACATCTGAGTTTGGGCTTCCTTCCTTCCTTCAAATAACAAAAAAAANGACATAGGGAATTCAATTACATTTAAAAAGACCATAACAAGTCAAATAAATAGGCATTTTTGTTTCCATGGGGACATGATGCATTCCTGGGAGCGGGAGCTTGGCCTTGGGGAGAAGTAATGCCGGAGTAGCAAAGCCAGTGATGCCGCAAGTGGTCCCACATGCAGCCCACCACTGCACCCAAGGGACCAGCACTCGTCCCTTGGCTCCAATAGACCTTGGATCACCAGAAATTCTCCCTGGACTCCCAGGTCCCTGACACACAGCCGTGGCTCACCAGCCTGTTTGGACAGGAAGTCCTGGTGGGAGAGGTTGTTTTCCTCTTTCTATTTCATTCCAACAGCAAGGGTAGGTCAGGAGCAGCCAGCTGGAGCTCCAGTCCATGCACCAACCACCATGTTGGGTTGGCTTAGGTCAAGGTGGGTCGTTCATGCTGGGTTACATTGATCATTTGCATGGGTTTATGTTGGGTGGGTCATTCATGTTGGGTTGTGTTGGGTCAGTTGGGTTGAAGTAGGTTTTTCACACTGGATTACATTGGATCATTCATGTTTTGTTGGGTCATGCTGGGTCATTCACATTGGGTTCAGGTGGGTCACTCATGTTGAGTTGGGTCATTCATGTTGGGTTGGATTGTTTGTGTTGGTTTGGGTCATTCCTGGTGGGTTGGGTCATTCATGTTGGGTTCCTCTGGATTGGTTGAGTTGGGTTTTGTTGGATCATTGATGTCAGGCAGGGTTGAGGTGGGTCATTCATTAAACAGTTCTAACACCTACAACCACATTTTTCAGAGCTTTTGTCCCATGAACCATTTTCAGGAACATCCCCTCGGCTCAGCCACCCTTGGTTCCTGCTGCTCTCGTGGAAACTGCAGCCAGATTTCCTGGAAAATGTGAATTCCCTGTCCTAACCTTGTCCAGAAACATCCCCCATGTGCAGAGAGAAACCTATGAGTGTCCTGCACGTCATCCAAAGCCCTGCTTGACATCAGCACCACCATGGCTGCCTCCAAGAAACCCTGGGGCAGGGAAGGGGGACAGATTTCTCTCCAAGGAGCAGCCCCAAAGGAGGATGCACCTGCAGGATCCAGAGTCCCTTTCCTCCAGCGTGGCCACAGGAGCCCCACGGTGCGGGCCCAGCTGGCAGGGCCTGGCAGGGCCTTTCCCAGGCACAGGGCTCATCCCGTGTCCCCTGCTCCGGATGCAGGATCTCGTCATCAGCACCCGCTGGAGAAGGGAAGAGCATTGTGTGGGCTGTTGCTTTTTTTAAAGCCATTTGTGACCCTGGGAGCAGTGTGTGAGTGAGGAAGGAGGGGACAAGGGGGAGGGCAGAAAATTCCCAGATCCCAACTCTCACTGGGAAATCCCCAGAAAGTTCCCAGGCACTTTCTTTCCCAGCACACGCGTTCCTACATGCCGAGGCCAAGTAGCAGGTGCATCCCCAGAGCACTGGGCTGCTGGGGGGCACATCAGCCTCCTCCAGGAGGGCCCTGGCGCTGCCTGTCCCTGTCCCACAGGATCCTGTGAGCCCAGAGCCTCGTTCCACAAATCCCAGTGAGTTCCAGAGACTGTGCTCCACACCCCGAGGAGAAACAACCCCATGAGCACAACTCATGGGACACCCCAGTGCTGCTGCACTGCCCATCCCAAAGGCAGCCAGGGGGACACCACGGGAGGGGGATCCCCCCTCCCCAGAGCCCCCCAGAGCCCCCAAGGCCCCCAGCCCAGCCCTCTGCTGGGGCACGCTTTGACCCTGATTGTTCGCACTCATTACTCCCGTCGGGAACACGCCCGGACCCCGCAGGCCCCCGGTGAGTTCCTGCTCGTCCGAGGGGGCACGGAGGGAGAGGGGCCCGGATTCCTGCCAGGAAGGACCAAGGGACAGGCGACAGGCACTGCCCGAGCACGAGGAGCACGAGGCTGCTCATCGCACCCGCTGCCTCCTCCCGGGAGCGGTACCGGGGCACGATCGCACCCTGGGAAGGGCCCGTGACAAATTCTCATGGAGGCCAGGATGCCTCTGCCGTGAGCTCACCCAGTGAGTAACTTGTTTATCTCCCGCGGGAGCTGCACCGAGGCTTTGGGAAGCAGCAGATCCCCGACAGCTCCTCTGCCTGTTCCAGGCGCCGCTCCCACCCCTTTCCTGAAAAATACTCGGAAATCGGGAATCCGCAGTGGCACCAGCGCGTCCCCTCGCTGCGAGGACAGTGACAGCGAGCGGCTCCTCTGCCCACACACCCACGGCAGGGAATCTGGGAAGACTCAGAACACCTGGATTTTGGAAAACCAGGCATGGAAATTACGGCACAGCACTGGAGGCAGCATCACGTTTAAGCACAGAGCAGGATGTCCCTAGAAATGTTCCAGGCCAGGTTGGACGAGGCTTGGAGGAACCTGGGACAGTAGAAGGTGTCCGTGCCCATGGTAGGGAGCTGGAATGGGGTGAGCTTTAGGGTCCCTTCCAACCCAAACCCAAATCATTCTGGAATTCTCTGTATCTGACAGGTTCATCCTAATCCCCAGGGCACCAGTGCCCCCACGTGCCATTTATTCTCCGCCACGCCGCCAGCCCCGTGTCCCCAATGCCACCTGCCGCTCCCACAGCCGGGTCTGGAGCTCTTTCTGTTCCACCACCCCAATCCTTGCCGGTGCTTCGTGCTGCGGAACAACCCGGAGCTCCAGGGATCCGAGCCACTGCCCCGAGGGTCCCGGCGGGTCCTCCCCCGATGCTCCGGAGCATCTTCGGGGTTTGGAACGCCCTCGAAGGAGACGGCGGGAGGGGAAGGCAGAGCCAGGGGTGGTGGAAGGGGGGCGAGGGGCCGCGGTCGCCACCGTCTGGCTGAAGTGGCCCTCCAGCGGGGACCCGCTGCGTGCCCGGCACACACGCCAATGTTCGGTGCGTTTGGCTGAAAATCAGCGGCTCGTAACCCAAAAGGCGACGTGTGTGTAACCCCGGCACCCCATCACCTGCAGCGGGGCAGGACGGGGACAGGGACAGAAGGGAGGAGTGAAGGACAAAAGTGACGGGGAAGGGGCAGGAAGGGACAGGGACAGGACAGGGATGGGAGCAGGGAAAGGGGCATGGACAGGGATAGGGACGGGACAGGGACAGGGATGGGGCAAGTTAGGGACAGGGAAAGAGAAAAGGACAGGGACAGGGAAAGAGAAAGGGACAGGGGAAGGGAAAGAGAAAGGGACAGGGACGGGGATTGAGGCGCGGACGGGGCAGCGCCGAGCCTCTCGCTGTCCATCTCCCCGCCTTCCCGCCAAGGGGCAGCAGCTCTGCAGGCACCGCTCTGTGCCCGTCAACCGCCGGCTCTGTCCGCCCGTCGGCGGCACCAGCGCGTCTCCATGGGGCGTGCGCGGAGCTCCATCCGCCCCTTNGCTGCCGAGGTGGGTCGGGGGCCGAGGCGGGGGACGGCGGCCCCGGTGCCCCGCAGCTCCCGGGCTCGGAGCGGGGCTCGTCCTGCCCGCCGGACTCGGGGGCTGCACTTGGGCCCCCTCGGCGAGGGACCTGCTTGCAAAGTAGCTTTTTTCCTTGTTTTTTTCCTCTTTCAAGGATCACCCAGCGCCGGTTCCCTCGGGCAGCAGCGGCCGATGTGGGAGAGCTCCGAGCGGCGTTTTCGGCCTGGTGGGCGCAGGGAGGAGGAGGAGGAGGAAGGAGTAGGGAAGAGCCGGGACCAGCAGCGCTACCCCCGTGAGAGTCCCTCCGGCAGAGCCCCTCCGTGATCCGTGCAGCATCCCGAGCCTGCTGCAGCATCCCCAGCTCCGCCCGGCGCTCCAGGGCCCCAGGTAATGCCGGGCCCGGGCTCACACCGCGATTCCATCCCATCGATAGGGTATGAAAGGCTGCAGCTCGTGGACAGAGCTGTTTTCCCTCATCCCCTGGAAAAACACAACCCCTCCCTGCCCGGGAGAGCTGCCTGGCTCGTCTTTGTTCGGGCAGGACCCAGAGCATCGAGTGATTTAGCAATAGGAGTTTATTCTAGTAACTCCTCTGGGGGTTCTGCCATCAGGGCTGGCTGCTTTGCTGGAAAAATGCAGGAATTAGAACTTATTTCTGTTGAGCTGTGTGGCCTGGAAAGGCTTTGCTTGGGAGAGGTGCAAACAGGAGGCTGGAATAAGGTTCTGGGAATGGGGCCTAGAGTCGGGTGGTCAGAGTGAAACGTGGGGTGAGCAGATCATTCCCTTTGCTTCCAGGAAAATGAAGTAGCTGTGAAGCTGGCAGTGCTTGGGATGTCTTTATTAGCTCCTTAATTTCATTGAAATCCCGTGTGGGGAAGGGCTGGAAGGGGAATCTGGTTCCTGACAGCTGAGATCTGATGGAGTTGTCTGCAGGGTGAGAGCAGGAGCTCAGCAGGGAACAGCCAGTCTGCTTTTTGTCTCTGTGGTAATTAGTTGTAATTAACTGAGTCAGCTCAGGCTGTTAAACTCTGCCTGTGTCCTGTCCAAGAGGTGCTGCCATCCTGGAGGATCTGGTTTGTCACTTGGGCTTATGCTCTGGGCTCCTCTGGCTCTGCCAGAGCCCTCAGGGCAGCTCAGCCTTTGTAGAATTCCCCTTTTTTGTGGTGTTCCTTCACTGCAGGGAGAGCTATCAGGTTAAAGGATCCCAGAGGATCAAAACTCGAATTCCTTTCCCTCACTTTGCTCTGTTGTGCTGCTGACACCTACCTCCCTGTTCTGTAGGGATCAGAAACCTTGGCTCTAGCCAAGTGCTTCCAGAAGTAAAAATGACCATGTGAGTGTGAGCAGCTGAATGCTTGAGGTGTTTTTAATAGAAAACACCTTTTTTTTTTTTCAGAGGAGCTGGACAAACAGGCTGGAGGGGCTGGAGCAAAGCAGGGAGGGCAGCAGGGACAAGCCGTGCCCAGGCGTGTTTGGCTAAAAGCTGGTGAAAGCCTCCAGATTTGTGGGATTTCTCCTTCCTTAGATGTTCCCATTACTGAAGCTATTTGATCACTCATTTTTTCACCATTTCCTTTGCCCAGAATGGGGACTGTGTCTTTTCCTCAAAGAGGTTAAACCCAGTTTTTTTTCCTTAAAATGTTTCTTGTGAGACAAACTACAGGGTTAGGGTTAGGGTTAACCCCTGTGAAACCCTGCCTTCCCTTCTGCTCCTTCCACAGCATCTCCTGTCCTTCCTCTCCAAAGACTGATGGGAATTCCTCAAACCACAACAGATTTGAGGTTTCTGCTTTTCCCTCCAGTGCTCTTCTCTCCTTCACCCTGTGGGTTCTGTACCTGCTCCTGTGTCAGCCACCATGTGTGTTCATGCGCTGAGTATTTAATGTCTGCTCCCTCCTGCCCATTCCCGTTGAATTCTGAGGGGAATTTTGTCTGGAATTCTCTCATTTCACTGCTGCCAAGGTGTCTGGACCACATAAAGCATTATGGTGAAGTAGCAGGAGGTGCAGGAAGAGAGTTTGCTGTTCATGTAGCTCATCCAGCTGTTAGCTCTAATGAAACGACAAAAAATGTAAATTCTCCCTAATCATACAAATTTTTGGGGTTAATGCCTCTTAGTTTTAGTATCTCTCAGCAAGATTGAATTTAAAGCTCTCACTGAGCTGCCTGTGGTGCTTTCTTCCCTGTAAAAGTAGCACGAGATCTCCGTGATCAGGTTTAAATATCTGGGTCACTTCCCATTACCTGTGTTAATTCCCTGCTCAGGTTTGATACTTGGAGAGGAGGAGATAAAGAAATGTATGTGGAAAGATCAAACTAAGGCTGGAGCTGCCCCAGGCACAGGCCATGTGCTACTGGATTTGTGGGTGAGCCTTTCCTGGCATTTTAGGTCCTGTCTGTGTGTGCAAACAAGATTCCTTCTGGTTTCCACCCCTCACTGGGATCCAGAAGGCAAACTGGACAGAGTTTCCCTCTCTCAAATAATCTAAAGTTTTGTGAGTCGTTGGTTCAGGGATTTAAATAATTTCTTCAAGCTTTTAAAGCAGATAAACATGAGGGGCAGCTCCTGGATTTTGTAGCTGTAGGTTTTATTCTCTTGGTTATAAGGTTTACATGTCAAATGGGGCTTATTCCTTTTCCTCATTAAAAGCTGTGGAGGGGAACAGGAAATGGATATCTTGGAAAAGAAAGCTGGAGCCAGGTGGGGTTGGTCTCTTCTCCCAGGTCTAAGGGCTAGGACAAGAGAAGACACCCTCGAGCTGTGCAGGGGAGGTTTAGGTTGGATGTTGGGAAGAATCCTCATGGAAAGGGCTCCGTGGCTGAAGTATGTCAGTGTGCCTTCATCTCAAACCTTCCCTTCAAAAACATTCCCACTTTTTCTCCCTGGAGATGTCTGCATTCTTTTATCCCTGCTTAGCAAGTTGTTGGCTGGGAATGTGGCACCTCTGTGGATTTGATTGTTATCACCAGCTTTTGAGGTCTCTGCAGAGCAGGAGCAGCTTGGACAGCCAGAGCTGCAGTGCCTGGACTCTCCAGATAAGAAAATGAAGGAAAATCAGAAGTCTAGGATAAGAAATGCTTTCTGAGCCTGTGTCTTATCCAGAGAGACCACATTTTAGTGCACTTCAAAGTGCTGTTAAAATCCTGCTGGGTTTAGACCTGGCCCCCAGAAATTCACAAACATGACAGGCATTTAGACTGAGGTGTCATCTCTTAAAACTTGTCAGGTTTTTGCCTTTGCTCTTTGCACTGAAGAGTTGTTACAAATATCCCTCTGAGAAATCGTCTTATAATCTCTATCCTAAAATTAATCACAGTGGTTTCTCCTCCATGCCAGCTGTGTACTTCACCAGCAGCAGAGATCTTCCTCCTCCTCATTGTTTTGCCTGCTTTTTCTAGAACTGACCTAATTACTGGATTCCTCTGTTATTGCTTCCGTAACCAAGGTCACTTTGCTTCCCTGATTGCTGCAGTTCCATCCAGGAATGGTGAATTCAAGCAGGGAATGCTGGAGGGGGAACAAAAACCTTCAGAGATGAGGCTTTGCCACTGTTTTGCACAAGAGTGTTGAGCTGTCTCTCCTGGAATGGCTTTGCCTGGTAAATCACAGAATCATGGAATGGTTTGGGTTGGAAGGGACCTTAAAGCTCATCCCATTCCACCTCCTGCCATGGGCAGGGACACCTTCCACAGCCCAGATGGCTCCAAGCCCTGTCCAGCCTGGCCTGGGACACTGCCAGGGATCCAGGAGCAGCCACAGCTTCTCTGGGCACCCTGTGCCAGGGCCTGCCCACCCTCACAGGATCCCGGCGTCTCCTTTGTGTCTTCTCAGGGCTGTGTTGTGCTGGGGTTTAGGACAGAGTGTCACATCCAAGTCACCTTGTCCCCTCTCTCCTGACTGCCAGGATGTGGTGCCAGCGGCTGGTGTGGCTGCTCCAGGGTCAGCGTGGGAGCTCCAGACGTCGCTGGCCGTGGCTGCCCTGGGTCCCCAGGCCTGTCCTGGCTGTCCCCACACGCTGCCACCCCACAGCCCCGACGTCCCCCCACTGTGCCTGGCACCTGCACCAGGACCATCTCGGTAGGTGTGCTGGGTGTGGGTGCTCCTGCTCTGCCCAGGGAGTGTTTCCAGTCCTTGTTCCCTGGAATGTTCCCTTGTTCCCTTTTCCTGCTGAAATAGCCTGACTTAGAGGGATGCACACTGGGGGCTGTTTCACATTCCCTTTGGGAATTCCCAAAGGCAGGATGGAGCAGTCTTGTCTTCTATGATAGGTGAGGCAGTGCTAAATCAGTAACCAAATCCAGGGATTCCTGAACAGAAACTGTCTGAGCCTTGGCCTGTCAGGCACCATTTTCTGCCGTGCTCAGGCTCTCCCTGGCACAGCCCCCTTGGCTCTGCTGTGTGCCCACCTGTGCTGCTCCACCCTGTGCAGGGTGATGGCAGCTGAGGCCAGTGGGATCTCAGTACTCCGAGTCACTTGCAAGCAAAGGGAATTGCTCAGCATTTTACACAGTGGCTCCAAAGCAAAGAAGCCAGACCTTTGATAAGATCCTCTGCCAGGTCTTCCTCATGTGACAATTTATATCAAGGGGCACCACTGCACCCCCTAGAAATGGGATGATAAGGTGTGGGCTCTGGGCTTCAGTTCTTGGCTCTCTTTATCCTCACTGTTGCCCCCAAAGCCTCCTGTGCTCCCCTCCCTGGCAGAGCTGAGCTACGGGAGCACCGTGATGCGCTTGGACTTCGTGTGGCTGCGGGACCACTGCCGCTCTGCCTCCTGCTACAACACCAAGACCAACCAGCGCAGCCTGGACACGGCCAGCGTGGACCTGGCCATCCGGCCCCAGGCCGTGCGGGTGGACGAGACCACGCTCTTCCTCACCTGTGAGTCCTGAGCACCTGGGCCCTCCTGTTGTGGAGGGAGCCTACTGGTGGATCCCGCTTCTCAGTGTTATCCGCAGATCTGCCTGTCTGGGAGCATACTGAGCCATGAGCAGGTTTTAAACATTGCTTTCACTGTAAACACACCTCAGCATCAAATTGGTGTGGTTTTCCTCACCCAGCCCTTTTTGTGTGTCTGATTTGGTCAAGCTCCCCCAACAGTGCAGGTGCTGAACAGATGGGACATGACATGGTTGCTTCTCTTTTCCCTCCCCATCCTGTGTGAGCAGTGTCAGCCCTGCTCACAATGCCCATTTTCTGTCATTTCTCCTCACTTTCCCAGCTGCTTTCATCCTTTTGGTGGGGCTTACTTTTATTTGAGGGCTTGACTTCAGAGCTTTGATTGTCCTTGGAGTCCTGTCAATAAAAACCAAAACCACTGCGGATGCAGCAGTTGGCTGGGATTTTGGAGGGGGTTGCAGCAGCTGCCCTGAATTTGGAGGGAGCTGCTGCAGCCACTCCAAACTGGGAGGGAGATGCAGCTGCCCTGAATTTGGAGTTGTGGCAGCAGTGACAGCACCTTTAGGACTCGTGGCCTTACAAATCCTATTTTGGGTGGCAGCAGGGTGCAAAGAGCCCGTCCCCAGACAGGTGACAAGGATGAGGCCTGTCCTGGGCTGACAGGGGCCACGATCTTGGGCTGGTCAGTGGGATTTTGGTGACTCTGCCCTTGTCCCCGTGCCAGGGCCAGATGGACACGTGACACGGTATGGGCTGGAGTGGCTGGTGAGAAACAGCTACGAGGGGCAGAAGCAGCAGGTGATGCACCCCCGGATCCTCTGGAATGCTGAGATCTACCGGCAAGCCCAGGTCCCCTCCGTCGACTGCCAGAGCTTCCTGGAGACAGATGAGGGCCTGAAGGAATTCCTGCAAAACTTCTTGTTGTATGGGATTGCTTTTGTGGATAATGTCACTCCCACCAAAGAGGACACAGAAATCCTGGCAGAGAGGATCAGCATAATCAGGTATCTGGGTTATGCCAGGAAGGGTAAACTTGTTTTCTTTTTGTTTGGAAAGCTGCTGCCTCCTTATCCCGTGTATTGTGCGGCATGGCCTGGTTTGCAGACAAATGCTCTGGGTCTTCTACAGACTCTGGCTGCTCCCCTTGACCTGGGATGGAGGATCCCACTGTGGGATCCACCCTCCTTTATGGGACAGCTGGGAGTCACTCAGTTATTGAGCTGCCCCCAGAGCATCCGATGACTTTTGTGATAGTGGGACTGTGCAGAGAGGAGGGACTGAAGGAAGTGGCTGTCTGGGAAGAGCAGAGCTTTGCAAGGACAGACATTTCCTGCTATGACTTGAGGGGTCGTGAGGGCAGCCTGTCCCTGGGAGCCTGGGAGATCAAAAACCAGCTGAAGCTCTTGCCAGAGAAAAACAGTGAGAGGTGTTGGTGCTGGGTTTGTGTGAGGCACCACCAGCATGGCAGGCCAGGGGCTGAGCTTGGGGCTTTATCCAAGTTGTAGAAGGAGTTTGATTTGCCTGGGGCCATTGGAAAAGGAGAGGTTCCTGTTAATGAACAGTCACTCCAAATAGAAACAAGGGGCTACAGGGAATATCCAGCAAACTTTTGTCTCCAGGCTCCCTCCTCCTGAGTGCTTGCCTGCTGTCCCTTCCCTCCTGTGCATGTTGGCAGGGGGAGATAGTGAAAACAGGATTCTGGGAAGAAGGAATGGAATTATTGGGCAACCCTTTGTGGATACAAGTAAGGGCTGGCTGCACTCAGCAACTCCTTGTGTCACTTCCATGACTGGGGATGATGATTGGTGTGGAAACACCGGTGTTTGTGGAGGGGAAGACTGGTGACCACCAGCCTTTTGGGGAGGAAAAAGAGGAACTGAACACCAGGAGAGGGATTAGAAGCACCATCCCTGACAATGTGAATTTTGTGAAGTTGTTCTGCTTTAATGGCTCTGTGCATGGGACAGAGGGGAATAACTCAAATGTAGGGGAGGATGTGCCTTACCCAGAACACTGATCCATGCTAACTGCCCGTCTCATTTCCAGGGAGACCATTTATGGCAGGATGTGGTACTTCACCTCTGACTTCTCCCGGGGAGACACAGCCTACACCAAGCTGGCCCTGGATCGGCACACGGACACCACCTACTTCCAGGAGCCCTGTGGGTATGTGCTGCTGCGGGGACACCTTCCGCTATCCCAGGGTGCTCCAAGCCCCATCCAGCCTGGCCTTGGACACTTCCAGGGATCCAGGGGAAGCCACACCCTCTTTGAGTTTGGATTTTGGGTGACGTGGGCTTCATCCTGCAGCTCCTGAAGTCTCCCAGACTCATGTCACTGGGTTCGGGAAGCAACACAGGCAGTTTGCTGCCTCCTCACCCAGCAAAACGTGTGGGATTGGGTCTGGAGAAGCAGCAGGTGTAGGTGGTGCCTCCATGCACACCTGGCTGTGTCCTTGGGACGTACCTTGTGCCCAGGGGACAGGCAGCCATGGTCATTCCTCTTGGGCTCTGTGTCTGTGCAGCATCCAGGTGTTCCACTGCCTGAAGCACGAGGGCACGGGCGGGCGCACGCTGCTGGTGGATGGGTTCCACGCGGCCGAGCAGGTGCTGCGCCAGGCCCCCGAGCACTTCGAGCTGCTGGCCAAGGTGCCCCTCAAGCACGAGTACGTGAAGAACATGGGCGGCTGCCACAACCACATGATCGGAGTGGGGCCGGTGCTCAACGTCTACCCCTGGAACAATGAGCTTTACCTCATCAGGTAATGGCCAGCAGGCCTCTGGGGAGGAGAGGGCATTGTGTTGGTGGTTTTCCAAAACATTCCATGGGGTAAAAACCAGTGAATCTTTGAGGAGCAGGGATGAAACCCTGGGAACACCCTGTGTTCCTCCCGCTTTAGAGGAAACATCAGCACCTCTGATAGAAAGATGGGTGTCAGTGCTGAGCTTTGATTTTTCACTCCTGGCATTTTTCCTTCAGCTCCTCATCCCATTCCACTTGAGATGCAGAATTCAGCCCTTCTCTGTAGAAACCCCTAGAAACTACCCTGGCATGCAGGGAACTGGGAGAGCACAGAGTGATCCCTTCCAAAGGGATCTTGGGCTGATTTTTGAAACTCCAGTTTGGCTCACTTCTGGAGGTTGTCCAGCACTGCTTTGCACTTTTATTCTAAACCACCCTCAGTCTTGCCATGTCCTTCCATGGTAAACCAGGAAGGACAGGTGGACACTTGATAGAAAACTCCTCTTGCCCTCAGTGCTGTGTTCCAAAAAGCCCTGTGCTGGCAGCACAACCTCTCTGGTCACCCCTGCAGCCTGTCTTAGTTACCCACTAATCCCACAGGCTCCTGAGGTTGTCTTGGAAGCACCTGGAGCCGTGTTGGGCAGGCTCTTTTCCCTCCTGTCCCTGCAGGTACAACAACTACGATCGTGCCGTGATCAACACAGTGCCCCATGACGTGGTGCGCCGCTGGTACCACGCACACCGCGCCCTCACCGCCGAGCTGCGCCGCCCCGACAACGAGCTCTGGGTCAAGCTGAAGCCAGGCAAGGTGGGACCTGCAGCTGCATCCTCTGGGATTGCTCTGGGGAGGGACTTGGAGCTGAATCCTGTGGGTTTGGCACAGGGAGAAGGGCAGGGTGCTCCATGGATGTGCTGGTGTCTGGGCACTGCCCTACCCAGCAGTTTTGCTCTTTCTGGGTATTCTAAAGTTACAGTAGTGGCCTCTGCATGTGTGTTTTCCTGCTGTCCTAAAGCAGTACAGGCTCCCAGGTGAGACAGAGATGTTTAGTTCAAGCTCTGCCTCATAGGAAAGTTAGTCCCAGCTTCCAGCCACTGAAATGAGAATCCTTAGGGGCAGAGAGGCCAGAACACTTCATGTTCAGGCTTTCACTTCTTCCAGAAGAAACTACAGTTCTGAGGTTGTATTTCAGCCCTTACATGAGTAAGTGACACTGCAGAAGCAGGAGGTTGGGGCTGCCCCATCCCTGGAAGTGTTCAAATCCAGGTTGGATGTGGCTTGGAGCAAGCTGGGATAGTGTAAGGCGTCCCTGCCCATGGCACAGGGTGGAACAAGATGGGCTTTAAGGTTCCTTCCAACCCTGGCATTCTGGGATTCAGTGATAAGATGGCTACTGTCTGTTGCTGGTGAGCTGTTTCCTCTCCAGTAGAAAAGCAGAGAAACCCCAAAATGTGTTTCTGGGCTGCCTCCAGAAGGAGCTGGTGAAAGGGCTGTGCTGGATCCCGTGGAACAGCTGGCAGTAGCCTCACCTGTGCCAGTGTGGAGCAGGAGGCTTGTGCCTGCTGTGGCACACCCTTACCTGCTCTTCCAGTCTCCAGGGATCCCCAGGACCTGCCCTGCCAGAGGCTCCTGGCCCTGCCTGCTGTGGTTGCTGTCCTCCTGATGACCTTTTCTGTCTCCTGCAGGCCCTGTTTGTGGATAACTGGCGTGTCCTGCACGGCCGGGAGGCGTTCACGGGCTACCGGCAGCTCTGCGGCTGTTACCTGACCAGGGATGATGTGCTGAACACCGCCCGCCTGCTGGGGCTGCAGGCCTAGCCCAGCCCTCCAGAGAGGCAGGCAGCCCCCAGTGCCACCTCTGGGAGAGGCAGGAGCCTCCCAATCCCACTGCCAGGAGAGGCGGGCAGCCCCCAATCACACCGCCAGGAGTGGTGGGCAGCCCCTAGTCTCACCTCCAGGAGTGGCTGGCAGTCCCCAGTCCCACTTTTGGAAGAAGCCAGCAGCCCCCCTAATCCCATTTTTGGGAGAGGCAGGAGCCCCCAGCCCTGCTCTGCCCCAGGCCAGGTGCCGCAGGCCCTCCGTGCCCATGTCTCACCACCACAAAGACACTGCAGTATCTCAGACACCTCCACCCTCTCCAAGCAGCTCCCAGGGCCTGCTCAGGAGAGGGGGCAGGTGGAAACCAAAGGTTGTGGGACCATTTTTCAGAACCACACTCTGCCTTTGAGCACAGGCAGCTGTTGATGTCTATGCTCCCAGCCTTGTCCTCCTAGCCAGGGTGGCTCAGCTGGGTTAATCCCACCACAGGAAGTGCTCCTCCAAGAAAGTGCCTTCAGGATTTGGAAGCTTTGCATTATTCCCTGTTTGGCCTTTTTTTTCAGCTGCCAATTTTAGGGGACTTTTAGCAGCGCAAAATGGAAATCTCTGGGATCTTGTCTCTTATCACTGATCCAAGCCAAGCTGCCTGGAGAGATCCTGGTGTACTCTGGGCATTTCTGAGAAGGTTTAGGTTAAAAAAGGAAAAGGGAAGCAGCAAGATCTGCATGTTGGGAAGCAGAGATTACCATGTTAGATGAGGGCTGGAATTCCCACTTCTCCCTGACTTCCAGTACTGCCATGCTGCTGTTCCCTCTGCCTGGTGCACTGTGCTTTTGAGCGCAACACTCAGCAGCCCCAGGATTTCTGACAAACCTCCCACTGTGCCTCCTCTTCCATCCTTTCATAAGAAATTTGTCTTAGGTCGTCATCACTCTCTGCTGCATAAACCTCACTCTTTGGGTATATTTTTTCCCAAAATTGTCCTAGTCTGAATGTAACTCAGTGGTGCCTTTCAGCTCCTGGGAACTGGGATCTGGCACACTGAAGGGCCACAGGGTAAGGAACAAGATCAGATTGTGCTGTTACAGAATTTTTCATTCTGCCTTCTCATTTGGGTTGTTCCCTGTGCTCTGACCAGGCCTTAAAGCAGGGCTGGGCCCCTTCCCCCCTGGCTGTGCTGTGTGAGGTGCTCTGTGTCCCTAGGGCAGGGGCAGTGCAGCTGTACAGGTGCTGATCCAAGCACTGAATGGAGAGATGGTGGTGCCAAGACAGTCGTGACATCTGCTCTTGCTGAGCTCTGATGCTCCCAGTCCCAGTGTTCCCTTCCCAGTGCTTCCCATCCCCGTGAGCCCCTGGCAGTCAGCAGGGCTCAAAGGGATTTATTTCTTGAGCCCAGGCTGGGCAGGTGGTGCCAGCTGAGCTGCTCTTTGTCAGGTACAGCTGCCAATGGCAGCCTTGGATCCCAACAGGAGCCACTTTTAAAACCCAGCAGGAAGATTTAACCCCCTCCAGCCAGCCCCTTTCCATAGTGGAGGAAGGATCCTAATTTACTTGAAATTGCAATAATCACAATGACGTTAATAAAAGATTGTACAGAAAGAGAATGGCTTGCCCACAAAAAAGGTATTTAGCACTGAAAGGTGTCACCGGACCCCTGGGACAAAGGTGAGAGGTGGCCATGGTGGCAGTGGTGTGGCCAGGTGGCAGCTGGGATCTGTGGGGGGACTCCCTCTGGAGTGAGCCCAGCAAAAAAGGTGTAGCCCTCTTCTACATCTCCAGTTTTTGAAGGGGCAAAGCCACTCCCTTCCGCAGCCAAGGAAAGAAAAAAAGTTCCTGCTTGCAGTGTCTCAGCATTCCCTGCTGGAATCTTCCCTCCTCCAGCGGCGGGGACAGCGCGGCCGAGAACGCGCGGAACGGCCCCGTCCTGGGCGAGCGGGACCCTCGGGCTGGGCTGACCCCAACCCGCGGCATCCCCCCGCCCCGTCCCGCTGCACGGGCCTGGCCCCGGCCACACGATGGCACAAGATGCCAGAAATTCATGTTTCAAAATCCCGCGAGTGCCATCCCCGGGCGGCCCAGGGGCTCTCGGCGGTGCCGGCGCTATTCGTGCCGCTGCTCTCTCTCCATCCCTCCGGAGAAGCCCCGGAATTGCTGTTCAGAGCCTCTGTGAACGTTTCCAGGAGCTGCGGGATGCGGTGCCCATCGTACCAAAGGGTGGAGCAGAGGGCGGGAATGGTATGAGGGAATTGGAGGTCTCGGTTTGGGGACCTGGGGGTGCCTGGAGGACACGGGGGCTGCTCTGGTGGCAGCTGAGCCCAGAGCTGATGGAACCCGGGGAGGAGCGGGGAGGGTGTTGTTGTGTCCCGGGGTCCTCCGTCTCCACCTGCACATCCCAGGGCCCCCAGTTTGGTCCCTTTTGCCACTGGGGCCGTCTGTCCCTCAATCGGGTATACTGAGCGTGTCCCCCCCACACCCAAACCTTCAGCTGGCTCCACTGCCCCCATCCCTGTTTGCTGCCTCGTCCCACCAGGACCCCAGTTCCCCCCTTGGGACCCCTCCCTTTCGTCGTGGCCCCTCCTTCAGCTTTTGTGGCTCCCCAGAGTCCCCAGCCCTGCAATGAAACCAAGCCCTCCCCATTTACCTGCTGGCCACATTTTCCTTCCAGTATCTCCCAGAGCTTCCCATTTCCCTCCCAGTGCACTCCAGAACCCCCTGCTCACTCCCAGCTCTCAGGATTGTGCAGGTGTAGTTTTTGGTGCATCCCCCTGGTCCCCTCTGGTGCCACCAAGAACCTCTGGCGCCTCACAGGACTCGGATAAAACAGGGGGAAGCTGCTTCCAGCCCAGCTGAAAAGTATTTCCATTTTTAACTGCACTCCTCATCTGGGACTTGGAGCAACCTGCTCCGGTAGAAGGGGTCTGTTCCCATGGCTGGAGGGTGGAACGGGCTGGGTTTTAAGGTCTCTCCCAACTCAAACCCATCTGGAATTCCATGATTTGGAGATGGATGAAACAAAATGAGGTCCCCGGCTCCTGATTCCAGGAGTTTCTCTCCCGTAAACTGAAACTTCCTTTGCAGAAAGCCTGTGGGACGTGGATGATCCCAGCACACCTCGAGGGATGGAGGGAAAAGCTTCTCACAGGTGTTTTAGAGCCAGTCTGAGCCCCTGCTCCCCCCGGAACCGCTCTGGAGGTGAGTTCAAACTCTGCTCCAGGCTCTGAGAGAGGACTGGGCTGTGAGAAAGGGATAGGGATGGATCTTCTGGCCTCGGGGTATAGAAACTACTCGGATGTCCCCGGTAATTTTTATTCCTGTGGGACCACTGCCCTGAGCTCCCCGGCTCGGGAGCCGCCGATCGATCCGTGCGCGGTGCCGGAGCCATCGGCAGCTCCTTCCCCCAGGGGAGCGAGGTCAGGAGCGGGAGCTGCCGCTGCTGCCACTCCCGGGAAGAGCCTGGAAGGGGAACCGGCGCGGAGGGAGAGGAGCCATCGGCAGGAAGACAGGCTGGGAACAGCCGCAATAGCGGGAATCCACCCTAGGGCTGCGGAGCCACGGTACCGCCTCACCTGGTGCTCTCCGCACAGCGGGGAATTTCGAGGGGATGTTTTAAATCAGAGCGATCTGGGGCTGTTTTCCCTTGGCAGATGCTGCTGTGCCGTCCCGCGGAGCTGCTCGGCACCACCTGTGTGCTCCTCGCAGGTAAGGAGTCCCCGGGCCGGGCCGGGCTGGGCTGGGGGCCCGGGGGCTCCACGCCAGCTCCTCGCCTCTTTCAAACCCCTTTGGAGCCCAGCGTGGGGAGCTCTGGGCCGGATTTTCTAGGTGGGAAAAGGCTTAACCTGGAAGGCAAAGGTGTGTTTGTCCAAGGAGAGAGGAGGTGGAAGAGCCAGGCACAGCTCCGGGGCTAAAATCTGCAGCCAGATTTATAGTTATATATGTACTCACACAGGAATATATGGATATATGTTATATATGTTTGTGTTAAAAATACACATGTGAAGATATTTGAAGTCTTTAAAACCACAAATTTTATTGCAGTTAAACTCACGTGAACGCTTTCACTGTGCTCCTTAAATAGTCACTGGCTGCCTTGAAACACAAACCATGGAATAATAAAGGGGTTTGGGTTGAAAAGGACCTTAAAGCTCATCGCATTCCACCCCCAGGATGCTCCAAGCCCTGTCCAGCCTGGCATTGGACGTTTCCAGGGATGGGACAGCCACAGCTTCTCTGGCAATCTGTACTGGATCCAAATGGACAAAGATTTTCAGGATGAGCATCTAAAATAGAAGGGAAACCTGTTACCCTATAGCTTGATTTGGGATGGTGTCAGTGAGCTCTCAGTGTCTCTAGGATGAGTTTTGGCCATTGCAACTGTAAAAGACGGAGTCTTTTCCTCTTTCCTTCAGCTTGTGGTTCTGTTCTCTATAAATAGTGTTTTCTGAGCAAAAAAAAGCAATTTTTCAGAGATAAAGAATTTTTAGTCATTAAATTGTATTTTCTTCCTCCACATCTACAGCTTAGGGGGCAGAAAGGCTTGGAAATAGCTGCCTTTCAAAGTTATAAGAGTGAGAAATTAAAATCACCTGATGAACTTGACTTTACCTGGATTGCCCCACTGATTTTCCCTCCCAGGTGTGCTGCACCATCGCCACTGGGAGCAGCAGGAGTTTCCAGGGCAGGGTGCCTGGCAGGTGCAGTGGGAATGCAGGTGAACAGGTGCTTATCGGGCAGGAGCTGAAGCAGGACCCAGAGCAAACACAGCCCATGAGGATCCTTGGCCTCCCTGCCTGGCTCCGGAGCCACGGGGGCCAGGGACTCTCCCCCTCCCTCTGCCCCTCCCTGTCCCTCTCTTCTTTCCTGGAATCCTCTTTACTGGGATGAGGATCTGGGAGCTGTGACCTTTCCACAGCAGCTCCTCCTCAAGTCCTTGAGCCCAAGTTGTGACAAGCCCAGGAATTTCACGAAGACAGCTGCATCCTGCATTGCTGGGAACATTTGGACATCTTCAGCCCCAAACAAGAGGAGGAATTTTGTGGCTGTCCCATCCCTGGAAGGGTTCAAAGGTAGGATGAGCAGGGCTTGGAGCAGCCTGGGCTAGTGGAAGGTGTCCCTGTGGATGGAAGAGGTGGAGTGAGATGGGCTTTGAGCTCCCTTCCAACCCAAACCATTCCAGGGCTCTGTGAATTGGGAATGAGCCACAGTAATTAGGTCAGTGTGACCAAAACTCAGGAGGGAGAAGCTCATTCATGGGCGGGGACACCTTTCTTCAGAGCAGGGACACCCCATCCCCACCTCTCTCCTCCCTCCAGGGCTGCTGCTGCCGTTCCCTCCGCCTCTGGAAGCAGCAGGGCCTGTCCGTAGAGCTGCTGTGGGATCCTCCGTGCTGCTCCCTGGGCTGGATCCTGTCCCCTACAGCCATTCCATGCAGTGGGAATTCCTCAATGGCTCTGGCCCCCACCCCATCCTGCAGCACGATGGGGGCCCCCACGCCCCAGCCATCCTTGCCCCCTATGCAGGACGGGCCATTTTCCATCCATCCAATGGATCTCTCCTGCTGGAGGATGTCCAGGAGAGTGACAGTGGCATCTACAGAGTGACTGTCAATGCAGGAGACAGGAAGAGCCTGGAAATCCAGCTGGAAGTTCTCCGTGAGTGCTGGGTGTGGGAAGGAGGGGGCAGGGTGATGGATCCAAGCAAAATTTGTCTGGACACGGACCAAGAGCAGACCAAGGGGGGTGGAGAAGGGATCTGAGCAAAGGCTGCTGGGCCAGTCCTTGTTTGCACCTCTCCTGTTTGGAGGCAGCACCCAGGAGACCTTGGAAAGATGTTCCCGACCCATCCTAGAGGAGCAGATCTGGAAGTGCTGCCCAATGAGAACTTCCAGGGGCCTGGCTGGGACAGAGGGACAAGTTCCACCCCGGAAAGGCAATTCCCTCCCTTGTTTCCCACACTTCAATGCAGGGATGGAGGGACTGGTGGGAGGATAAAGGGATGATGGTGTGACTGGTGGGATGATGCAGGGCCTTGTAACACAACAGAAGAACTAGTGGGGTGATGGGAGTGATGGAGGGACTGGAGGGAGGATGGAGAGGCTGGAGAGACTGGCAGAATGATGGACAAACTGATGGAAGGACAGAGAGACTGGTGGGAGGATGGAGGGACTGGCAGGAGGATGGAGTGACTGGAGGGACGACAGAGGGACTGGTGGGCTGCTGTGACTCTGCCACCTGCAGGGTCCCTCCCCCAGCACTTTGCCAGGGCACACCTAGCAGAGCCCATGGAGTTGAGGTTTCTGGAGGCGCCATCACCCCTTGGGCCAGGCTGTCCCATTTGCCTTGTACAGGCACCAGCTGCCACCACAGAGTTAAGAGGCACTTGAAATGGCCCAGAGGTCCCTCCTCAGTGTCGCTGCCAGCAATTCCCTTAATTTGCTCTGGCTTATCCAGCCTCTCACCCATCACTCCACGGCCATAATGCCACCGCAGCCCTTCGCCACCCGCCTCTCCTTCCAACCACACACGATCCGAGTGGGATCTGCTGCCTTCTCTGCTATTTTCTCATTTCCTGACGCGTTTCAAAGTGCTCCGTGTTTACCCACATCCATTAAAAGCAGTGATTCAACTGAAAAAAAAACCAATCCTGGAAAGCACAGCAGCAGGATGGACTTCCCATGGGAAAGGCACCTGTGACCACACTGTGGCTGATGCTGTGGTGGCAATTGCAGCCCAAGGGCCCATCACGGATGCTCCCGGTCACATTTGCTGCCACAGGGTGCCCAGAGAAGCTGTGGCTGCCCCCGGATCCCTAGAAGTGTCCAAGGCCAGCTTGGACAGGGCTTGGAGCAATCTGGGATAGTGGAAGGTGTCCCTGCCCATGGCAGGGGTGGAATGGGATGAGCTTTAAGGTCCCTTTCCACCCAAACCATTCCATGATTCTGTATCTGAGAGAAGTTCTGTGGTCTCTGTTCCCTTTCCAGAGCCTGTGTCCCGCCCTCGGCTCTGGACCAGCCCTCTCCTGGCTCGGGCCACTGGCCAGGTTGTCTGTGAGGTGGCAGAGGGCAGAGTGGGCACCATCACCTGGAAGAAGGATGGGCAGCCCCTTGCCCCAGACACAGTTTCCCAGTTGTCTGGCAGCTACAGCGTTCTGTATCTGAGGCCAGCCAAGAAGTCAGACTGCAGCTCCTACTCCTGCAATGCCAGCAATGGGATCAGCTGGCAAGAAACCTCCCTGAACGTCACCATTGAAGGTCTCACCTCCCACCGCTCCTCCTGTCCTCCTCCCTTCCCTGGGGATGCCTCAGTTGTTCCATCCCATGCCTCAACCTCCATCCCTCACACTCTGGCTGCCCTCTCTGTGAGGCAGTGCCCACACACTGCTGCCAGGAGCTGCCTATCATGGCATGACCAGCAGCCATTCCCAGTCCATTCCCAGTCTCGGATCCCACCAAGGCACGGTCCTTGGCAGGAGATTGGCTGTTCCCTCTTGGTCCAAAACGATAGCCCTTGGCCAAGGTGATGCAGAGCAGGACATGGGCAGGAGGGTGGCCGGGCAGCCTGTGGGGAGCACCACCCCAGGCTGGACATTCATGTATTCAGTATTTGGCCACCGGTTGGCAAATAAATGGAATCTGTCCTGGTGATGGAGGGTCCCTGCAGCCCCCAGAGCCAGGGGTGCAGGGCCTGCTCATGTCCCGTCTCCTGTCCCTCGGGGTTGCTCTTTTCCAGGTCTCTCCCGTCGCTTGAAGGACGCCCTGACGATTGCGGTGGTCGCTGTGGTCTTTGCTGTTGTCGCAGCGTGGGGATTAATTATTCCCGTCTGCCAGTCCGAAAAGCTCAGGATAAGTGAGCTGGGGGGAGGGGGACCCCATTTCACCTTGTCTGGTGGGCGAGAACAAAGAGCATTGCTGTGGGAAACCCCAGGTTCTGGGATACCCCACAGCAGCTGGGTGGGGACGGGCCACACCCCACCCTGAGGAGGGGGTGGTGGCTGGCCCGGGATTCCCGGGGGTCACAGCGGTCACCGCCCTCTGCTCTGGGTTTTAGGGGGGGAGCTCTGGAGGTGTCTTAGCTCCTACACCTGCGGGCTGGTGTGCATCGCCTGCATCCTGGATGGCACCGCTGGCATCCTCTGGATGTGGGAGGAAG
>VZTZ01034182.1:38583-64915 GCA_013400955.1 Drymodes brunneopygia
GGCCGTGGCGGGTCTGATCCTCTCAACAGCCTCGCCAACCCCTCCCCTCAGCCGCTGATTCCGACCCACAACAACCCCCCAGCAGCGGGAGGGAAACGCCAGTCAGGAGATCCATGGGTAGAGGGAAGTTCGGGACTGGCAGCAGCTCCGTGGAAGCCACCCTCATCCCTGAGGGTGCGGCACAAAAAAGGGTCCTGCAGTACCAGACATTCCACAAATCACACCAGAGACGGGGAAGAAGGAAAAGCCCTGCCCACGGATGCACGGGGAATAAACAGTCTGCCTGGATCCAGCGCAGCATCCTTTGGAGTGGGCTCCAGCCCCCCTTCGGGCTTTGTCTCCATCCCTCGGTCACATGAGGTCCCACTGTGAGACATTTACATGAAAGGCGGGCAGAGGAGGGGAATGGGGAGACACGGCCCCAGGAAAGGGGCGGAGGGAGGAGAAAACCACTGTAGTGGAACAATTTGGGCTGATTTCAGCGGCCGGTCACTGCATCTGTGCTGGGAAAAGGGAGTCAGTCTCTTGGAGCCCCTTTAGGCCCTGGAAGGGGCTCTGAGGTCTCCCTGAAGCCTTCCCTTCTCCAGGTGAGCTCTCCCAGCCTGGCTCCAGAGCAGAACGGCTCCCGCCCTCGGAGCAGCTCCGTGGTTTTCTCTGGAGCCGCTCCAGCTGCTTCCCGTGCCGGGCTGGCCCCGGTTCCGCGGGCAGGCACACGCCGCAGTCAGCACGGGCGGCCCTGCCCGGACACGCACCCGCCGCGGGCATTCCGAGGGAACGGCCCCATCCCGGGGGGATTCACTGCCTTGGCAGCACCCGGCACCCACCTGGGCGGGCGGGTGTGTGCAGGAACAGCCTGCGAACCCTCCCGCAGCCCATCCGCGGGGAATGGCCGGGGCAGGGCAGGCCAGGGGTCCAGGAGGGCAGAGATGAACCCAGATCCTTTCTCTGTGACCTCACACCGCTGTCCTGTGGATCTAGAAGCAGAATTGATCCCAATATTCTGTTGATATAGAGGCATATCCACATATAGAATGGGATATAGATCCCAAACTGGAGCACAGCCTGGTAGGAGGCAGCAAGTACCCAGCTGTGATGGGCAGGGGTCTGGGGGTCTCGGAACAGACTGGGATGTGGGGGACATGTGGGAGGCTGGAGGTGGCCAAACCCCAGATGACCACATGGCCACCCAAGGACTCCTAGGTCTGTCCTGGGACCTGGGAACCACACAGGTGACAGAGGGAGGGTGGCCAAGGTTCCGATGTGGTCATTCCCAAACTTCTGGGGTAATCTCCCAGGGATCATGGGAGGACAGGATGAGATTTAACCTGTTCAATTCACAAAAACCAGATTTTTGACTGAACTTGGATCCACCAAAGCCTCCACCTGCTCCTTCCATCCCACAGGAGACACAGCTGGGTTTGCATCCCGGTGGTGTTGCCTGTCCCACCACTAGCTCTGGGATCAGGGCAGGTCAGCATTGTTCTCTGAGCACCCAGGTGCTGGAGGAGCCAGGCTGAAGGCAGCTGTGCACACCCAGGCAGGATCCCGGCTGCTCCCCCTGTCTGTCCCAGTCTGACATCATGTTTTGTTTCCATCCCAGCTGAAATCCCAGGTTCCAGGCAGTGCGGAGGAGCTGCGGTGCCTGCAGGTGCTCAATCAGCAGCCCAAGGGCTCCAGCCTGGAGGAGCTGAGCAGCAGCCAGGGCTGCCTCAAGCTGGCCAGCACCATCAAAGCCTATGTGGCCACGGTGAGCCCAGGACCAGGGGAGGATGGGAGAGCTCCTGGTTGTCCCTGTGCCTCAGTTTCCCGGTCTGTCTCACCAGAGCAGTGGGAGGGGAGAATGGCCAGGATGGTTCAAGGTGGGAGTGAGGAGCTGGTGGGGCCCAGAGACAGCGGGACAGGGGAGGTGATGGAGGCTTGCAGGAGGACCTCAGGCATGGGGAACCCCCGTGTCACCTTTAACCAGGGGACCTTCTCTGTGGTGCAGGTGACCGAGAACATCATCCGCAGGAGCGTGGTGAAGGGTGAGTCCTTCCTGGGCCAGCTCTGGGGCTGCAGCCAGAGCCTGAGCCATGGGAGCCATGATCCAGGGAAGCTGTGATCCATGGGAGCTGTGATCCTGGGAACTGTGATCCATGGGAACTGTGATCCCAGGAGGCCAGCAGGGGTGGGGGGCCAGTCAGTCCTGGGGCAAATCCGGTGCTGTGAGCTGGGGCAGGAGAGGGGAGAGCCAGGATTGTCCCTGGCAATGACAGGGACACGTTCCAGGAATGGGCTGGGGGACAGCTGCGTCCGTTTGTCCGGAAGCCGGGGAAGCAGGGCCATGGCACACACAGCTGCGTTGGTTGATGATTGACAAGACATTTCCATCCCTCAATAACCTTTTTCTCTGAGGGGTCAGTGGGGCATTCCCTGGCCCTGCTGGTGTGGGGCCAGGTGTCCCCACACTGTCCTTACAGCATTCGTCCCTTTCCTGCAGAGGCCTGGCAGAGCTACTTCAACACCTCTGAGGGGCAGCTTCCTCCCAAAATAGCTGGGAAACCCTCAGCACACCTCACCCTCCGCCCACAGAGCCTGGCACAGGATGGTGAGCTGGGGAACCCCTCTGGGCACTGCTGGGTCCCCAGGATGGGAGCAGGGAAGAGGTCAAAGGGCAGGGGGCCAGGATGGAGGAGGCATTGGGAGGCCGATGGGGAGAGGTATCTGGTGTTCAGTCCAAGACCACCGAGCTGGATGCCTGGGAAGGGGTCAGAGTCCCCCTCCACCCTCCATATGACCCTGGCAGGTCACTCCCCTCAGTGACTGTCCCTTGCCATAGGCCGTTCGCAGCGCTTCGGGAACCTGTCGCAGTCGTGCCGCCACGCCATCCCGCACTGGGGGCACAGCAGCCTGCACTCCCACGTGCAGAACATGACCTACCGCGCAGGGCGGCTGCGCGTGGAGCAGCCGGGCAAGTACTACGTGTACTCCCAGATCTACTTCCGCTACCGCGGCGCCGCGCGCGACTCGGGCCCGCAGCTGGTGCAGTGCATCCAGTGGCAGCCAGCGCACAGCCCGCCCGTGCTGCTCCTCAAGGGCGTGGGCACCAAGTGCTGGGCGCCCAACGCCGACTACGGGCTCCACGCGCTCTACCAGGGCGGACTCTTCGAGCTCCAGGCCGGGGACGAGCTCTTCGTCTCCGTCTCCTCCTTGGCCATCGACGCCAACGATGCAGCAGCCAGTTACTTCGGGGCTTTCCGGCTCGACCTGTGACACCCACTCCGCTCCCACCTGCTCCTAGTGGCCCCTGGACAGTGTGGTGGGGATGAACTAAGAAGGGCACAGGAGTGGCTGCCCACAGGGCCCTGCTGTGCTTGATGTCACCCTCCATGTGGGAGGCTGGTGAACCAGGAAGGCTCTCCAAGGACCTACAGGAGACATGCAGAAGGGGGGACATCCCAGCCCTAGTGACACAGCACCTCCCAACGGCTCCCTGCAGCAGGAAAGGCACCAGGGCCACATCTGCCACTGCCAGACAAATTGTCCCCATGGCAGGGTGACACCAATGAGTCTGACCCCACCTTGGGCAGGGCTGTGGGTGCCAGGACCTGGGGCTGGAAGCACCCTCGGGGCACAGGACTGGCACCCCTGGGGCATAGGACTGGCACCTCCAGGGCACATCTTGTGCGGATGGGACAGGTCCAGTGTCAGCCTCTGGAAAGGAGCGAAGGAGTTTCAGTTTGGGAGTTCAAAGCCTGGGGCAACACCAGCGATGGTTCCAGGGAGGGCAAAGGGCAGGACCGTGACACCAGAGCAGTCGCCAGTCCTGGCTCCACACCCAGCACGTGGCACTGGGGCACGTGGTGACTGAGCCAGGCTGCACAGGACCAGAAGCTCAGCATAGCTGCTGACCAAGCACCTCTTCCCATGGGGATTTTGTCCCCCCAGCCCTCATGGACAGTGCTGTCCCCACATCCTCACATCTCCAGCCCTGGCAATTCCTGCAGGATTCCAGCTCCTGGTGAACCCAGTGGTCACAGCAGGACCTTGGAGGGACCGAACCAGCCCTGAGGTGATGGAGGCCACCCCAGAGGCCAAAGGTGGGTTCAGGCAGGGCAGAGCAGGGCCCAGCCCATGGACACTGGGTGGGCACAGCCCCCTTTTCTAACTCCCCCTGTACACTGTATCCTACTAAGACTGTGGGGATTTACTGACAGAGTGGCAGCATGGGCTGCCACAGGCACAGAGCTGCCAGGAAGGATGGAATAAAGTCTTGTACTCCAGCACAGGCCTGGCCCCTTTGCACCCAGGACACAACCCCAGGCAGGGGGGACACGGAGCCAGGGGGAGCAGGGCTGGGGCACTGCCAGAGCTGCAGACAGAGCCCAGCAATGGCTCCTGTTCATCTGCACCTGCAGCACCTCCAGGGGCTCTGTAGCTGCCTGCCCCCATGGACACCCAGGGCAATCCCAAGGGGATCTGTTCCCGCTTTTCAACCCAGTGCCTTCATCCCCACTGGGCCCAGCTTCTGCAGAGACCCCACCAAATCTGAGCCCATCCTCATTCCTCCTCCTCTCCCGCACTCATCAGCTCCCAGGGGATCCTGGTGCTCCTCCTCTGAGTTTGGGATTGCCAAGCCCAGCCCAGGACACAGCCAGACCCCAGGGTCACCGATGGGCTGTTCCTGGGCAGGGGCTGCTTCTCACTCCTGCCACCTCTCCTGCAGCTTTCCAGGCCTTACTCCCTGCCCTCCACACCCTGGGCCAGGGCTGGGGGCTGAATTCCCACACCAGGCAGTTCCCATATCCCCCCACACTCCCAGGTGCTGGGCATTCCCACTCTCCAGCCCCCATCTCCTGCAGGCTCCCAATCCAGGGGGGTTGATACAACCTCCATGGGGCACGGTGCCACCCTGGCACCCGCACACAAACACCTGGGCCAGCCCCCAAATGCAAGGGAAGATTCCCCAGCTCATCCAGAACCTCCAAAAGCTCATCCAAAGCCAGAGAGCACCAAGATCAGCCTCCTGCAGCCTCCAAAGGGGTGACAGGGCTAATCCCCCCATGGCAGGACTGCAGGGCCCCATTTTCCCAGTCCCCATGGAGGGATGGAGAGAGCTGAGCCAAGCCTTGGCCCTGGAGCATGCTGGGCTCTTGCCCAAAGCAAAAAAAGCACTCCCAAACCCCTCTGTTCTAAAACCATCCGTCTTCCTCCACCTCTCATCCCCCTCCTGCCCTCCCAACCACCTCGGTGACCCCCAACAGGGCTCCTGCCATCCTCAGCTCTCAAACAGCCCTAGGGAGCACCAAGCTTGTCCCACCTCTGGCAGCAGCCATGGGAGCACAGGGCTGAACCAGCGGAGCTGGGGTTGCAGGAAACGCAGCAGGTGGCTCCAAGATTTCCTTTGAAAGGGAGTTTGACTGGACACAGCCCGACGGAGCCGGCAGAGGCCGTGTCTGCCACGGAGGAAGCAGGGAAAGCAGCTCCGTGTGCATGAGCGGCAGAGCCGGGCTCGGCGCCAGCAGGCAAGGGCCCACCCTGCTTTCCTGGAAAGGAGAGGGCTCGTGGGTGGGTGGATGGGAGAAGGAGAACTCCAGCAGCATCAGGGCAAAGAGCAGCCTCACCCCGTCTGGGGAGAGCCCAGCTGGAATTCCTCACTGTGAGGAACTGGCACAGGTTACCCTGGGCAGCCTCAGCCCCCCAGGCCCCTCTGCCTCTTCCATCCTTGCCTGTCCTGGTGCTTCCAGGAGAAGGGCGGGACACCCCCGGCCTGGCCTGGGCCATGCTTCCACCTGGACAAAGGGAGTGGCCACCAGCAGGAGAACCCAGCAGCAGGAGAACCTGGCCTCCACAAAAGCTCCCTGAGGTGCCTGTGCCAACATTGCCTGTCCCAGGGTGTGCTCCAGGAGACAAAGAACAAAGTGTGGAAAGACTTGGATGAGGACACAACACCTTTCTCTGACTGAGGAAACAAAAGGTGCTGCACAAATGGAGCGAAGTACTGAGGATTTCTCAAATAACTTTCATGTTATTGATAAAAGTTTATTAGAAATTACAACTCACTATTTTAACGTGAGTGTTGCTGACAAGTTCACTGTAGCTCCTACTAGAAAGCGAAGTCAATGATCCCTAAAGCAACTCTGCATTCCCACACAGCCTCCTCTGCCAGCACCTCCCTCAGGCTGGGGAGAGCCACAGGAAGAATACCAGAATCCTATGATTCCCTCCTGCTCTAACCCAGCCTGGGAGGCGGGGGGGGCGGGGACTGCAGCACTAATAACATCTCCACGGTGACCTGATTTCCCATGGCCTCGCCCTGTGGATTCAATCCAGACACAAAGTGCTTCCTGCAGCCGCTGCCAAAGGACCCTCTTATCTCCCCTGCCGAGGAGCTGCTTTTACCTCAGCCCAGGGTGTTCACGGCCCCGAGCCTTCGTCTCTAAATAAATCCTGGGGCCAAGGGCTCTTTTTTCCCCTCTCTTTGTTGTTGTGAACCAACTCATCTCTACCTCCAAGTCTCCATCCCCGCCCAGACTCGATCTCGTTTTACTTTCAAGTCCGCAGCCTGGCCCGAGTTCACAGTAGGGAGAGGAAATCCACGCCGAAATCGCGTCAGGACGGCGGGCCATCATTCCTTGGGGCGTTGTAAATAAAGCACACAAAGAGAGGCAGCGGGGCGTGGGCCCAGCAGCGCACCTCGCTCTGCCCCAGAGCACCTCAGCAGCCACCGCTCCCCCCAGGCAGGAATTCAGCCCGGAAAAAGGGAAACAAAACAGAAACCTCTTTGCTACGGCGGGAAGGATTCATGGAGCTGCGGGATGCTCCTTAAACCCTCGGGAAAACATTAATGCTGGAGCAGAGGGGACCCGGTGCTGCTGCGGGCAGGAGGCTCAGCTCATCCATCCTGAAGTCACAGCTGGTCTGGGTCAGAAGGACCTTTAAAGGCCATTTAGTGCAGCCCTTTCTCAGCTGTACTGCTCCCAGCCCCTCTCCCGCGGTCCCACTGAGACCCCAGAGGAAAGAAGGGGATTTCTCTCCTTTCGATGACCAGTTGCGTTTCCCTGCGCAGCCTCTGGCTCCCAGCAGCAGCCCCGGGGCCGTTCTCCCCGGTTTCCCCTCGGTGTCGGCACCCCCAAGCCGGCTCTGCCCGCGGGCTGGGTGCGCGGAACACAAGAGAAGCGCTGAGTCAGCTCCAGACAGGCTCAGGGGCTTCCTGCACGGCTCACACGCGGCCTTCCCCGTTTATTCCCCCATGAGACAAGCTGGAGACACCAGGAAAAAAATAATTCCGCTTTTAAAGAAAATTCCTCATTTTGTGTCCCGTTCAAACCCCTGCACTGTTACACAGAACCACGGAATCAGACTGGTTTGGGGTGGGACCTTAAAGATCAGCTCACTGGGAGGCTCAAGGTCGGCTCCCCCCGCTCCCATACTGCCCTTCCAGCATCCGACAGCCAAGGCCTTGCCCCAGAGAGGTTCCCAAAATCATGGGCCATGAATGGGATATTGCAAACCCCCACCCTGGTCCTTCCGGGTCACTCGTGCAGTGGATGGAGCTCTAAGGCCCTGTCCTGCATCCCCATCTGCTGCTGAAGGGAATCACAGGGCTCCTCCTGCAGTGAAGCAATGCAAGAGCAAGAACTGGACAGGGCAAAACCTCAGGAGCTGAAGTTTGGCACCGTGAGGACTCCAAATCCCGCCCACACCCAAAGGGAGCCTCCCTGAAGCCCAGCCCCACTGGGCAGTTCCTGCCTTTCCCACTCTCCCAGACAGGACTCTCTCCAGACAGCATCCCAGGCCCTCTCCCACTGAGAAAACAACCCAGGGGACAGACAGCAGCAGCTGAGGAGAGCGAGGAGCTGCTGGCAGGTGTTTCCTGCCCCGGGCTCCCAATTCCCATTCGGCAGAGCAGCTGCTCCCTGCCCTCCTGCTTCCCCAGGAGCAGCTGGGAAGAGCCACCAGCCAGCGGTGATGTTCCATCTGGGATAACCCTGCACACGGGTTTCCCTTTTGGCACCTTACCTTCACACTGGGCTGCTGCAGCCCTGCCAGTAGGAGAGGAATCCCCTCATGGATCACGGATCTAATTGGAGCAGGACCACATTTCCCAAGCTGGGACCCTCCTAAGGATGGTAACATGAGGAGAAAAGCAGAAAAGCTTTGTGTTTCTGGTATCCCAGGTGTGCCACAGGAATAGAAACCAGCATGTACAGGACAGGCATTCCCAGAAAGGAGCTCCCAGGGGAGTGGGAGAAGGCAGCTTCTTCCCTGAACTCAGCCCCAGATCCCAGGAGCATCCATCTGCTCTCCAAACAGCACAAAAACAGGCATTTAAAGACAAAGCTGCTGCTGCAGCACACAAATAATTCCAACCATCTCCTGCTGCACAAAACCACCACAGACCAGTCCAGGTATTTATTTCCCAAGCAGAAGGAACTGGATCCTTTGGTGACATCTCAGGTTGAGGCAGCTTTGAGCTGTACAAGGATTGAGACATCAGGTGGAAGCAGCAGAGCAGGGACTGGCTGCTGGCTGCCTTTGGAAGATCAAGAATCTGGCTTTTGCTCCTTAGAAAGACAAGGAATTTGTATCGGAGACATTTTGAGAGGGACTCAGTCAAGTCCAGCCAGGATCCCCACTCCCCACGAACACAAAACAGAGGCCAGGATGAACAGCACCAGCCTCCCAAGGCATCCAGAAGCCTCCCAAATTCCAGCTCATGGGCACAGTTTTATTAACAGGAAAATCATTTGGACAGGGACTGAGGAGCACAGGGTTCCATGGTGGGAAGGGTGGGAAAGGTTTCTTGCATAGTTGTTGGCCAAAGGAGACCTGAAGTAGAGCCTTGCTGGGAATCCTCCAGCTGCGAGCAGGGACAGGAGGGAGCAGGGAACAGCAGCTGTGTCACCAGCCCAGGCACGGGGCTCTCCAGGGGGACACGGTGAGGAGGAGGCCACCGGGCCATGTCCAACACCATCAGGGTTTGGGGAAGGGCAGGAATTCAGGACTCAGCCTCTGGGATTTTAGTGATGTGCTCAGGGGAAATAAAGGAGAAGGAATCCTTGGGCATGGATCTAGGAAAGGGAGCAGGATGGGAAGACACGTATGAACTCCTCCTACCTCCTCCTTGGGGTTCTCCCAACAAAGGCAGTGGCAGAGTAATTAATACATTCACTAATTAATCAAAACCAGCATCTTCCCAATCAGAAACTGGGCCCAGTTTTAAGGAGATCTGAGGCTGTCCCTCTGCCACCACCTGAACACTGTGCAAAAACATCCTGCTCCTTCCACACCTCTGCAGGTGCACAAACACCTTGGCTTTTCCTCCCCACGTCTGTAACAGTAGTTCCAACAAAACAAGAGGAGGAAATACAATTCTCTAACATTTTGCTTTTACTCCTTCATGGAATCTTTCCAATGCAACTTCACAAAAGCAACGTAAATAAAGTCTCTTTTTTTTTCTTCTAAAAAGAAGATCATGTTCCACAGATTCCGTAGTGCAATTGGTTATCTGGTAGAAAAAAAAATATCTTCTTCATCTCCATGGAGGAAAACGCTGGAAACAGTTCCATGGTCTCAATAAAAATAGGAAAGTCTACCCAGGATGGGCTAGAAAGTTCCAGGTGTATAGGACACACAATCCCTACAGTCTGCCTCTAGTTGAAGAGGATGGACTCGGGGTCCTGGTTGGCCATCTGTGCAATGTGCTTTAGTACATCCTTTTTGGTAATGATCCCCAGCAACTTCCTGGAAAACGAAACATGTTTTTAATGCACCAACACCCTCACAAGGGACCCTGGCAGGGCCATGTGAGCCCCCTGCAGGCACTGAAGAGTCTTTTGGGATTCAAAGTGACACCCCACAGAAAGCACTGCACCCTCTGAGGGTGGTAAAACACTGGCACAGGCTCCCAGAGAAGCTGTGGCTGCCCCACCCCTGGAGGTGTCCCAGGCCAGGCTGGATAGGGCTACGAGCTGGGCTGTCACAGGTGCCTTTGCCAGGCAAGAACTGCTGCAGCACCAGCCCCAGGTGGATCCCAGTGCTGTCCCCTGGGAGCAGAGCAGGCTCTGAGCTGGGTCCCAGGGCTCTTACCCGTTGTGGGTGACCAGGCACTGGCGCAATCCCAGCTTGCGGAAAATGTCCACCACGATCTCCATGGGCGTCTCGTCCGTCACCGTGAAGGGACTGAGGTCCAGGATGCTTCTGAGTTTCAGCACAGACGGGGAGCTCGGAGGCAGGGGGGGACAGTAGTCAGTGAAACAAATAACTGAGGAGCTCACGATCCCATCCTGCTTCTTCCGGGCGTTCTCTGGGAAGAGAAATATTTGATTAAATATCAGCACTCCTTTCCTTTTCCAAACAGAACAGGATTCCCTTTCCTTGGCTCACGTTTAATGGCCTTAAAAGTCCTTTCCTTCCCTTCACCAGAGCTTCACCACACATTTTTTGAACACTTCCCACGAAAAAAATTTCCCCAATATTCAACCTAAACCCCACCTGGCACAACTTCAGGTCCTGTCCTGTCACTCATTACCTGGGAGGACCTCCAAGATCTCCAAAGTTCCACTGCAGGGGCAGGATCAGCACATCAGCTTTGCCCAAAGCCAAGGCTCTTGCACCTCATTTTGCTCTGACCAGGTAAATACAAGTCCTGGACAACTTTTATTGTCCCAGTTTTTAGAGGAGGCAGATAAAATGCTTTGTTCTTTTATGAGTCACTGATTTGGGTCCCATGCAGAGCAGTTAAAGGACTATTTTTAAGCACTTAACAACTGGCACAGGCTCCATGGACGTCATCAGGGTCAGGAATGGAAAACAAATCAAGTACTGGTCACTCCTCAGACCTTCACAGCGGTGCACACACAGGTACTGTGGGTACCTGCCACACTGCAGTCTGATACCAGCATTCCAAGGCTTCCTGGGAATGAGCAGCTCTGGCAGCCCAAACTCCAGGCTGGATATTTAGAATACTTTAGAATATTTGGGATATTTGATCGTGAAAACCCAAATCCCATCCTGTGCCTCACTGTGCACAGCTTAGGGACAGGACCACTCTTAATGAATCCCTGGAGATTTCAAGGAACACAAGTGCAGAAACTCATGGTGGCACCATAGAAGGCAGGCAATGCACATAATATCCTGATGCACTTCTTCCTGTATTTTATTCCATATTGTCCCAGGCAACCAGTGACAGGACAAGAGACACAGCCTTGAGCTGTGCCAGGGGAGGCTCAGGTTGGCCATCAGGAGGAATTTCTTCACAGGAAAGCTTGCTGACATTGGAAGGGGCTGCCCAGGGAGGTTTGGAGTCCCCATCCCTGGAGATGTCCAAGGAACAACTGGATGTGGCACTCAGTGCTCTGGGCTGGGGACAAGGTGGGGATCAGGCACAGCTTGAACTCGATGGTCTTGGGGGGCTTTTCCAACCTCAATGATCCTGACAAGCCACCCTGTCCTTCACATCCACTGCAAGCAGAGCCCACAGCGCTCAGGGATGCACCAGCTGGCCCAGCCACCGGCACCAGGGTGTGTGACCTGCTCAGGTCAGTGACAGCTGGCATTGATGACAGCACCTTCCCCTGGGCAGTGCCACCTCTTACCAATGGAAATGATGAGGTCTCTCCTGAGGACAAAGCCCACGAGGCGCTGGGATGCGCGGGACACCACCACGGGGTAGCCGCTGTAGGTGGTGCTGGTGACGATGGTCTCCACATCCTCCACGGTCATGCTGTCCTGCGTGATGACCGTCAGGGGAGGGTCGTTCTTGCGCGGCCGCATCACATCCATGGCCCGCGTCTTGTGCGAGAACTCCTCCTTGGCCTCCAGGAATGGGTACCCGTTCAGGCGGATGTGGGCGTCGTAGATCCCCTCCCGGCCGATGGCGTCGGCCACCCACTTGCTGGTCATGGCTGCGGCCATCAGGGGCACAATGTACTCCAGCCCCCCGGTGAGCTCGAACATGATGACCACCAGTGACACAGTCATGCGGGTCACCCCCCCTGCCAACACAGCACGGCACAGGTCACTCTGGGATGGTGGGACACCAGTCCCCACCTCCAGAGAAGGGTGGTACCAGCACAGTTGGACTGCCCTGTTCAGCAGCACCAAACTTGATCAGAACAGCACTGAAACCTCTGTCCCTGCTCAGCACCAAAACCTCTGTCCCTGCTCAGGACCAAAACCGCTGTCCCTGCTCAGCACCAAAACCTCTGTCCCTGCTCAGCACCAAAACCGCTGTCCCTGCTCAGCACCAAAACCTCTGTCCCTGCTCAGCACCAGGCCCTGGCACAGAGGTCAAGGTCTCTGCGTGGTTTTGCCTCAGCATGTTTTAATTACACTCTTGAGACTCAAGTCTCAAAGCTACTCCCAAGTATTTTACAGTAGTTTTGCTCCAATACCCTAAAGGGGTACAGACCCTTCAGTAGTGCCCAGCAGCAAACAGAACCATTAATGAAGACAAAGTCTATTTATGTTCCATCAACTATATGCAAACAACCCCAGAAGGATCTGGGTTTGAAGGAACCTTCAAATCTATCTCATTCCAACCCCTGCCCTGGNAGGCGGCGGCGCCCACCATGGCGTAGAGGCCGGGGGTGATGCAGTCGGCCCCCTGGCTGCACCAGCCACTGAAGATGGCCCAGTCATGGTGGTAGAAAGCCAACTGCTCCACGGCCACCCCCAGCAGCCGGCCTGCGATGGCCCCCACAGCCATGCTGGGGATGAAGAGCCCCGAGGGCACCTGTGGGGACACGGGGCAGTGAGCAGCAGAGCCCTGGGACTGCACAGAGGAGTGAGGGACCCCAAACCAGAGCAAGGCAGAGGCTTTGATGGAGCTCAGCTGGAAGGGACATTTGAAAAGTCATCCAGTCCAACACCCCTGCAGTNAGGACACCCTCCACTGGATCAGGTTGCTCAAATAAGGTGTACCCCTTCTAAAAAGGCCAAAGATAGGGTTTGGTGACATGTTTTAGGGGACAGTTTCTCCTGACAAAGTAGTCCCTTAGGAGTTAAACATATTATTCCATGGATGAGGGGACTGGGAATTGTGAAAGTGAAGTTCAGTCACATGCAACCAGCTTCTCAAACTCAGCCAAGAGGGAAGTGTTACCAAAAAAACAGAGCACTTAAAAACAGAATTGCATCACAAGATTTAAGGCCAGAACAGAAATAAAATGAATTAAAATCCCACAGGAAAATTTGAGTCCCTGGGCAGCCTCAACTGTTCTGGCTCCCACTCAGGAGCCCCCCACTGCACCAGGCTGGGGATGACAAAAGAGCACCACCAGGATGAGGAACACATGGCACATTCTATTACAACACTTCCTGGGGTTCCTTAGGTGGCACCAGCTCTGACGGCTGGCAACAACCACAGTTCTCCAGCCAGAGACTCACTACGGCATGGAACAAGATCATCTTTAAGGCCCCTTTCAGCCCAAACCATTCTGTAGTTCAATGGTTAAGGCTGGGAAAAACCTCTAAGATTCACCCACCACACCAACCCTTCACATGGTCAACAGCCCCAGCCCCAGCGTGGCCCTGAGCAGCCNGGAGTGAGGGACCCCAAACCAGAGCAAGGCAGAGGCTTTGATGGAGCTCAGCTGGAAGGGACATTTGAAAAGTCATCCAGTCCAACACCCCTGCAGTGAGCAGGGACATAAAAACTGTCCATCAGCTCCATGCACTGCAGGACAGCTCACACCTGGGAACTACACCTGCAGCTCCAGAGGCTGCACCAAACAACTTCCAAGCCATGTGAGTGAGGAATAGCTCCAATTAAGCATTTACAAATTAAGACACTGATTGCTTTGCAATTAGCTGTCACATCTAAATCACATATTTATCAAAAAAGCTTGAGGCAGGACAATTTAGGAGCATTCTGTGTCTGGAAAACAGGATGTGGAGCCCTGAGGCACCAGTTTTGTGACTGCATTTGGTGCCCACACTCAGGCTGGAATGTTTCTACTGCCCTCAGGCACAAGCAGCAGGACAAACAACTGCAGTCTGTCCCCTTCTGACAGAGCCTGGGGGAACACATGTCTGGGAGGAAATAAAACTCTTAAGGGTCTTGCAGAGTGTGGGAAGAACATGAGCTCCTTTACAGGCAACCCTCACCTTCATGCCAAAGGTGAAGATGGTGATGAAGACCTTCATGATGAGGGCCAGTGCCAGCTGCCACATGGCCGTGTAAACACCGGGGCCGGCAGCGCGGTCAGGCAGATCGTCCCCCTTGGTGCTGTTGAAATCATTCTCGTACTCACAGAGCTGGGATGAGTCCAAAATGCCACAGTCATTGAAGAGCTCTGAGATGAGCTCACTGGTGCTCATCCTGGTGTACTCATTGGGGAAGGCCAGGATGGCTGTGATGGCCGTCACCACCAACACCTCCAGCACCGGGTACTTGCCCAGCTGCGTTGTCTTGCGCCGCCTGCACCAGGCGATGTTGCTGCGGATGAAGAAAGCTCCCCAGAGCCCACCAAATATTCCCAGCAGGATGAAGGGCACCAGCTCCAGCAGATGCCATGGCATGTGGAACTCCACGTAGAAGAGCACGAGGCGGCTGTTGCCAAAAGGGTTGATGGAGCGCAGGGTGAAGGCGGCAACTAGCGCGGCAAAGAAGGAACGCCATAGGGTCTTCAGAGGGAAATAGTAACTCACCTGAAGGGGAGAACAAAGCACATTTGGTCACTGGAAGACTTAGCACAACCCCACTGCACGGAGTAAAGCCAGGACAGAGATCCATGAGCACTGGCTCATTCCCTGCTCTCCAGCCAAGCACTGCAGGCTTGGTCTGGAGCTCTAGTTCAATGAGGACTGCAGGGATGGGCCCTGGCCTGCAGCACGTGCACATGCCCTCTGTGATCCCTGGAGCGACTCACTCAGGTAATAAAAGCTGTTACACATCAGCCATGAGCTGAACTCAGACAGTTCTGTGGCTCTGCAAGGTCCAAAGTACAAAACAGCAGCACTTGCCATTGCTGCCATCAACTACTGCTCAACTGAGCAAATCCACCCCTGCCCTCCCCTGAAATCCATACTGGTACTCCTCTGAACTAAACAGCAATGATCCTTTCACATCCAGATCAACAGATTAAGGATTAGGTGGTCCTTGGGAAGAAAAGAGGATTGATAAGCCAGAGAAGTTCGTTCCCAGGTACCCTGGAACTCAGCTGTCAGGAAAGTGGACAAGAGAAAACGGCCTCAAGCTGTGCTAGGGAAGGGTCGGGTAGGACATCAGGAGGGATTTCTCCATGTCCTGTGTTTTTAACCCACAGGGTAAGGTCTGCACTAAAGCAGCATTCCAAGGTTACCTCCTCCAGGCTGAAGAGCACTCCTCCAATGGGAGCTCCAAAAGCCACAGACACGCCGGCGGCAGCCGCTGCTGACAGCACCTGAGGGACAGACAGAGGCACTCAGACTCCTCAGCCTCCCCAACCACCCCTCTCTTGGTTTGTCTTCACTTAAATCTGTACAATGTTTATTTACAGCACAGCCAGCCAGGTGTGACCTGCTTTAAGACAGCAGGGAAAAGGTGCACTGAGCCAATGCCCTAAGAAGGAGCTCCAAAAAACTCAGTGTTAGCATAACAGGACCATTTACACCAGAACAGGACCATTTACCCCAAAACAGGACCATTTACCCTCAGCCCCAGAGCCCCAAGCCCACCCCACCTCCCCAGGCTGGCATCCCCACACACCTCCCTGCGCTTGGCCTCGTTCTTGCGGTACTTGGTGAAGAGGTGGCACAGGATGTTCCCACAGCAGCAGGCCACGTGGACCAGGGGCCCCTCCTTGCCCAGGCTCAGCCCCGAGGACACAGCCAGCACCAGGGTGATGGTTTTGATGACCAAGGTCCACTTGCCCAGGTAGCCTCTAATGATGAAACCACTTAAGATAGTTTTGATCTGGAAGTCAAGCACACAAAGCTCTACAGGCTTTCATTCAAGCCCTGGTCAGAGCTCCTGATTTACTGGGCATTCCCAATCCTGCCCTTCCCTACAGCTTTCAGAGTCCCCCTGAGCTATCAAAAGTGAGAGAGTCCATAAAAACAGCTCTCCATGCAAAGGCAGCCATCTGAGTCCTTCCCTCAGGGCCACCATCCCTGCTGGAGGAACACCCAAGCAGTACCTTCTGCAGCAATGCCAAAACATCTGGTTTTTCAAGGAACTGCATGGAGACTTTAGTGCTAGACATGTTTCAGGAACAGCTTAGAAAAACACCTATGTATTAAGCCATCATCTAAAGTGGAAGATATTATTCCATAGCATGTAAATTTTGAGTGGTGGATCCCTATCCCACCTGAAAAACAACCCACTCTCGTTCTCACTCACCTCTGGGATCCCTGAGCCACAGGCATAGGGAGCAAAGCCCTTCACCAGGAGCACAGCAAGGAGGGAGAACATCAAGGCCCAGATAACGTACATGAAGTAGTTGAGGATATATGCAAAGGCCCCCTGAAACACAGAGAAAATGGCCAAAATCAGATGGTGAAACCACATCAAACCTGGGCCCTGAAGTGAGCGCAGGGAATGAGAAGGTCATCCCACAGGGTTACCAGCCAAAATTTGAGAGACCTGCCCTAAGTCTGAGGCTTCAAGGACCAGTTCCATTCTCTGGGTTACCAATCATGGCATTCCCCCAAAATGTTCATGGGCAAAATACCCTCCCAACAGCACATCCTGGACACAGCAGTGACACACTGCACCTGTAAATGTGGCTGTATTTCACCTCCCCACACCCCCTCCAAGGACAACATCCACATAACTTGTTTATTGACATCCCTTTAGGACCCCAAGGATGAACCACTGAATCACCCAGAGCTTGGACTCCTGGCATCTACATCCACATCAGTCCAGGGATGATAGAGGCTGGGCAAACAGGGAATCCAGGTACACATCACCTCTCCATGGCCAAGGATCAGCTGGGACCAGCTCTTCCACTCGGGACACTTGTCCCTGTCGGTGAAGGTGGTGTTGGATTTCCAGCAGCAGTGCTCGTGGTTGAACCAGAACCCTGCCAAACACACTCCTTCCTTCAGGTCTGTCATCCAGTGGGCAGAGATGTCGATCAGACCTGCCAAAGAACCTGGTTTAAAGGGAAAAAACACAAAATAATTTAATGAGCAGAATCAAACTCCTGAAGGTCACCGTCTGCCCCACCAATTTCTGACTCACTTCCCAACACATAGAGCAATGTGGTATTTCTGCCTACAACTCACTTTTATTCTGTGGAGAGCTAAATGAGAGGATTTGCCTAATTCTGAGTAATTTCAATATATTGAAAAGACCAGGTCAGGAAACAGAGCATGGCTGATGATATTTCAAAGGCTGACTGTGTTCAACCCTCCCCCCCCCTGCAATTCATTCTTCTCAATAACGATTTGTTAAATACAGCACAGCAGCAGTGGGAGGGCAGAGAGGGATGTCCCACATTCCTGGAGGACTCAGACAAAATGTATCACCAGGATCCAGGAGCTGCACCAACAACAGCGACACTGTAACAGGAATAACTCTGAATTTGGAGAAAACATTTACAACCCTAATTTAAAAAAAGAAAAATAAAGAAGGGGAAAGTTACAACTGTGCCAAGTAAAACATGGCAAGCAGAGCCAGCACAGAAGGGAAGTCAGATTTTAAGAGGAATCTTCAAGTCACTTTTGTTAATAACTCCTCCAATCCCAAAACCCCCACACCAAGGCAGTGGCCAGGGACCTCTAAACTATAGGAGCCAGTGGCAGAACAGACTCCAGAGTCTGAAACGAACATTCAGCAAACCCCCCAGTTAATGACCAACTGGCCAGCAGCCTTCCTGGGTAAACATTAACACATGATTTCACTCCATCCCTCGTGACAGATGCTTGCTGCTTCCTATGAGGAAGACTTGTATCTAAAGCAGATTCCTGCTGCCTTGGGGCCAAATTTGTTTCCAAGTAATTAAAAAGGTCCCAGTCAGCTGAATTCTGAAAGACACCTGATATCCAAGCAACACCTCTCCCTTTTTATATCTAAGTACAGAAGGAACCCCNCTGGCAGCCTCTGGCATTAACTCCTGAGGAGCATTTGGCACAAACATTCCCAGCATTTTGATCAGCTCGGCTTTAATGAACATTTTTTATTTATTTCAGAGTTCTGTACCAGCAGCAGACTCAGAGCAGTGTCCAGGACACCTCTCAGCCTCAGTTTTGTATTTTGGTTTTGCACAAACACAGATTCAAAGCACTTAAAATAATTCCCTGTGAATTACAAGGCAGCAGCAGAGCCCTCGGTGTCAGCACAAGTCCTCACTCTGAAATCCTGCTGCTCCAGGGATCTGCCAGGCCTTGTGCAGGGATGGATCCTGATGCTGCAGTGCAGGAATTAGTTTTACCTGGAGGTTTGCTCTCACCTGCCAATAAACCAATGAAGAGCATCAGCAGCCAGCCAGAGAAGGCATCGCTCACGCTGTGCAGCAGTGCCCAGGTGGACTCCTTGCTTCTGTTGGTGATCTGGGAAAGGGTTTGTAGAAAGAAACAAAAATCCATGAGGACACTGATCCACTGTGGTGTAAATGCTCCAAAACTACTTGGTGACACTGTCACTCTGCTTTGAGGGGGGAGAGAAAAAGCACCTGACAGTGGCTGCTCCTACAGCCGGTTTAGGAGAATGGATCAAGGATCATGGAATCCCAGAATGGGTTGGGTGGGAAGGGACCTTAAAGATCACCCAGTCCCACTTCCTGTCATGGACCTGCCACTACCCCAGGTTGCTCCAAGCCCCGTCCAGCCTGGACTGGAACACTCCTAGGGATGGGGCAGCCACAGCTTCTCTGGGCACCCTGTGCCAGAGTCCCAAGGATATGGACACGAGGGGGTCGCAGATTTAATGCCAGCAGAGAGGAATGGTCCAGCTGGGAAGCAGGCACTGGTGGCACTGGGAAGTGGGACTCAGCCCTGTCCCAGATGTTCCAGGAAGGCTGAGGCCTGTCAGTTCCAGTGCTCCTGACAGGCAGACAAAGGGTGATAGAACAGCCATTGTGTGCCCAGCTGCCTCTCCCAAGGGAAACATTCCAGTTCACCATTATTATTCCCAGATAAAAAGGCACATTGATGGACACAACTAATACCCACTAAACGAGGACTACATGCTCTAAGAATCCTTTCTGCCTGGATGCACGTTGGTTGGGTTTTTCTCTGAATTTTTGTCTTCCAAATGCCACACTGATCCCAGCAGCACTGCTATGGAATCCTGGACAGCCTGGAGTGGGGGCCTGAAGTACTCCCTTTGGAATTCTTTTCACTGGACCAATCTTACACCTCTTTGGACAGTCCTAAACTTTGTCTTGACCTCACTTGACCTCTCCTATGGAGACAGGCTGGGGTGCTCACCTGGAGAAGTTCTGGGGAGACCTCAGAGCCCCTTCCAGTGCCTAAAGGAGAGCAGGAGAGGGATTTTGGACAAGAACAAGGAGGGAGAAGACAATTGGGAATGGCTTCCCACTGCCAGAGAGCAGGGATGGATGGGATATTGGGAGGGAATTGTTCCCTGTGAGGGTGGGGAGGCCCTGGCACAGGATGCCCAGAGAAGCTGTGGCTGCCCCTTGACACCTGGAAGTCTCCAAGGCCAGGTTGGACAAGGCTTGGAGCACCCTGGGACAGTGGAAGGTGTCCCTGCCCATGGCAGGGGGTGGAGCAGGATGAGCTTTAAGATCCCTCCCAACCCAAACCATTCCCTGATTCTGAGACCCCTGGAGACAGCAGACAGCTCATCCTGTCCCGGGCTGATGGGCACCACCTTTGTCCCCTCAGTTGTGCCTGGAGCCATGCCTGTGACAAGGCTTTGGGGTTTGGACTCTGAACCCACAGACAGGAACAGTTTTTGGGCCGGAAGCAGCAGGGACACAGAGCCCCGGGGCTGGATCTGCAGTTGCGCTGATTGGGGCATTTTATTTATTTCTTATATTTGTGCACACTGAGAGCAAGGTCTGTGCTCTGTTTGGGCTCTGTCAGTAAGACACAACTTGTTTTGTGATGCTCAGGAGAAAAATAAATAGTCAAAGAATATTTTGGCAAACAGGTAGACAAGTTGAGTTTAGTCATCACCCTCCAAGAGTGCTGCCAGCAAGGCAGGAGCAGGCTGGGGACATGGGTAACTCAGCTAAAGCCCCCCTTGCATTCTGAGCAGATTCTTTTAATTGCAGAGTGGTGAAGTCCTGGCAAGGAATTCTGGAAGAATTGCACTCAGTCTTCTCAAACAAAAAAATTCCAATAGAAAGAGCACCATTCACCAGTGCAATTTTGAGAGCAGAAAACCAGGCTGGTTTTGAGCTCCAAACTCCCATTTTAAATAAATCAAAGCCTTCAGAAGAGAAGCAGCAACCAATAAACTGCAATATGTTGGGTTTAGTGCTACTTTTCCTCAAACTGAACTCTCATTTCACATCCTAAGGGCAATCTCTCCATCCCAGGGGTCTCTAGGAAGTGTCTCCCTACCCCAGCAAGAGTCATACATGGATTATCCTGCACTCAGAGCCAGCAAGGAGGAGGAAGAGGAGGAATTTTTACCTCCCTGTGCCTGTCACGATCCCTGGACTTCTCTCGCACCCAGTCTATCGTGTTGAAATCTTCGTAGGTGCCCACGCCAGGAAGAGGTTCCTCCAGGAAATCCATCATGGTATTTGTGCCATTCATCCCTCCTCCATTATATGAGGAAAAGCCTGGTGGGGAAGGAAGGGGGAAAAATTGAGCATTTCTTAGTTTTCCCTCTTTTTATAAAAAAATAAATCTTATCTAGGAGGAAAATCACAGATTTCAGTGGAAATAAAGAGCTACTGAGGTGTTCCCTGAGCTGAATATCCCAGGGACACGTTCCCAGGTGATCTGTGCAAGGTTCACCCTCCCCAGCTTCAGCAGATCACCTGGACATGGGGTTGTTTCCAGAAATGCCTGTTCAGAATAAAGTTAATCACCACCAGCATCCAGAGGTGACTTTTCCCTAAATCCAGGACTTGCCACAATTTTTGCCATTTGAGGCAAAGCAGATGGGAGAGGGAGAAGAGAGAAGGATTATTTGGGACTTCCAACACAGCTGAAGGGTATCCCAGGTGGATCTGGCAAGGATGAAAGCAGGATGGGCAAGAAGGCATGGATGGGAGCTGGGAAACAGAGAAAGCAAAGCATCCAATGGGGCCTGGAAAGCAGAAAGTGGTACCAAACAGGGGCTTGGAAAAACACCAAACTGGGATTTGCAGCCTCCCTCAAGTGAGAACTCAGCCAAACCACTGGGCCTCCTATTTAACCTGCTCCAGCCCATGGAAAACCATGTTTGGCTTGGGTGCACATTCCCAAAATTCTGGTTCTGGAAGACACTAAGTGTTTGCAGCCATCCAAAGGGAAAAACAGAAGAGCAAAAACCAAAGTCCAGTCAAAACTGGAAGGTGGGGGGAAGGGGGGAGTTAAAACTCCCAGGCAAAAGGATAATGGTCCATACTTGAGAGCATATTTAGCTTGCAGGTATCACGGGGGCAAAGGCGTCTCCAGGTGGGAAAAATAAGGAATTCAAAGAGTTGCCCCTCTGCCCCATCATCCGAAGCAGGAAGGCAAAAGTGCTGTGAAGTCTTCCCAAGCCCATCTCCCAGATTGCCACAGCTGCAGGAAAACAAGATGAGTCATGTACAGAACTGACAACCACCACAAAATGACCCACTTAAAATGGCTCCTCGCTTCACTTGGTACAAAAAAAAAGGTGGAGCTCTCCAGAGCTCTTCCAAATGCTGAGTGCACAGGCCATGAGCCCCAGCTGCAGGGGGAGGAAAACAGGGCACGTTTTCCATGAGGAATCCCTAATTTTAACACCATTTTTGAGACAAAAAGCTTGGAAATACAAAATTAGTATCAAGGCTTCCAGATATTTCCCCACTAAAACATCCCCACTGGAAATCCCAGATGCTGTTCTCAAGCTGATGGATGAGAACCTCCTTGAACAAACCATCCTGACGAAAAACTGAGCAGGTGGAGCACAAAGAACACTTGAAGTGCCTGGAACTCCTCCTGCCACCTGCCTGGTGCTGCTCCAAGGACATGAGAGGTACCTGGCACAGGTAGCCAGGGAACAGAGGCCTCATCCTGGTCCCCTGAACAAGTCCCACTTGCAGCCTAGAGCAAAGGCCACGGAGCCCAGGGGTTCAGCAGGGTTTGATCCAGCTCCGTGGGGGTGCTGGGCTCCGAGGATTCTGCTGTGCCCTGGAGCACCTGAGATCCCAATGAGGGATCCCAATGCCCACCTGGGCCACCCCAAACATTTCCGCTATGGTCACCAGCTCACTCACCCACATCCAGTTCCCAATTCTGGGGTCCCCTCTAACACTACAGTGAATTTTTCACACCCTTGCTCCCTGGAAATGCTGAAATATAAATTTGGGGATGGAAAGGTGGTGACAGCATTCTGGGAAGGCAGCACCCATCTAGACCTTCATTTCCACTCTGTCCCCCACACAAGAACATGGCCACATCTCTCACAGCAGCCTCATCCCCAGGCATGAGGTGGCTCTGGGTGGGGCAGGTTCCACCAGGCCCAGTGATGCCAACACTGAATCTACCTAGAAAAACAGAACAGTGACTGTCCTGCACAGCCACCCCCAGCAAGCAGTGCAGCCTGAGGAGCTGGGTTTGTTCCCACAGAAATGACCCCCTCTCCCAGAAGCACCCCAATCATTCCTGTCTCCATGCTGCAGACAGCAGGCTCTCTCTGGCTATTCCTTTTTTACCATAATCTTTCCTAAAGATAAAAGATACAGCTGTCCTAAAGAAAAGTATTAATGAAGGAGAGCTAAACCAAGCTAAGAGAACACTCTGAGAAACATTTTCTGCAAGAAGATGAGATCAGGCACATTCCACGCTCACTCTCCTGGAACAACTGCCCAGACCAGTGACTTTGAGCTGTCCTGGGAATGCTCTCCCAGCTCAAAGCTTGCCCTGGAGCACCAGGAACCAGACCCTGAGGCACAAATCAAGCACAGAGCTGCAGTGACAGAGGGGCTGCAAGTCCTGGTACCCCCAGCAAGACTCTGGTGGCACCTGCAGTGCCCCAGGCATGGCCCGTGTGATCCCAACCCTGTCCCATCCCATCCCCAGCCCCAGGGATCCCACAAGCAGATGGGATGGGCTGATCCCACTCCAGAGCAGGCAGGTGCAGTCTGGAGCCTGATACTGCTCTCCAGGATCCCCACTCAGCCCAGGCTGTCCTCCTACAGCACCAGGATTTCTATTCCCAAAGGAGAATCCCGAGGTCTCCAGCCACACACAATCATTCATTTGACAGATGATAATGAGAAAACATATTTATATTTTTTCCAGGGGTAATCTAGAACTATGAAATGGCTGACAGCCATAAATATTTATAAAGACCCTATTTCCTGCCTCAGCTTGTGGCAAATCAGGGATCCTAGGATTCCCAGGTAGGAATAAAGGAGGAAAATGAGCTCCGTGATGCCCTGCCAAAACACATCCAAGATGATTGCACAGATATCCCTGTTTGTAACATCCAGATCTCCAAATCAAAGAGACAGCGAGTGAAAAGTGACCCTGTTACAGCTCATTTCAAACCGAGATTTCTCAGCGTTTTGCTCACTCCCCAGAAGGGGTTAAGTGATGCTCCACTTCAGACCCTGCCGGGCTTAGGAAAACCAGGCTGCACTCAGTGAAGTTCCAGGCTGTGCTATGTGCCACCCCACAAAGCCACAGCGTCCTGCCAGCAGCACAGGGACAGCCACAGCAACTGCAGAGCTCCAGCACATCCCACAAAAGCAGGGGGTTTGCAGGGACAGTGCTCAACCAACCATCACACAGCAGAAACCCCACAGCCCAGCCAGCCTGATCCACCATCCTCATCTCGGCTCCGGAGCCTCTGCCTCCCAGCGCGCACGGACACATGGACACCGAGACACATTCCCCTGGCCTCACAGATCCTTCTCCTCCCTTCAAGGGTCTCCTCACCCTGGCTCAGCCGCTCCCCATCCCACAGGAGCAGCTCCGAGGGTCTGGGAGTGCCATGGCCGGGCGCACGGGGACATTCCCGGGCTCACAGCGGCGCTCGGTGCATCCTCCTCCACCCGACTCTGCCGGGGCCGATCCCACAGCAGCGCCCTCCCCGCTGCTGGCTCCGGGTGTGGCGTCACCGGCACCGTCACCGTCACCGGCACCGCCACCACGGCCAGCCCCTGCACCCGCCGGGGGGACAGAGCCACCACGGCCAGCCCCTGCACCCGCCGGGGGGACACTGACACCAGGGCCAGCCCCTGCACCCGCCGGGGGGACACTGACACCAGGGCCAGCCCCTGCACCCACCGGGGGGACACCTCTGGACTTACTCCCGCAGCTCCAGGTCCTTCCTGTGCTGAGGCAGCTCTGCAGGTTGGGTCTCACCCGAGGGGGCAGAATCCCCCCCTCTGCTACTGCCCACGCTGGGGGATCAGCCCAGGGCACAGGGGGTTTCCAGCACCATGGCCAGGGCAAGCTGAGCTTCTCATCCATCACCACCCCCAAAGCCCTTCTCCTCAGAGCTGCTCTCCATCCGTGGTCCCTCCAGGCTGAATTTGACCCTGGGATTACCCTGACCCAGGTGCTGGTTCCACTTCCCCCAACAGCCCAGCCCCAAGGATGCACCAAACTCGACCCTTAACCACGTAGGGATACCCAAACACAGCACTCTGCTCACCCCCACCCACCTGGAATGCTCCTGGCACCCAGCCTGAGACATTCCCTGCTCTGCCCCAAGTCACCATGCAGCACAGGAAAGCTCATTTAACAACAGTCTGCTGACAGCAGTGGGCCAGCAATCAATGTACTGACAGACAAACCCCTTTCTTTTCCCACCCAGCTGACATTTTCCTTGCTGAATAGCTCCCAGGAACACTCTTTGCTCACTGTCTTTCCAGCAGGCAGGCACTGGATTTTCCTTTTGTCCTCTGGGCACAGTCCGACTTCAAGGGCTCTCCCAACACAAGCCCCGAGCAGCCTTTATCTCACCTTTATCCAATGCACACAGAGCTCAAAGGGGCTGGTGATTAAGTTCCTCGGGCTCCAATTTGCTGGTGATAACTTGTCATTCAAGCACTGTCTGGGAGGTTGAAACTCTGCACCCTCCCCATGCTGACTTTGGTCTCACTGATAAAAGCTCCCAGGTTCTGTCTGAGGTCAAGGAGGAAGGTGGATGAAAAAAGCAGGGGAGATGAGCCAGCTTAAGGCTCCCACTTCAATTTTTAATTTCATTTTTAATTTAAGATGGAGAATAACTCGCTGCTAAATTTTGTCTGTGCTCATAAGCACCAGGAATCAGTCAGATAAACTGGGCACTCAGACCTCTGATCGTGGAGTCACTGGTGGGTTTGGGTTGGAAGGGACTTAAAGCTCATCCCATTCCACCCCTGTCATGGCAGGGACACCTTCCACTGTCCCAGGCTGCTCCAAGCCCCATCCAACCTGGCCTTGGACACTTCCAGGGATCCAGGGGCAGCCACAGCTTCTCTGGGCACCCTGTGCCGGGGCCTCCTCACCCTCACAGGAAACAATACCTTCTTAAATCTAACTTAAATCTTCCCCCTCTCAGTTCAAACCCATCCCTGTCACTACCTGCCTCAATTCTTGCCTTTAGAGCTCAAAGAGAAAAAAACTTTTTTAAATGCTACAGAGAAAAGGAGACCTTCCACCACTGAAATATTTTTGAGTCTTCCTCTGAAAGGAAAGAGCCTCGGCCACCACCTCCCAACTGGGCCCCCACAGCTTCAGGTTTCACACCTGGCACCCCAACATCTGCCAGCAAACATCTGAAGTCAGCAGGGGAAGTTTACACGGAGAACTGGAACTGCCATTTGGACAAGGAGCTCTTCCCCTTTAAAACTTCCTCTTTTACTTCAGTGTCACCACCCCTGAGTCCTGTCAACAGAGAGCCTCATCCTTAGAGCTCAGCAGATCTATGTGGATTCATCCCTTCTGCATTAATTTCACAGCTCAAGACTCAAGGAGGAGAAGCAGACCCTCTGGCCAGACAAGTGGTGGCAGGGGAAGCACCAAATCCCTCAGTGCTGCCACACTGCGAGATTCTCTCCATGCCAGAAAACCTCCAAAATTACAGATAAGGAAGAAGGGAGGGGAAGGAAGGGAGGGGAAGGGAGGGGACAGTCTGTGCTCATATCTCAACCCCCAGGAATGGCTCAGTGCTGCAATTCCATGGCCCCCACATCCCTCCCTCCTGCCACTGCCAGCTCTTCTCCACAGCAGCTACTTTGGAAAATCCAGGAAGGACTCTCCTGAAGCCAGAGGATCTACTCCGTGCCACAGCCCAGGAGCCACACACAGGGATGCAATCCAGCACAGAATCTTACAA
>VZTZ01034182.1:65220-77812 GCA_013400955.1 Drymodes brunneopygia
CCCGCCGGGGGGACACTGACACCAGGGCCAGCCCCTGCACCCACCGGGGGGACACCTCTGGACTTACTCCCGCAGCTCCAGGTCCTTCCTGTGCTGAGGCAGCTCTGCAGGTTGGGTCTCACCCGAGGGGGCAGAATCCCCCCCTCTGCTACTGCCCACGCTGGGGGATCAGCCCAGGGCACAGGGGGTTTCCAGCACCATGGCCAGGGCAAGCTGAGCTTCTCATCCATCACCACCCCCAAAGCCCTTCTCCTCAGAGCTGCTCTCCATCCGTGGTCCCTCCAGGCTGAATTTGACCCTGGGATTACCCTGACCCAGGTGCTGGTTCCACTTCCCCCAACAGCCCAGCCCCAAGGATGCACCAAACTCGACCCTTAACCACGTAGGGATACCCAAACACAGCACTCTGCTCACCCCCACCCACCTGGAATGCTCCTGGCACCCAGCCTGAGACATTCCCTGCTCTGCCCCAAGTCACCATGCAGCACAGGAAAGCTCATTTAACAACAGTCTGCTGACAGCAGTGGGCCAGCAATCAATGTACTGACAGACAAACCCCTTTCTTTTCCCACCCAGCTGACATTTTCCTTGCTGAATAGCTCCCAGGAACACTCTTTGCTCACTGTCTTTCCAGCAGGCAGGCACTGGATTTTCCTTTTGTCCTCTGGGCACAGTCCGACTTCAAGGGCTCTCCCAACACAAGCCCCGAGCAGCCTTTATCTCACCTTTATCCAATGCACACAGAGCTCAAAGGGGCTGGTGATTAAGTTCCTCGGGCTCCAATTTGCTGGTGATAACTTGTCATTCAAGCACTGTCTGGGAGGTTGAAACTCTGCACCCTCCCCATGCTGACTTTGGTCTCACTGATAAAAGCTCCCAGGTTCTGTCTGAGGTCAAGGAGGAAGGTGGATGAAAAAAGCAGGGGAGATGAGCCAGCTTAAGGCTCCCACTTCAATTTTTAATTTCATTTTTAATTTAAGATGGAGAATAACTCGCTGCTAAATTTTGTCTGTGCTCATAAGCACCAGGAATCAGTCAGATAAACTGGGCACTCAGACCTCTGATCGTGGAGTCACTGGTGGGTTTGGGTTGGAAGGGACTTAAAGCTCATCCCATTCCACCCCTGTCATGGCAGGGACACCTTCCACTGTCCCAGGCTGCTCCAAGCCCCATCCAACCTGGCCTTGGACACTTCCAGGGATCCAGGGGCAGCCACAGCTTCTCTGGGCACCCTGTGCCGGGGCCTCCTCACCCTCACAGGAAACAATACCTTCTTAAATCTAACTTAAATCTTCCCCCTCTCAGTTCAAACCCATCCCTGTCACTACCTGCCTCAATTCTTGCCTTTAGAGCTCAAAGAGAAAAAAACTTTTTTAAATGCTACAGAGAAAAGGAGACCTTCCACCACTGAAATATTTTTGAGTCTTCCTCTGAAAGGAAAGAGCCTCGGCCACCACCTCCCAACTGGGCCCCCACAGCTTCAGGTTTCACACCTGGCACCCCAACATCTGCCAGCAAACATCTGAAGTCAGCAGGGGAAGTTTACACGGAGAACTGGAACTGCCATTTGGACAAGGAGCTCTTCCCCTTTAAAACTTCCTCTTTTACTTCAGTGTCACCACCCCTGAGTCCTGTCAACAGAGAGCCTCATCCTTAGAGCTCAGCAGATCTATGTGGATTCATCCCTTCTGCATTAATTTCACAGCTCAAGACTCAAGGAGGAGAAGCAGACCCTCTGGCCAGACAAGTGGTGGCAGGGGAAGCACCAAATCCCTCAGTGCTGCCACACTGCGAGATTCTCTCCATGCCAGAAAACCTCCAAAATTACAGATAAGGAAGAAGGGAGGGGAAGGAAGGGAGGGGAAGGGAGGGGACAGTCTGTGCTCATATCTCAACCCCCAGGAATGGCTCAGTGCTGCAATTCCATGGCACCCACATCCCTCCCTCCTGCCACTGCCAGCTCTTCTCCACAGCAGCTACTTTGGAAAATCCAGGAAGGACTCTCCTGAAGCCAGAGGATCTACTCCGTGCCACAGCCCAGGAGCCACACACAGGGATGCAATCCAGCACAGAATCTTACAAACTCTTCACCCTGGTGCCAGGAAACACCAGACCCATCCTGGGTAGAGGCCAGCAGGACCCACACAGCAAATATTCCCACGAAATCCCATCCCAAGCCATCAGGAAAAGCAGAAAGGAGAAAGCCCATGGGTGTTACCTCCCATCTCCCTGTCGAGCGGCGGGTCGTCATCTGCCATGGAGAAATCCATGGATGCTCCCGCTATTTCCAGCATGTCCTCATCGCTGGTGGCACTCTGGAAGCTCCCCCGACGATAGCCCTTCTGATCCATGGCCAGAGCTTCCAAATCTGGGAGCAAAGGGAAGCTTTTCAGAGCACAAGCAGAAAAACTCATTTTCTAGCCCAACTGCACTGACATGTGACCCTGGAGACCCAGAGGCTGCACTGCTCTTCCCATGGGAAGGGTGGATGCAGTGATGTCACCTCAAGCTCAGGCTGGAATTCCAGTGTTAGCCAAGGCAAGTGCCACCTCCGATGTATTTATTAAATAACCTCCACACGTGCTCTCAACAGGTTTGCAACGATTTTTTTCGGACCCCGCAGCTCGAGGAGCTGCCTATGTCAGACCATGACACAGGACCCAGTGTCTCTCCTCCTCTTTTCCAGGATGGCAGAGGAACTACAAAAGCACAAGCTCTGAAAACATAATAATAACCTAAAATGGGGGGAAAAAATCAAGGTATGAGCCTCAAAAACAGCTCTTGCCACATGGAAGTGGGAATCTTTGCATCTCCATGAGAAGACAGCACCACATTTCAGTTGGAAGACTTCAAGAGCATCGAGTCCAAGCTGTGCCCAATCCTCACCTTGTCCCCATCCCAGAGCACTGAGTGCCACCTCCAGGCCTTCATTGGACACCTCCAGGGATGGGGACTCCAAACCTCCCTGGGCAGCTCCTTCCAATGTCAGCAAGTGTTTCTGTGAAGAAATTCCTCCTGGTGTCCAATCTGAACCTCCCATGGCACAGCTGGAGGCTGCCCTGGTCCTGCTGGCCACACTGCTCCAGATGCAGGCCAGGTTGCCTACCTGGACTCACTGCTGGCCATGTGCACTTTGCTCTTGCAAACATTGATTTTCTTCCAGAGAATTAATAGAGAAACCAACTACAGAGCTCAGCCCTGTTCCAGGAAGGGAAAACACCAGCCAGTACTTCCCAACAGGCAGAATTACACACTCTGCAGAAAACACTTCCTATTACACAGAAAAAGCCACCACAGCACACACCAAATGCCTTGGCACTGCACAGGGCACTCTCTGCTGAGCCTTACACTGTGGAACACCATGTTCCTTAACTTTTAGTTGTGTTTTCTCATTAAAATGTTGCAGATGATCCTGGAAAAGAGGGAGCTGGGTGCTGGAGAAGGCATATGAGCAGCTGCACACCCTGAGAGCACACAGACAGTGTGATCTGGAGAGCTGAGGGCAGGAGTAATCCAGGAATTCAAAGTGAGGATTTGCCAGCTAACAATGAAAATAATTAAATGGCATTGAAGTGCTGTGATGCTCCTCCAGAGAACTGCTTCCAGGGAGAGGAGTGGATCCAGCTCCCAGCCCAGGAGGCAGGGATGGCCCGTTCAGCCTGGCAGAGAAATCAGGGAACTGTGTTCGTGTGTCTCGGGGTTCATTTGCAGCATTACCTGGTTTTACAGGGATTTTCCAATAAGGCTCAGTGTGTATAAGTATGTGGGAAATGGGGTTAAAATATCTCTGTATTTGTAGAATCCCAGAACGGTTTGGGTGGGAGGGATCTTAAAGCCCAGCCCATTCCAACTCCTGCCATGGGCAGGGACACCTTCCACTATTCCAGGCTGCTCCAAGCCCCGTTCAGCCTGGCCTTGGACACTTCCAGGGATCCAGGGCTTCCCCACCCTCACAGGGAACAGTTTCTCCCCAACATTCCATGTAAACCTCTCTGCTTTGCACAGAAAGCATCATTCCTGCAGCACAGGCAGCTGCAGTCCCTGCTGGAGGAGCAAAAACAGGAGCAATGGCACCTCTTGCTCCCTCCAATCCCTCCCTGAGCTGGTTCTCAATGACAGCTTTAAAACCCAAAACCACGGCAGCAAACACGGCACCTTCCAGCCACAGCAGAGCCAAGGGAACACTTGGCAGCGCAAGAAGGACACACAGGAGGATAATTCTGTGCTCACTTCTCCTGGAAGACCCAGAGACAGAGGTTTAAGACACTTTTTCTTACCCAGACACTCCCTCTACAGGTGAGCAATGCTTTCCCAGGCACAAGGAATAAAATAAAATAAAAACCAGCCCATTTTCAGGCTTACCTGGTTGTTCATTTACCCCAATTCTCCAACGGACAACAGCTGCCTCTCTGCACAAGCCCTGGCACTGCCAGAACCCCTGGAGCACACATACATACCCAAGGGCTGCCGGTGTCCCCAACGCCCGAGTGACACCATCCTCCTCCAGCGGCTCTCAGCCACCTCCTCCGTCCTTCTACTCCGTGCTGGTGCTCCCCACGGCAGTCAGAGAAAGGGAAGCAGCAAAGCAGAACCCGGCAGGTTCCCCACACTGCCGCCTGGAAGTGACTCAGTGACAGCGCTGGCAGCAGAAAGCCGGAGCCTCGCTGCCATTTCCAAGCCAAAAACCAAGCATTCCAAGGTTTTCTCCTTGCTGCAGGCCTCGGTGTCACCCAGCAGATGGGCTCCCTCACCATAACACCACAGTCTCACCATAACACCCATCCCAATGCCACCGTGGCAGCAGGGGATGGGACCGGGACTCCGAGAGCTCCGCCACAGTCTGGAAGGAGCGGCCCCTTCCAGCACACAGGCTCAAGGCTTTCCCAGCATGGAAAAACCTCTCACAGCATTTTCTCTTCCCTGTCAGAGGAGAGGCTTGATCCCAGCTCCACCAGCATCACACAGACACCACACCAGGAGAACCCCACCAGAAGCAGGCAGCAATCCCAGCCAGCCACCTCTGGAGTCACTCCCGTTGTGGGAAGGAGCCAGCTTAGTACCTAAGGCTGCTTCCTCTGGGAAACCAAAAACCTGCATCACAAGACTGGGGTTTTTTTAACCATCAGCAAATCTAAGCCGAGCTTTGACAACCCAGGGCTCTCCTTCCTCCCCAACCCCGCATGGTTTTCAGGCACATCCCTTCCCACAAGCACCAGATCCACTGGTGTACAAACCAGGAAAGAATGCAGAATAAGCCAATTGCAACTGAAAAAAAAGGAAATGAGAGGAGAAAAAAATGTAGCATTTTGCTGTTGGGTCAACACTCATGGTGCCTGGCTGAGGGCCAGCAGAGACAGGCTTTCATAGTCCTGGAATGGCTTGGGTTGGAAGGGACCTTAAAGCCCATCCCACCCCCTGCCATGGGCAGGGACACCTTCCACTATCCCAGGATGCTCCAAGCTCCATTCAAGAACACTTCCAGGGACAGGGAGTCCACAGCCTCTCTGGGCAACATCATCACTCAGGCTCCCACCAACACTAAAAAAATCCCCACACTTCCCATCCTGAGCAGAGGAAGGGACTTCGTGAGGGTGAAACTCCACCTATGCGTGAACTGAGAGAGCTGGTTTGGATTTTGTTGTATGTCAACCTTCAGAACACAGAACCCTCTGCAGGAGGAGTTGAACTGAGAAGCCTCGTGCACAGTTGTGCTGCCAAATCAATACCCCAGGGAGGGGTAAGCCCTGTGTCCCCATGCTGTGACAAAAGAGTTGATGATCTGCCACAGGCAGTTCCAAGACAATGTTACTTTTCCAAGTCATTAACTCTTCCAGTTCCCTGTGCTGTCTGAAGTGACCACAACCAACTTTGGTAGAGAGCCAAATTTCCAATGGCCTGGAGTGACAGGACAAGAGGGAATGGCTTCACCCCAGCACAGGACAGGGTTGGATGGGATATTGGGAAGGAATTCCTCCCTGTGAGGATGGGGAGGCCCCAGCAAAGGGTGCCCAGAGAAGCTGTGGCTGCCCCATCCCTGGAATATTCAAGGCCAGGTTGGACAGAGCTTGGAGCAACCTGGGATAGTGGAAGGTGTCCCTATCCATGGCAGTAGACGGACTTGAAGGTCTCTTCAACCCAAACCATTCCAGGATTCCATGACAGGCCAAGGAGAACACCGGTCCTCCCCGCAGTGCAGGAGCAGGATCCTGGAGAAGCTGTCCCTCCTGGGCCAGGGGCACCAAGCTGGTGCCTGGCACAAGGCTGACCTCTCCAGGCAGCTGCTACAGCACAGGGAACACATCCTGGGAATGTTGCTTGCATTGGGCCAGGGCTGCCCAGCCATGCCAGCCCAAACAATAGGAGGTCTGAGGGAAACTGGGAATTCTACTAACACAAGCTCAACACAAAGACCTGCATTGTTGTAGGGCTTGTTTGGGGCTCTTTTGCTGTTCTCTGACATGTACTCACACAGGCCCCAGAGCCAATATTGCAGGCTCTGCTCTGACACCCCTCCAACAAGGTGACACGGGCTGTCACACGTCACCAGGTGACAGCAGAGAGCAGTGTTGGATCCTGTCACAGTCTGGGTTTCCAGGCACTTGGGCTCACACGGTGTTGTGGGATTCACTGCCATCCTGGGATACACAGACACACAGAGCCCATGTCCTTCCATCCACACCAGGACCACCTCTTCTGGAATAATCCACCATTCCACAGAGCTTCTGCCCCTCAGCCCAGGACATGGAACACTCAACTGGAGGCAAACAGCAACACACCATCCCAAAACCACCCCAGCAACTGCTTCAGCAGCAGGAGCAGACCGAGGTGAGTGCACAGACGAGCCCCAGAGGCAATGCCAGTCCTGGTCAGAACCAGCACCAGTCCTCCAAAAGCCAAAACAAACATTGTTTAACACAAATCCAGCTGAGCTGGGAGCACTGGAACATCACAACTCAGAATTAGGAACATGTCTTGGTTACTTACTCACAGTTATCTGCCCCATCCATTGGTTTCACCACAAAACCTCTTTTTTTTTCTCCTAAACTTTGTGTCATTACCATTTTAGCTCAGCCACCTCTTCCCAGGAGTTTCTTCACAACCACTTCCAGCTTCTTTTCTTTTTGCTTAATGTTTTGACCAAAACCAGCTCAACATAAAAACACCCAAGACCAGTTGAGGGGAGGTTGCTACTGGACTCTGAACTGTATTTGCCAGACTAAGTTCAGTTATCTACAGCAGTTTCCATACTGAACACAACAACAGTCATTCCCAGCCTCTGGGAATGCAGGAAAGTGTCACAGCTCTGTGTGGGAGGATGCCCTTGTATTCCCAACATACCTGTGTGGGTGGTAAGCGATGACTCCCAGGTGTCTGTGGGCACCCTGGGTCAGCAAACCCTGCACAGCACCCACTCAGCTGTCACCTGCTCACCCACCCGCTGGCCCAGCCCTCTGGCACACACAGGAGTGTGACTGACACATGACCCAGCAGCAAACAGCCGGAACAAACAGGGGTGGTTTTCATCTGGAGCATTAGGAAGTGATCTGGCTCTGCTTCCGTCCTGAAAACACTGCAGTCTTGGATGAAGGCTCCAAAGCCACCTCCTGCCAAAATGCCTTGTGTCAAACTGGATCACAACCACGGGTGTCCTTTTGGCCAGCTCCTTCCCCATGAGAGCTCTGGGAAGCAGGAGATCCCTACAGGCCCTATTTTTGTTACAGGGTTAGGCCACTCCTTGGATGGATTTCCATGAGGTGTCCACAGCCTGTGCTCAAGGAGCCTCAGCAAGGTCCATGCTGAGGAGAAGTGGGCTCAGGGACTCCCAGATGATCTTGAAGGGGCTTCAGGACTTCTCTCCTTCCTCCCTCAGACAGGGTCCCACAGATCCATCCCAGTTCACAGCAGAGTGTGAGAACAGCCCCAGCACATTCACCCCAAAAGCAACTGGAAAATGGCCCAGATGCAAATGAGAAGATGTTAATACCTAGAACCATGGAATTCCAGAATGACTGGGGTGGGCAGTGACCTGAAAGTTCATCTCCACCTTCCACTATCCCAGGCTGCCCCAAGCCCCACCCAATCTGGCCTTGGACACTTCCAGGGATCCAGGGGCAGCTACAGCTTCTCTAGACAACAAGTAAGAGAACTCTCTACTTCCCAAATAAGTAAGTTACTGGTTTGTGACTTTGTTCTGCAGTATTTTGTAAGTTCATTTGCACTTCTCAGGTTATAAATGTCCCTGCTGGAGTCACACACTGTCATTTCACTGCCACAGAGGATCCACACCTTTGGATTGCATGCCTTATACCTGTCCCATTTTTCCCATATCTGCTATGTTCAGTTACTTTCCTGGAATTCAAAAGGAGCAAGGATCTGCTGTCACAGGTCTAACAAAGAAAGCTGATGCCCAAAACTGTGCCAGACAAAAAAAAAACCAAATAACCACTGATAAAATATCATCTCACCTCAAACACCACCTCATTTTTTCCCATTTTTCTTTCTCCTTTTATTGTTTTAAGGACTATCATGGCAAGACTTCAACAGATATTTCCAAATCTATTTTACAGACCAGTTTATCATCAAGTCCCAGCTGGAAACCTGTCATTCCAGGCTTTGCGAACGCCCAGCACTGAATCTCTCCCAGCAGGACACCTTCCTTTGGGTATTCTTTTTAGGGGACGCTTCTCAGCACACGCCAAAATCCAAACAGCACCACCTGGAACCAGGTCCAGACTCATTCTGGGGAGAGCTGAGCTCTGCCTCTTGCTCAGCACAGTAGAAAATCCCCACAATACAGAAATATGGGCTACAACAGATTTAACAGGGGATTTTTGGGCATAAAGAGAACATAAAACAACCAACTTGTATAAAATCCTAGGAGAGAACAGGCTGGGAAAGCCTCCCTGAGGCAAGGGAATGGGTCAGGGGAGGAGAGCAAGGCGAGAGCCCAGGGCTGCTGCTGCTGCTGAGCCTGCAGAAGCCACGTGAATGACCCAGAGCTGCTCCAACTGCAGTGGGAATTACAGGGCAGGAGCTGAGCACACCAGATACCTTTCCAAGCCCTCCCTCTCCACAAAACCCATCCCAGCTACTCAGCACACGACATGGAGATGACTTAATACATTTTTATCAAACCACAGGATCTCATTCCACTCACAGGCACCTCCTTGGCCTGAAAGATAAACTCTCCTTCCTTGTTGATGGTTAAGAAATGAACAGAAGTTCCTGAAGAAGGGAGGAATAAAGCCTGGAAGTGCTGGATCCCAGCCCAGCAGCTCTAAACCCCACAGCACCAAGGCAGAACTGACTGGCACAACAGCACAGGGCTAGCGCAGCACTGGAGCCACTCCCCAGACTCACTGAATTTCCAGGGATGGTTCCAACCTCCTCCCAAACCAGGACACACATTCCAACCTCACCTTCCACCCAGCAACAGTGCAAACCGGGACATTTCTGTGTCTAAATACTCTGGAGGAAAAGCCACGAAGAGGAAAAAGGACTACTAAGAAGAAAATCAGGGGTATGATGGAAATATCCCATCCCAGAGTGCCACCAGTTGCTCTGGCAGACCAAAGTGCTCAGCTAGGCCTGCTCCTCTCCCTACACTCCAGGGACCACTGTAGCTCCCTTGTTCCAACTAAAACACGTATTTATCCATGGAGAGCAAGGAATGGTGGCTTAAAACTGCCAGATGGCAGGGTTCTGTGGGATATTGGGGAGAAATTGTTCCCTGTGAGGGTGGGGAGGCCCTGGCACAGGGTGCCCAGAGAAGCTGTGGCTGCCCCTGGATCCCTGGAAGTCCATGGCTAGGCTGGATAGGGCTTGGAGCAGCCTGGAGTCCCTGTCCCTGGCAGGGGGTGGGACTGGATGGGCTTTGAGGTCCCTTCCAACTCAAAGCATTCTATAATCTACAGAACCAGGGCACGCAGTCCCTCACAAACAGCTGCACTGAGGCTGTGCTGCAGCTCCAGGAGTGGGTTGTTATCCCAGAGGGAACAATTAAAGGCCTGATGCACAGAACTCCCACCCATGCTGTCACCTCTGCCCTCACACCTCAATCCAAGCTGCTGGACAAACCTGCTGGATGGGTCCGTGCCCAGACCATGGCAAGGTCAGTCAGTGCCAGCCCTCACCTGTCTGGGCAGCCTGGGGCTGCAGACATCCTGGCCAGCTTCCAGAACAGCCAAGGGACGTGGGACACTGCATGGATGAACTCCGTGAACATGCTTCAGGTGAGGAATTTGGGGGCCAATTTGCCTTCCTTTACCAGCAGCCACATCCAGCTGGAGACACAGCTGGTGCCACCTTTCACAGCAAGGAGGGAAGAAGAAAATGAGGGATTGTGACAGAGGGAAAGAATCATCTGGGATTTGGGAAAGGAGGTGTGAAGGCAGATACAGGAGGAGAAGCAGCAGGTGATCCTTGAGAGCCAAGGGACTGCAGCCCCTCCAAGGCAGCTGGAGCCAAAGGAATCCTGTATCCCTGACAGACACATTCTGAAATACCCACACTGCAGACTCCTTTCTTATTCAACCACCAGCTTTGTGGCTTCTTGGGGTTTTTTAAAATAAAAAACAATCTGGGCCAAACAGGATAGAACAAATAATGCTGGAGAAGAACCAAGGAAAGCATTCAGATGGAAATCAGATCTTTCCTTCAGCATTACCCCATCCTGAAAGGCAAAGGAGTTGCCCAGAGCACCCAGCAACAGGGAGCAGCAGCATAGCTGCACAGAGAGGGACATGGGAAAGGAAAAGCTCCTCTGGCACAACTTCCCAAGAACCCGCTACAAACATGGCACAGGAATGAGCTTTGGAAATTTAGGGTCCACAGTGATTTTCCAACCTCTGAGTGTTCAGGCAGCTGAAGATTGTGAGCTCTGAGTTCACCCAGAGACCAAAGGAGATTTTGAAAGTGTGCAGAGTAAAGTATAAGGGGTAGGTACCACAGAGCTACCGTAAACATCCCACTTTTGTCCAGGAACTGCTCCCAAGCCACTTCAGCTCCTGGAGAATAAACCTCAGTGGCAATGCCACAAAATCCAACCAAACCCAAATCTCAAAAGATACTTTGATGCAGCCAAGCCTGAGGTCACATCCCCCAGCCCATTCCCTGCCCCGTGCAGAGGGTGGGGTCCATTCCTGAGGGGGCAGCTCAGCACAGCCAGAAGATGATTTGGCTGCTGCATCCCAAAGAATTAAAAACAATTCTCTATTCTACACAAGAACCACCCATACAGCACTTGAAAACAAAAACAATCCTGTTTCTGAGTCCTTGTGGGAACAAAGGGAGTCAGAAGAGCAGCAGTGGCTGCCAGCCACATCCCCACGGGTGCTCCCAGTCCTGTCCCACGGACCCCCAAGCCTGGAACAGAACCACCAACACCTAGAAAATCCCAAAGTGTACACTCCACAAGCACCTGCTTCGAACAGATGTAAAAAATCTGAATCATTCATTTCACTCTGGCTGCAAAAACCTGAGGAACAAGCTCCAAGATTAAGGAAGGCTTTAAAGCCTGCACAAGCCAAAACTCACAGCACCCAGAGGCTGGGAACACTCAGCATCACAGGATTCTCAAATTCCAGCTGCTCTGTTTCTCATCCTGTCTATTCCTGAAGGTTCCTTCAGAGGGGAGTTTTCCTTGAGCACCCAAACAGACCCAGAGCAACAGCAGCTCTACCCTGGGCACTGCAACAGGGACAGACAAGAGGGAATCCCATCCCTGTGCTGTCCCATCCCACTCTCCGTCCCCAGCACCTGCATTCCCCCACGGAGAGGTCAGCCACCATTCCAGAGGGTTATTAATCCAACAAGCTGTATCAGTACCTTCTCCCACGAATCAGCTGCTCCTGCCTCTACTCTGGCACTTCCTGGAGCTGCTGGAAGAGAAAGAGGGTTTCAGGCAAGGAAGCTCAGCCTGAACACAGGGTCCTTCCCAGGCTGAACTGTGGGGCAGGGCCAGCACTGCTCCTGGAGCAGGTGGCTCCTGGCACTTCACACAGGGGACTCAGGGGGTCACAGAAAGGTTTGGGGTGGGAGGGACCTCAAAGCACATCTTCTCCCACCCCTGCCACGGTCAGGGACACCTTCCACGGCCCAGATGGCTCCAAGCCCCGTCCAGCCTGGCCTTGGACACTGCCAGGGATCCAGGGATAGCCACAGCTTCTCTGGGCACCCTGTGCCAGGGCCTCCTCACGCTCCCAGGGGAGAATCTCCCCCCAGCGCCCCAGCTAATCCTGCCCTCCGGCAGTTGAAGTCACTGACTCCTATCAGTCACAGACAAGTCCCTGTCCGACGCGGGGATCCACAACCCCCGGATTCCGTCATTGTCCTCAGCTTCCACCACCACCTTCTGCCAAAGCTCCCGGTGCGGTGGCCGCGTTCCCCCATAGCAGGGCCGGGGACAGGGGCGCACACACAGGGAGGGGAAAAGGCCGCCCCCTGAGCTCCCCCTGCCCCGGTCCCGGCCCTGTCCCGCACCTGCGGCCCCGCTCTGTCCGGCCCGGCCTGGCCCGTACCCCTGTCCCCGCTCTGTCCGGCCCGGCCTGGCCCGTACCCCTGTCCCCGCTCTGTCCGGCCCGGCCTGGCCCGT
>VZTZ01034182.1:85843-101268 GCA_013400955.1 Drymodes brunneopygia
ATCCCACACCGAGGGGAAGGGAGGACAAGGGACTCCTGATATTTGTCCCCAGCCAGGACTTGCTGCTGAACTTGCTTCCCTGAGGTCTCCCCTTTCTCCAGTGCCAGTCCCACCAGCTGGCAGCCCCAGGAATCCCTGCTTCCACCCCTGGCAATGGGAAAAACATGGACACAGACAGGCAGAGGTTTAAAATCCTGTTCACAGAAACACATCCCCTCTGTACAGCACAGAACATCTTTTTTACAGTATTTACAGCAGCAGCTGGGGCAGGGGCACTTGGGGGGCAGCAAAGGGCCCGATTTGAAGCTCCCCATGCAAAGCAAAGGTCAGCAATGGCAGATGCCACCAAAGAATGGGGCTTCCCAGTCTGGAGGGGACACTGAGGTCACACTGATGTCCTGCAAGCTGATCTTCCCCAAAATCACTCTGGGGGCTTCAACAGCAGCCCAGACTCCCCCCCAAACCCTTGGTCCCAGGTCCCAGGGCAGAGCCCAGTGCCCACTCAGGGCTGTCCCCTCCTGGTGCTGGCAGGGCCAGGCCACCATTGTCCCACGGCCAGATCCATCCCCTCCACCCATCCCTGTCCCCAGGAGCCATCCCCACCCCAGCCAGGGGTGCAGAAGCAGAGGCAGCATCAAAGACTCAGGGCTGGGGCTGCTCCTCTCCACACTCCACAGCACAGCTCACATCTCTGCAGGATGACACAGGAGATGATGGTTATACAGAACCTCTGCAGGGTTAGAGCAGAAACCTGGGGCAGGGGCAGCTCTGGTCCCCTCCCCTCCCTCCCTCCCTCCCTCCCAGCATGGCTGGAACACTTCCCACCAGCCACCTCATTTTGGACACCAGGGATAGGAACAGATACCAGAACTGTGCCTTAGAGTCTGTGTGGGGGGAAATGTTTTTATAATCAGGTTCTCTCTGCCTCCAGCCTGTCACGCAGGGCCCCTGTGAGAGGAAGTGGCCTCTGCCTCAGTTTCCCCAGCAACGCAGCCATGGCGGAGCAGCCAAACTCCCCAGAGCTGCTGGGCACAGATGCCAGAGGTGCCCAGCACAGCTTCACCCCCTCTCCCAGGGGCACCCCCAGGCTCTTACCAGGAGGGAAACATCTGGAGGAGGAGAGCATGACCCACAGGCTGGGATTGCCTTCCCTGCCATCACACAGACCCACTCTCCTCCCTCCTGGTGGGGTGTTCCCACAGGGCCAGGATACACCACAAGGAAAGATCCTGCTTTTCCTCCTGCTCACCTTCCCCCCCAATAAAGAGCAGCAGCTGAAGGGAGGCTGGGGGCAGAGGGCCACAGGTCCCTGTGCATCTTCCCAAAAACATCAGCAGCTCTGCAGGTTGTGCTGTTTGGCTTCATTGCCAGGGCCAACCTGGCCTGCATGTCCCCAGTCCCCTTACCCCAGGCACCAGCACTCCACCTCATCTGGGGAAACTGAGGCAGCAGTGGGGGAAGACACTTCAGCCATGGAATTTCTTCCCAAGCTGAAAGAGCTTGGAGAGGGAGGGGACATCCATGAGCCCTTAAGCAAAAGAAAAGATGCAAGGGTTCCACCACTGCAGCCAAAATCAAGCTCCAAGCCCTCTGCAGCAGGAGCCCCAGGCAGAGGAGGTGCTGGCCAGGCTGCCCTGGGCCAGGGGCAGCAGAGGAGCCCCAGCCCAGCTGTCTCATCCCCTCCCCTGGGAAGTGCAGGGATCAAGGCTGGGCACGTACCTTCCAAGGCTTTATCCAGGTTTGCAATGAACTCTTCCAGCTCCTGCGTGTCTCCAAGCTTTGCTAGTGGGGAAAAGCACAGTCAGGCCTTCCCATTCCCCCTCCCCTTGTTCCTAACACAGCTCCTCCAGCTGTGTCTGTTCCAGCCAGTCCAGTCTCAACTGGGAAAATCTCAATCGAACTTCTGCCTCTTCCAGGGCCCCAGGGCTCATTCCCACCCTGCAGGGCCCCATTGGCACTCCCAGGGCTGGCTGCCATTGCCAAGCCCAGCTGAGCATGGAGCAGCAAGCCCTGTAAACCCCTCTGGATGGGACCAGGCTCACCTTTGGTGGGATAAGTGTCAGCTGGGGTGTTGAGGTGCTCCTCACTGGAGTTGAGGCTGCTTCCTGGGGATGTGCTGGCACCTGCAGACACAGAGCATCAGTCCCTGGGCCTGGGCACAGGCACCTGATGGACACTTCGCAGGAACAGGGCTCAATCATGCCCATGGCATGGGGTGGCACACTCTTGGAGACCCCCTCTGCTCCTCCCCTGTTTCTAGGAATGCTTGGGAAAATGGGACTGGGTTTCTTTGTCAGGACAGAGAGCACCAGAGGTTGTCTGGGCACAGTTACAAGGACAGGGTTATTGCAGGGAACTAGTTACAAGTTCCCAGTTATCCCCTGCCTCTCACGGTCCTGCAGCAGCCAGCCTGGCAGAAGGAGCCCTGGCAGCTGTATCCAGTATACAGCCCTAGGCCAGTATCCAGTGGTCATCCCCCCCATACTGCTCATCCAGCCCACCAGGGATGAGTCAGGCAGCATCAGCAGGAAGATGCTTTCCATGGAAGAACCACAGAGCTCCCACCCTGACAGACACCATCCTCCCCCAGGGCACCTCATCCCCCAGCCCCGGGCTCACTCTCCAGCTCACCAATGCCATCCCCCAGCCCCGGGCTCACTCTCCAGCTCACCAATGCCATCCCCCAGCCCCGGGCTCACTCTCCAGCTCACCAATGCCATCCCGCAGCCCCGGACTCACTCTCCAGTTCATCGATGCCACTGTCGTACACGTTCTGTCCTGCTTTCCTCTTCAACTCCTCCAGGTGCTGCTGGTACTGACTCGCAGGGCCCCGGTCGAAGTCCTCCATGACCTCATCGAACTCCCTCAGCAACTCACTGAGCTCCTCAGCCATGGCTGGGGGCACAATGGGGATGTTGGGGTACCCGCCGGGCAGGCAGGGCCAGCAGGAGCCTCTTGGCAGAAGCCCAGGCTGGGATGGGACAGAGCCAGGCTCCAGGTGCCGTCTGTGCGGGCAGTGGCCAGCACTGGTCCGAGCACACCCAGCATCTCGGACAGCTCAGCCTTCCCTCCAGCTCATCCCACAGCCCAGCGAGAGCTGGTCCTACACAGGCTTCAGAGAATCCCAGAAGGGTTTGGGCAGGAAGGGACCTTAAAGCCCATCCAGTGCCACCCCTGCCATGGGCACGGACACCTCCCACTGTCCCGCCTGGCCTGGGACAGTCCCAGGGATGGGGCACAGCCTGGCGGCACATGGAAGGCACAATCCCCGGCCCCATCCCGCTCCCAGGGGATGTCCGGAGCTTGCAGGGGATACAGGAGCGGAGCCCCTCGGGCGCGAGGTTCCGAGGGGGTGGCATCCCCTGGTCCGGTTCGGTTCAGTTCAGTTCGGTTCGGCACTCACCGGCTGCTCGGCTCCCTGCACTCCGGTCCCGGCGGCAGCGACACCTCCCGCTCCCGGTGCCGCCGGTTTTGGCTCCGCACCGGTGGCGGGGCGGGGCTGGGCGGGGTCTCCGGGACGTCCCGCCCCCCCAAAACGACCGCTCGGGTCCGGGGGAGTCCCGGGTCACTCCCCCACACCCCGCGCAAGAGGGGGAACACGGGGATGGCGCTGAGCTCCCGGGGAACGAGGGAAAAACAGCCTCAGGTGGTGCCAGGGGAGGGTCGGGTTGGACATCAGGAAAAATTACTTAATGGACAGGACTGTCCAGCCCAGGGCAGTGCCCGTCTCTGCAGGGATTTGAAAGCCGTGTGGATGCGGCACTTGCGGACATGGGGTGGCCTTGGCAGTGCTGGGGAATGGCTGGACTTGGTGGCCTTGGAGGGTTTTTCCAACCTCAGCAGTTCCACGATTCTCTTCCACAGGTTTCCCAGAGAGCTGTCAAACCCAGAGCTCTGTGTCTGGGCACTGCCCTGAATCCTGGCCAGCAGGATTCAGTGTGTGAGGAGACACAGCGGGTAAAACAGGTGAACACGGGCTCTGCTTTCTTTGCTGGTGACTCTAAACTCAGCCATGAATCGAGCAGCCAATCCCACTCCTGCAGATACTCCCTGGTGTGCCCCTCACACGAGCCCAAGGCCTGGCTCTGCCTGTGAACCCCCACCTGTGTTGGGGGGCTCAAGGTGGGGCTGGAGCTAAAAACAGCCTGAATCATCCCAACAGCAGCAACCACCCCCTAAACAGCAGTGACCCCCCCAAACAGCGACCACCCCCGAAACAGTGACCAGCTCCCCAGAGCCACCACTCCCCCAACGCAGGCATCCCCAAACATTCACCACCACTGCCCCAAAAGCCACCACCCCTCCAGGCAGACACCCCAAAGAGCAACACCCCCTCCTGTGCCCGCACTGGGGACCAGGAAGATCAAGAGAGAAACTTCCCCACTGTTTCTAAGGGGACCCCCAAGGCTCGCAGGGGCAAAGAGCCCATGGGAACAGAGCCTGGAGCGTGACCAAAGCCAAGCAGCCCCTCCAGAGCAACACCAGGGCTCCGTGAATGAGCTTTGCAGCTGACTGGGGAGGGGATTTATTTGGTGAGGCTGGAAGGGAACAGCTCCAAGGCAGCCCCGTGAGCTGCAGTAGCGCCAGGGCTGCTCCCGTGGGAGGCAGAGTCTCTGTGCAGCCGGAGGGGGCCGTGGCCAGGCCGGTGCCGGGCTGCCCTCAAGCGGAGTTCCCAGCAATATCCCATCAACACTGCCAGGGATAAACGCCCGACAGCGACTCTGATGGTTCTGTAGTAGCCAGAGAAAGCTGGCGCTTCCCAGCGAGCTCCCCCGTGTCCCCTTGCCCCCGTTATGGTGCTGGGAAAGTGAAATTCAACAGGGCTTTTCCTGCACAGAGCTGCCTCCTGTGTCAGCATCCCTGTCCCATCCTGGAATCGTGGAGTCACAGAATGGCTTGGGTGGGAGGGGAATTTAAGGTCCCCCCCATTCCCCCCCGGCCATGGGCAGGGACACCTTCCACTATTCCAGGTAACTCCAAGCCCCGTCCAGCCTGGCCTTGGACACTGCCAGGGATCCAGGGGCAGTCACAGCTTCTCTGAGCACCCTGTGCCATGTTTTACCACCCGAGGAAGGAATTGAAAGGCTGGGGGCTGCTCTTGCAGCAGGTACAGTCCCACCCAGAGCAGTGGCTGGACACAGTGTTGGTTTCATAGCTGACACTCGAGTGTGCTGGTGGCGTCTGGAACCTTCCACAGCCTCGTGGTGTCCCAAATTTATCTGCTCCTCCAGACTCAACAGCTCTGCTGCTCTCTGGAGCTTATCAGATCCCAGGGGGTCTCACAGCTATCTCACAGCACAGGCTCCTCTGGGAAGTGCTTCCCCACCCATCCCCACTGTACCGATCTGCAGGGAAGGGACCTCTGCAAAGTAAGAGCCCAGCAGGGCACCAGAGAAGGTCTGGGTGCCTTCAGACCAGGACTGGGGGCAGGCTGAGGTGGAATATGGGATATAGAATATGGAATATGACATATGGAATATGGAATATTGTTTGCAGAAGTACTGTTTTACCCCCAGAAATGCCCTACTGTGACTGCCCCATCCGCGGCAATGCCCAAGGCCAGAAGGCCAGGCTGGATGGGGCTTGGAGTAGCCTGGTGCAGTGGAAGGAGTCCCTGCCTGTGCCAGGGCCTCACCACCCTCAAGGGGAAGAATTTCTCCCAGGATTCCATCTGGCTGTGCCCTCTGGCAGTCGGAAGCTGTTCCCCATTGTCCTGTCCCTCCAGGCCCCTACGAGAGCATTTGTATCCATGGATAAGGTCCCTCTCAGCCCTCTCCTCTCCAGGCTGAACAGTCCCAGCTCCCTCAGCCCTTCCTGCCAAGAGGGATGCTCCAGTGCTCTCAGGTGTAGGGATGGAAATGCATCGCGGAGGTCCTGGTAGGGGAGGGCTGTGCTGAGGGCAGCGTTTGGGCCTGCAGGGAGGTGCCAGCCTGGCAGGTGACCCCTGGCACAGCTGTGTCCCCATGCACAGGCACAGGGACTGGCCCCAGGTGAGGCAGGGACGGGGTTTTGCTGGGAAAAGCTGCCTGTTTTTGTCTGGAGGGCCTGGCCAGGGCTCACTAGATGCCAACGTGCAGGTTCAGGAAGGAGACGTTGCTGTAGAGCTCCGAGGACAAGGAGCCTCGCTCCAGGCTGTGTGTCCAGCCGGGCAGGGTGGATGGAGTGGGGTCCTCCCCCAGATCCTCATGCTCTGGGCTCCTGAGGAAGCAAAAAAAGAGAGAGATGCTGTTTGTAAATTGCCAACTGCTCTCCCAAATGGGCTCTAGCAGTGATCCCAAGGATCCCGAAGACTGCCCTCTCCAGACAGTCCCAAAAGGAATGTGGAGACAGATAAGAAGCTGTAGCATAGATCACAGAATCCCAGGTTTGGGTTGGAAGGGACTTTGAAGACCATCTGGTCCTTGGGCAGAGACACCTTCCACTAGACCAGGTTGCTCCAAGCTGCATCCAAACTGGTGTGGGAGTGGTCTGTGATCCAGGAAAACCCTTCCCACAGGACAATTTACACTTGCTGAAGAGTCACCAGCTCTACTGAAGGCCCCTGAGCATCCCTTGCTTCCCAGGATCCACAGCTTCCAACCATCCCCTACTTCCAACCCCAGGGAGCAAACCCTGTCCTGCATCAGGTGCCATGGTGGCCCCAGCTCATGGGACATGAGGTCCTTTTGGCCACCATCTTTAACCTGAGGGATGGCAAAGCCGGAGTGTGAAGGGCTTTTGCTGGGGAGCTCATGACCAGAGCGGTGCAGGAAGGAGCAGTCTGGAGGAGGATGAGCAGGGTGTGCTCTCCCTCGTCCTCGTGCCCCGAGGAACCCCTGGGCACTCACGGCAGCTCAGGGAACTTCCTGCGCAGCAGGTACTCGATGACATCGGGGTCTGTCTGGAACAGCCTCCTCAGGACGTCACACTGCATTTCTGGGGACACCTGGGGAGACACGGCCTCGTCACTCATGGGGCCCCTCTGGGCAGGAGGCTGAGCAGAGGGCACTAGAAGGACTCCAGGATGTGGTCACAGGCCCAGTGTGTTGGTGTCACACCCCACACACTTCCCAGGATCTGCAGGATCTCAGCCCCTGCTTTCCCCCCACTACCCCCAGTCCTTTGTCTCCCTGCAGATCCCAAAAATTGCTACAAGGCTTTTTGGGGACCTGAAATATCACATTCCAATAGACCTGAGGGCACTCTCACTGCTGCCTGCAAGTGCCCTGTGGGAGGGTGAAGAGAGGATGGAGCCAGGCCCTTCCCAGAGGATGGGCACAGACTGAGGTGGGCATCCCTGACAGGGGCAAAATCCTTTCCCTGCTGCTCTTGGAAGAGTTCAGAGGGAAGGAGGGTCTGGAGGAGCTGCCCTGAGGAGTCCCACGTACCATGAACAGGGAGTGGTGGTGCTCAATGAGCCTCTGGAGCACCAGGATTATGGCAGCACTGTCCTCAAAGTTCAGGGTACCAGCATCTTTCTCTCCAGGCTTCTCCTTCTGCAGGATGTTGGGACCAAAGACTGTAGCCAGGTTTGAAACTGTCATTTTATTCCCAGGGATCTACAAGGAAGCACAGAGGGAACCTGTGGACTGTGGATGCACTGGCAGGGGATGTCCCAGGATTTCCCCACCTACCCCAGGGCAGGAACACAAGGGCAAGGTGAGGCCAAGGTGTTGGTGTGGGTCCAGTTTGGTCCTCTCTGAGCTGGTGGCAGGGCCAGCACAAAGGGTTTGAGGTGCTGGAGCACACACTCATCCCATTCCCACCTTTTCCAACCTCAGTCATCCTGGGGTTCCATGAAGGATTTGTTTCTCCCCAGAGGTTTCACACAGGCTTGCAGCAGCTCTGCTCGGGTCCAGCCACAGCAGTCCCAGCACCTTTCCCCACAGCCCCCCTGGCCCAGCCTCACCTCGTGGCCCTCGGGGTCCCAGGAGCTCTCAGAGTGCCGGGCCACCAGGGCCAGGAAGCGCAGGAGCCGCAGCAGGGTGTCACTGTGGCACGGGGGCAGCAGGAACAGCAGCAGCTGCAGCGTCTCCAGCTGGGACGGCCCCTCCATGGCTGGGGAGAGCAGCTGTCAGGGACAATCCCAGCCCTCCAGGCACCTCCAGCCCTCCACCTGCTTGGGAAGGAGCTCTGGAGGAAGCCAGGCTGCTGGTCCCACCCTTCATCCCATCACAGCAAGGGCTGTGGTGATGCTGGATATTGCACAGCCCCACAGGCAAAGACTGTTCTGGACCAGAGTGATTTTTATAATCCCAATAAAACAAAACAAAACAAACAAAACCCTCAGCAAACCCACAGATTACAGAAACTGCATGTGACAGTGCTAGGCAGCACAACACCCATCCTATTGCTGTCCAGAGGCTTTGGAAAAGCAGGGTGGTGAGGAAGGATCCATTCCTGGCAGTGTCCAAAGCCAGGTTGGACAGGACTTGGAGCAGCCTGACCTAGTGAGAGGTGCCCATGGGGTTTAAGATGCCCCCAACACAGATCCTCCTGTGGCTGTAGAGGCTCTGCTCCACAGGCACTCACTGGCTGTGCTGAGGAAGGCTCCGTAGAGCTCTCTGGGAATCAGGGAATCTGGCATATCCCGGAGAAACTCCTTGAGCAGGGCAGCCACATCATGAACACTCTGATGCTCATCCAAGAAAACATCCAGTCCTCGGTCAAATTCTTCCCTCAGCTTGGAGATGGAGGAAATGAGAGAGATGAAAATCACAGTCAGTTCTGGTCTGTTTTAGATCTGTCCACACCAATGTCAGCTCTATCCATCCCCACCCACACAAGCCTCTGTCCCTGACAAGGCACAGCCAGAGGATGCAGTGAATGTCCCCGTTTACCTGCTGGACTCTTTTCTTGGAGCTCCCAACGCGGAAGATGCCGACAGTTTGGAGCCCTGGGGGACAGACAGGTCAGTGCTGTGCATTGCCACGGCTCCCTGCCACCCCCACTGCTCCTGGGAGCACCCCAGCACCATGGCAGGGCTGCTCCTGCAGGGCTTTCCCTTCTCCTGCAGGGCTTTCCCTTCTCCAGGCAGCGAGGAAAAGGAAAGGCTGTGGAGCCTGAGATTTCCTTGGGTTGTCTGTGGGAAAGGAGGAGATCTCACCCCCACAGTCACTCCAAGTGAGGGGTGGATGTGCAGCAGGAGTTGAGGCACCAGGAGATGTTCACTGACACCCACAGTGACATTCCCTTCTCAGTGACATTCCCCTCTGGTGCACATCCAGCCCAGAGCACTCCCCACAGGAGGCTTTTTGGGAGATGCCCTGCCCCAGGACTCACAGAATCATTCAGGTTGGGAAAGACCTCCAAGATCATCGAGTCCAGCCTTTGACTGAATCCCACAATGCCCATTAAACCAGGAGCCTCCTCCCACCTTGGGGCTGGCCAGGCCAGGATGTCCCAGTGGCCACATGCAGGGAGTTTCTGCAGCCCTTACCGTGCGTCTCCAGGTGTGTGCAGCACCTGTCCACGATCCGTGGCACCTGCCAGGTGATGGGGTTCAGGCTCAGCGGCTTCTTCTTGCCCCGGCTCCTGCGAGGCTCCAGCTCATGGGGGTGTGAGAGCTGCAGGGCCTCCAGCAGCCCGGACGTGTTGTCACTCAGGTCTGTGATGGAATCCACGGACATGGCCCCCTGTGATGGAGCACAGGGCAGGTGCAGGTGGCAGGAATGACCCCACAGATCCATCACTGCCATGACCTCAGGGCTTTCTGGGAAAGGGCAGCATCCAGTGCCACGCCTGCCATGGGCAGGGACACCTTCCCCTATCCCAGGGTGCTACCAGCCCCAATGTCCAGCCTGGCCTTGGGCACTGCCAGGATCCAGGGGCAGCCACAGCTTCTCTGGGCACCCTGTGCCAGGGCCTGCCCACCCTCCCAGGGAACAATTCCTTCCCAATATCCCATCCATCCCTGCCCTCTGGATTCTTAAATGTCCCCCTGGTAAGCTCAGCTCCATAAGAGCTGAGCCACTGAAGAGCCTCCCTCTCCTCACAGTCCATCTCTGAGGGGACTGGGGCCATCACCATTTCCCTGAGGACAGACTGGGATGGGCCTAGCCTGGGGCACAACCAGCTCAGTCAGTAAGAAAAAGTCCTGGAAAATCCCATTTATTGCTGAATTCAGTCCCCCCCATCCCACAGCACCACCACAGCCCATTTTGGGGACCGTACCCTCCGCTGGCTCCAGGAGCTCTTGTCCAGGAGAGCTGGGGAAAGCGGCTCCTCTGGGAGGCCCCCATCAGGTGCCCAGATGCAGCTGGTGCCCATTCCCAACCTCCTGTGCCTCTGAGCCCGAAACCTCATCACGGTGGCCTCCACCTCCAGGCAGAGCCGGCGGCTCCTGCCCACGGCCTCCTGCAGCTGCCGGCAGGCGCGGTCATTGGCGATGACCTGGGCCAGTGGGACCCCGAAGGTGTGGGGACAGCAGTCTGGGGGACACACGGGAGGAAGGAACAGGCACACACTGAGGGAGCTGCACTGATGGATCCTGGTTTTCCTGCCCCCAGGAGCACCAGGAGAGGGTGGTGCATTCCCAAAGGCAAATCCAAAGGCTGGAAAGCAGGAGAGGTGTGGTGGGACCCTGGGTGCCAAAGAGCTGAGTGGGGAGGGCACAGGGTGGGAAATGTGGGGGGAGAGGAAGGAGACACCAAGGAAAATTGCTCTCCATCAGTGCTGCGCTGTTGGAGCCTGTCCCAGCTTTCCCTGGAGTTTCCTTCCTTTAGCTGGCTACATCCCCATGAAGATGCCCCGGTGTCTATGAAGCAACAGCTTCATAAATCACCAAAAGATCCTTCCCAAATTCTAACCTCCAGTTTTCTACAGGGTTTGCCTCAGCTACATCTGCTCAAGAAAAGTCTTGGTATTAGTGGTATTTTCCCCAAATAACTGTACCTCTCCATCACTCTGGCAAGAAGGGCTCTCCTCACCCCAGCCTTTGCACTGCCCTGGGGTTTTACACCTGGAGCAGAGCCACAAATCCTTTTAGTAAAATCTGAGGTGTTCATTTCAGTCATTTCCTTGAGTGGGCTTTGTACTGGTGTGGGGAAGCTCATTCCCACCTGACTCTGCTCTGGGATTCTGTGTGCCCCAGGGCTGTCACCAAGCTCCTTCAAGGGATGATAGATCTGTAAGCAGCAAGACTGGGGCAAAATGGGTAGACAGACGCATTTATAGGGCTTGAAAAATGCATTTCACATTACACATATTCCACACACCTTTCCGTCCCCTCCAGGCTCGACCCAGCTCGTGCCATTCCAAGAACAGCAGAACAACCTGGGATGCAGCATCCTGCTGGATTCAGGCACCTCCCACCCCAAAAATCACCATTTCCCCCTGAGAGCAGGGACCAGAGCTGGCCAAAAGGGAGGCTGCTCACCTTTCCTCTCCTTTGAGAAGCTCTCCAGCTTCTGCCGGATTGATTTAATGCCCTTGGAGAAATCTGGGAGGAGAGGAGGAAGGGAAGGTTCAGCACAGGCACTCTGTCCATCTGCAGCCTCCAGCCAGGGGACACTGCAGTGACAGCCACAGCCCTGAGGGGATGCACGAGACCCCTGGGACACAGGGTAGGCAGCAGCTGCCCAGGGACAGCCCTGGAGATGGACAGCACTGCTGGGGACAGCCCTGGAGATGGACATCACTGCCCAGGGACGGCCCTGGAGATGGACATCACTGCCCAGGGACGGCCCTGGAGATGGACATCACTGCCCAGGGATGGCCCTGGAGATGGACATCACTGCCCAGGGATGGCCCTGGAGATGGACATCACTGCCTGGGGACAGCCCTGGAGATGGACATCACTGCCTGGGGACAGCCCTGGAGATGGACAACACTGCTGGGGAACATTCCTGGAGATGGGCACCACCCTCCCCAGGTGAAGGGATGGAAGGATCCCGTGGCTCCACACAAGCAGTGCAGCCCAAAAAGGCCTTTTGCGATTGTTTTACAGAGCAAAGACCTGCAAAGTTGCACAAAACACCATCACAAATCCCACCCTACTCTGCAGGACTCCCACCTCACACATCCAGCAGCAGTGAACTGAGAATCCTGCCAGGACACATCACCCTATCCTGGCTCATACTCCTCATTCCTGAGGAATTCTCTTCCTAGGAATATCTTAAATCTACTTGTTTGGGTTATTTTGTAAGACTTAGAGGAAAGCTCTGACCACTGGAATGAGGAACATGGGTGTAGAAGCCAACATAAATTATCCAGCAGCACACTGAGCAACCAGGAAGGAAATATTGGGGTTTGGGGTTTTTTTTGGCGCTGCACTGGTCCCTAGAGAAGCTGCTGCTGCAGGATGTCACTGCAAGTGGGATCACAACAGCCCAAAATAAAACAAAATACAAAAGGAATCAGGATGTTTGTGGTCAGAGTCCTCCAGGGACGGGTGCTGCAGCCCTGGAGCAACTGGGAGTTCTGGGAAGGAGAGGGGAACTGTGCTGAACTCCATGAAGCCATTTCATGGCATGAAATCTTTATATTCAGGCAGGAAACCAAATTTGGGTGTCCCCTCAAGCACTTGGTGCTCAGTGTGAGGCACTGGGAGATGCTGTGTCCCTGGGAGAGGATCCCAGAGACCTGGGGCCTCCATTCTTGGGAGGGGCTGGGCCCCCACTGCCCTGGGGCTACTGGGAGTGGAAGTGGGGCTGGAGACTCCCTGGCTCCCTCTGCACCCCCAGCCCCAGATCTGGTGAGCTGGTGGAATCCCCTGCCCTGCTGGGATGCCAAAACACGGCCCAGGGTAGAGGAAACACATCAAGGGGCTAAGAAAGGAATTTGGGAAGGAGTCTGAGGAACCCAAACTCTCTGGGTTTGCTGATGGGGGACACAGGCAGCCCTGGGAACCCTGACAGGGCCTCTGTGCTCAGTTCCTGTAGATTTCCTAAATTTATCCACCCTTTCATGTCTCAGTGCATCATCCACGCTCCCTAAGCCCCTTTCCAGCACTGGGGCTTAGTGCTGGACATGGATGCAAACAGCAAATCCTGTCCCACCCTGGGGCACTCAGACAATCCCAGTGGAGACCTCGCCAAGCTGTCCCGTCTGGTTTGGGGGTTGGAGGGTCATGTTCTCACACTGTCGTGGACACGCAAACCCCTCCACAGGCTGAGCAGGCCCTTGGGACTCAGAACAAAGCAGGAATGAGAAATAAAATGGACCAAAATGTGTCACAAATGCCTTTCCATAACCATCAATCCTGGGCTCTGGTGCAGGGGTGAGAAGCATGAACAGCTCAGCCTCAGCCCCCCTTGGCAGGAGCATCCCCTCCCATCCTCTCCCTCCTGTCCCCTTCTCTCCCATCCTCTCCCTCCTGTCCCCTTCTCTCCCTCCCCTCCCATTCCCCCCATTCCCCCTGTACCTCTGTCCAGGCTGAGGTGCCCCACAAGCAGCCTCTCCTGCAGCTGGAACAGCGCCAGCTCCTGCAGACTGGCCCTCTCCAGCTCAGACAGGCTCTGCAGGGCCACGGGCTGCATCCCCAAGCTGGGGCCTGGCATGAGGGCCGAGCCAAAGCTCCTCTGGAAAACACACCTGTGTGAGAGGAACACAAGGCAGCGAGACCTGCTTTAGGAGAGAAACTGCTGGGAGCACCCCAGGGAGTGTTTGCAGGAGACATTTGTCCCTCTGTCACCTCTCCAAAGAGCCAGTGCAGCTGCAGATGCCCCAACCACATCATCTTACTTCAATCTTCCAAGCAAAGACCTTGAAGGCATCAGGAGAAGAGATTTAGATTTTATGTTGGGAAGGAATTGTTCCCTGTGAGGGTGGTGAGGCCCTGGCAGAGGTTGCCCAGAAAAGTTGTGTTTGCTCCATCCCTAGAAGTGTCCAAGGCCAGGTTGGAGAAGGCTTGGAGCCACCTGGGCTGGTGGAAAGTGTCCCTGCATGGAAGGAAATGAGCTTTTAAGGTGCCTCCCAACCCAAGCAATTCCACAATTCTGTGATTCATCTCTTTTAGATCATAAACAGCTGCACATGACCAGAGGTGCTGAAGCCCTTTACCCCTGGCACAGGCTGGCCCTCAGCTCAGGGACATGCCCTGGACACCCCATCCCCTCTCCCAGAGCTTTGGGGAGCCCTCCCTGTTGTGTGCAGGCTCTGGGAGACCCCACACTGACCTGGGTTCCTCCAGCCCAGTGCCACCTCCTCCTGGTGCCACCTCTGCCACTGTCCCAGCATCAGCACCACCCAACACGGTCCAAAGAGCAACAGCAGCCCCACAGAGAAGATAGGATTGAGGTCAGAGTACAAGCTCTGAAAAGAACCTCCCCAAAGAGGCTTAAGGCAAGAATGAAAAATAAATGCCTGGAAGTCTCAAGGAATGAGGGTGAGACCCCCAGGAACGGGACAGGGCTCCTGGGTTAGTCTCTGTCCCCCCTCCAGCCCCTGGGACTGGGTCCTTCTGGCCAGGTTGGGAATTTCAGTTTCTAGAGATATTTGGAAAGCTACATAAATTAAAGAAGAAAACAAATATAAAAGGGTTGTTCAGAATTCCCTGTAAGGGCACACTGAAAAGGGAATTCAGCTACATTGTAGAATCCCACACTGCTTTGGGTTAGAAGAGAACTCCAAAACCATCTCATTCCACCCCTGCNCCCCCAGAGACACACCTGCAGGGAATTACCTTTGTGCAGGTGAAGCTCCACACTCCAGCAGAGCCCACGGCCCCAACCTGAGCAGAGTCCTGGGGGATGCGGCTGCCATGGGATGAGGAGGAGGAATCCCAGTCAGGAGAGGGAGCAGCAGAGGGAAGGCAGGAAGGACAAGGCAGGAAGGAGAAGCCCGGACAAGCTGCTGCTTATCTGCCCAACCGCAGGCACCACTCGAAGAGCCCCATGACATGCCACCACCACTGGCACTGCCAGCGCCATCCTTCAGGAGTTCACCCCCCAAACACCTGCCCTGCTCCTCACCCCAGGTGTGGATTTACATCCCTGAGAACAGCTGAGATGGGGACCAGCACCTCCCAGTCAGAGGCACGGCAGCAACGTGGGTGACCCTGCAGGGAACAGGGATAGGGGACCCTGCAGGGGACAGGGATGAGTGTCCCTGCAGGGCACAGGGATGGGTGATCCCTGCAGGGCACAGGGATATGGGACCCTGCAGAGGACAGGGATGGGTGATCCCTGCAGGGCACAGGGATATGGGACCCTGCAGGGGACAGGGATGGGTGATCCCTGCAGGGCACAGGGATAGAGGACCCTGCAGGGGACAGGGATGGGTGATCCCCTTGCAGAGGACAGGGATGGGTGATCCCTGCAGGGCACAGGGATAGGGGACCCTGCAGAGGACAGAGATGGGTGATCCCTGCAGGGCACAGGGATATGGGACCCTGCAGGGGACAGGGATAGGTGATCCCTGCAGGGCACAGGGATAGGGGACCCTGCAGGGGACAAGGATGGGTGATCCCTGCAGGGCACAGGGATAGGGGACCCTGCAGAGGACAG
>VZTZ01034183.1:0-48764 GCA_013400955.1 Drymodes brunneopygia
CAGAGCTGGACTCAGCACTCCAGGTGGGTCTTTCTGGAGTGGAGCAGAGGGGCAGAATCCCCTCCATCTCCCTGCTGCCCTCCAGTGCTTTGGATGCAGCCCAGGACACGTTTGGCTCTCTGGGCTCTGAGCAGGTGTTGATAGCTTATACCCAGCCTCTCATCCACCAAAATCTCCAAGTCCTTCTCAACAAGGCTGCTTTTGATCTGTTCATCCCCAGCCTGTGTTGGTACCTGGGGTTGCCCCAACCCAGGTGCAGCACCTTACACTTGGTCTTATTCCAACTCTTGAGACTCCCATGGGTCCACTTCTTGAGCTAGTCTAAATCCTTCTGGATCACATCCCACTCTTCTGGTGTAGCAAACTCAGCACTCAGTCATCTGCAAGTTTGCTGAGGGTGCACTCAATTCCTTCATCTATGTTGTTAATGGAAATATCAAATAACACTGGTCCAAATATGGGCCCCTGAGGGGCAGCACCTGTCAGTGATACCTATCCAGACTTCATTCACAGTATGTCATCAGCACTATGCATGGTATGTGCTGACAAGAGACTGGTCAAGGGGATAAATATACCTGAATTAATGATACATGTCAGGTTTTTAACACTTAGAAGGTTAGCTTCTTAATCTTGTGTTTGAGGAGATAGCTGAAGACCATTTAAAATATCATTAGTCTGTCATTTTGGCTCTCATTTAACCCTGTCTTATAATGGCAAGGGTTATTGAAGCTGTACTGCATCCTAACAGAAAAAAAGTTACGCGATGTGCTTATCATCTATACTTGGTGGAATACATGCAAAACTGAGTTGAAATGGCTTATGTCAATGTTACTAAGGATTGTCACAACAGAGAATGAAAAGAGATCACTTTTTCTTTCCGCTTTACTCTTTGTTATGCTGAAGCAGAATAGAATAATCTCCTCCTGCTAGTACCTGTGCCCTCTGTAACTGAACACTAACACTGTAACTGAACAGTAACATTTGTCACTGTTTTGCCAGATTCACAAATATAGTGATATACTTTGTCTTTGTTGTTCTTAAGAGCATGAGTAAGTGTGAATCCAGGGATGTAGCTTCACCTGTTCTGTAGTTCACTATATCATCTAAGAAGTGGCCATACATGGTACAGGAAACTCCCTTCACTGGTTTTAAAAAAACAAATGTACCTATACAACATCAAATAAGTTCATAATAAATGATGAAACATTATCGGTACATATTTTGTATTCTGAAATTTTAATTGGTATTTAGGACTGATTACCAGTGGTTGTTTTGGATATCCTAAAGCCTTTTTTGTCTGTCAATGAGGATGAGAAATGAAATTAATTTTTGAATTGTTTGAGTTTACTGTTGAAGCCGCTGTCAAGTGTTCTTTCTGCCTTGCTTGCATCTCTGACAGTTGATGAGAGGGATGAGGATGAAGAGCAGCAGCCACAGTCATTTCTCTCCCTCCTAACAGCCTTGAACAGCTGTGGCAGCAGAGATAACAGATTAGAAGAGAGGCCACTGAGAACAGGGAAAACAAGCAGAGGGGAAAAACAGGTATCAGCCTGTCACCCAGTCTCAGAAATTAGTGGAAGAAAAACTGGTATTGTTACAGCATTATAAGAGGAAATTTAAAGTCCAAAACATCCTGTCTCAAATTTAATCCTTTCGACTGGTGAGCTAACATGTACCAAGCAGGTGATAAATGTCTGGAGGATTAGCTTGAGACATGCTTTAATGTTAGGCCTGAATTAAGGCCCTTGCTTCCCACTTGAGAATATCTATCTGTCCTGGCCTCCCTGGGACCTGAAGAACTGAAGATGAGATCCTGTGTTTCTTGTGCAGTGCTGACCAATGATGTGTCATGGCAGTGTGGAAGTCTGTGATGTGGGAAATAGATGATAAAACCATTTTGAGATTCTGGGCAAAAGTCTGAAAACTCAGTGATTATTTCTAAGTCACTAATGGGCATGATAAAGAATATAGACCAATGAGTGCTTGACTGCATTTTCTTCATCCATTTGTAACAGTGTCAAGTGATATCTTGTAACTAGGTTTTTCAGACAGTACTGTGTTCTGGTTATTTGGGTGGAATTTTCTGAATTCAGAACTTCAGAATTCAGAAGAATGTTCTTCACTTGTTGGAGTGTTATTGGCAGGAAATGAAGAAATCAGGGTTAGGTTTTACCTATGTCCTTTGTTCTGCTTTAAATTTATTGTACTGAAAGATTTCCTTTCCCTCCCCACGCCCCCTATATATATGCCATTCATTCTGTTTTGAAAGTTTGTGCTTCCTCTGTCCCTTCCTCAGCCCATACTGACAGATGAATTTATGTAGTCCAAGATGTGCCTTTTTATATTGTGCATGAAATCTCATTCTTCTTGAATCCTGTGTGCTTTTTCTTTACTTCTCCTGGAGGATTTCTTCTTTTCTTTTTGCTCCATTTTTTCAGACTTGCCAGTATTTCCAAAAAAGCACAAAATGACTGATATTACTATACTGTAGTAACTGCAGCCGCAAGCATTGTTGTTGGCCTGTACTCAGTCAGAGATGATGGAAACTGTTGACACAAAGTCAAATATATTTTTGGCCAGCTTAATCCTTGTGTGTTCTTCCGAACATTTCTACCTCTTGTTTCCCAAAACCAGTAGGTAGAACCCCACACAATATTGGAGGTGCTTAAGAGGATGAACACTTTGGATTTGGAGGGCCCACAAAGAAATTATTTTCATGGTTATTGACAGGTGTAACAAGCAATAACAGTGTCTTCGCAGATTTTCTTAATAGCTCTATCTTCTAAAACGACTTCTTTGGACTTCCTAAATTGTGATGACATTATGTTTTAGGCTTTATCCTGTTTTTCAATATTACAGTTTCAGGAAGGTGTTTTTTAATAAGCTAAAAAATGTGATGCTTCTTGAAGCAAGCTGTGTGTGTCATCTGGAAACAGGACACCAGAGTAGAAAAAAAGACTGCCTTGTCTGGGAGACTGGTCACAGGACTTTGTCCGTGATCAGGCTGCTTTTGTGTTACAGTGCTTACGGTTTTGATAACTGTGCTGATACATCCTGCTGTTCCCTTTAAAGACGGCAGTGTGAAAGACTGGTAGGACCTTCTAGCTAAAGTGTAACAGTTGTCTTCAAACATTTTTTCTTTCTTCTGCTGAACCCAGTATACAGCAATTTGGATATCCATGATCTGTAGAAAATTAAATGTACTTTGCTAATTGCTTGAAGGGACAGATAGGTATATTCTCTCCATTTTAGTAACAGGAGGTGCTGGTTCTTTTCGAATCACAGAAGGAATGCACAGACTTTATCAAGGAGTATTTTATTAGTGTATTAGAAGAGGTGATAGTAAGTCACAACTTAAGTCCCTTCTGCTGCTGGGAGCCCGAAGGTGAGCCAGCATCAGACAGACCAGGCCACAGCCTACTGCAGAAATCCTGTCCATGGTGTGGTTCCCAGCATTTCCCCCTCTCCTTAAATCCAGTTAAATAATTTGTGAAAAATGTTATCTAATCCAAGAATTAATAAATGATAGAACCTCAGAATGAGTAGATATCTGTGTATGCAAATAAATGTTGCTTTGGAGCTGATAGTTTTGTTTTTTTTTAATCTAGATATAAAGGAGAGGTTCACCAATTATGTGCTGCTACTGATTGTATGTCTGAGAAATATGGAACAGTTCTCATGGAATCCAGGTGAGTAAACTAGAAGAAAAATTCCTGTGCTATCAAGTGCTGTATCTCTTGCTTCTTCCCTCAATCTGAAAGATAAGCATAATCAAGGCATTTAATTAACAAATCTTAATTTTGTCAAATACCTTAGATTCTCATTTTTCTGTATCTGGCATTCTTTCAAGAATCTTTCTGCTTTAAGAATTCTTTCTGCTAGAAATATAGTTTGTTGTGCTATAAACAGGTATAGTTACAGTTCAAGCAGTGTCTGGAACAATTTCTTCCCAGCCCTTTCCTTTCCTTGGAGTACACTGTGAATGAAGGATCCCCTAGAAAGTGGCTAGTGAGACTGAAATGATTATGTTAAGAATACAATTCTTAATCTCATATTGATTATACTTAAGATTTTAATGACATACTTAATAAATATTGTGTAAAATGCCAATTTTATTAAAACATTGTTTTAATAATTTTAATAATTTGGACTGCTGATCTGTGTGATGTATTTTGCCTGAATCTTACCGGTCTACCTAAATTTTACCTTAAGTATCTAAAACTGCAGATGCTTTGTCTATGTCTTTTACACAAACTGAACATGTAGTATCTAGTACTTAGAAAGGTTGTCTTCCTACTAGAGGTAAAGGTTCACAAAGTGAAGAGTTAAGAACCTGATCCCAACTGTGGTGTGATTGTACAGTACTGATAAATTTTTAGGACAGCGATAGAATAAGCAAGGACTTGCACACTGCATGCTCAGTTAATGTTAACTTACAGATTCTTCAGACTCGTAATGATATTTCATTGTAGAACAGAAATGTTATAAATTTTTTTGTATACTGGCATTAAATTAAATGGCCTAACTTGTTTCTTCAAAACTGTCAGATCATCTTTGGGTGTTATTCCCGGATGTTTGCATGGTGGTGGCTTCAGAAATTGCAGTGGATATTGTGAAACATGCCTTTATAACGAAATTCAATGACATCACGGCAGATGTAGGTATCCTGTTTGGAATGCTGGGTGCTATTTTAAATTGTATTTAATTTTGGTAATTTTTTTTTAAATATTAAAATTTATTCCAGTGCAAGAAAACGTAAAAATTGTTATTTTCATATCTTCAATATCGCTTGGGAAAGCTTGCTATTTTCCTGATACAATATACTTCTGAGGATCTTCTTAATGTGGAACTAACACCTCTGCCTCTAAATTAGTAGTTCCACATCCATAAATTATGCAAGTGTTGTGTAACAGCTCACATAATAGCTACAATTCACATTACTGGCAGATCATTCTGTGAAGTGATCATTAGTTAAATTGAAAGAAGGTTACTTGTTCTGCAGTGTAGACAGAGCTTCTAGCCTTTCCTAACAAAATGGATTGTTGGTTAAAATTGAGGTCTTTGGAAAAACAGATCTTGTTAGGCTGCTTTAACTCTATTCTTGAGTGTGTGTTAAAAGTGGAGTCTGAAATCAGAGATTTTTTTTTTTCCCACTCTCCCTGGAGCACTAATAGGAAGTAGGTTATGTTAGTTTCCCACTCCTGAAATTTCTTGGGCCGCATGTATTATCCAGTCTTTCTTTTAGAGCAGTAGATGAGGTTGCTTCTTGTGTGTTGCAGCATGATACATTGGCCATTTGTGTTCCACACTGTGTGGATTCAAACACAATAAATTTTTGAAGATATGAGTTAGTGTCCTTTCACTATTAAAACCACACTTCAGAAGATGAGATCAGAACTTGTGCTTTCTTTTTCAGCATCTCTGAAGTAACTACATTGCGTAGTGTAGAAACAAGTGTAATAGATGCACTTAATAAGCTCTCTTATGCCAGAGGCATTTATGCATGCCCTACTTTCCTATAGAGAGTGTGGAAAAGAGCAGTAATGAAGTCATGGTAGCCAAAAATGTAGCATGCTTCAGAGTGCTGAAACAGCTGGAGGATGGGGGTAGTCACTGGCAATTTCGCAAGATTTATTTAATAAACTTTGTGGGGTTTGTGTATGAAGTTCTAAAGATTTGTGATTGCTAGGTCAGACTTTTTCCAGAATTATTATCTGGCAGTGCAAGTTGTCCTGCCACTTACCCTTAAAATAGATAATTTTCTTTCTTAGTATGCTGAACTGTTTTAAAGAGAAGGAAAAACTTAATTTGTCTTCAGATGCAATTTGCTTTTTTCACAGGATCGCTTGCTTAGTGTATAAGAGAACTCTCTCATTTCTTTAATTTGATCCCAGGGCTAGCTTTCCTGTAGCTTAAAACCAATTATGAACTGTAGGGGGGGGAAAAACTAAATGTGATTAATGTGATTTCTGTTTTGTGTTTCTCAAGATCCTGAAACTTTATGAAGTCTTATTCAGTTCCTAAAACATAGCATAGTGTTGTTTGTTTGTTGTATATGTATATGCAAATTACTTTATTGTGGCAATAGAGGCTCATCTCTTGAAGGGTGCAGTTAGACCTCAGAAAAACTGCCTTTAAGTTTATAATATTTTATGGAAATATTTTAATAATATCTGTGTTGCTTTTATAAAGTGTGATAACAAATTAATCACACATCTGATGTGCTGGATTTTTTCCAGGTCTACAGTGAATACAGAGCCAGTCTTGCATTTGACCTTGTTAGCAGTCGACAGAAAAATGTAAGCCTGAAAATGAAAGACACTTTCCCATATTAACTAACACAATTGTTATGGGGGGATATTGAAAACTTGAAGGAATACATACAGTGCTGTTACACTCCTGCAGTGCTGAAACTCTACTCTGCTGTCTTTAATAAGAAATAGCAGGAATATTTCTTTGCAATTTATATTATTTTTATCCAGTTGTTCGGATCAGTTTGAGCTTCATTTAATACACTGCTGAGAAGTCTCTTCCAAATACACTTCCAGTAAGGGGATAGTTGTTACAATGATAGTTGTTACATTTTTGAGATGCATGGGAAATAAGTAAACATAACAAGGTAATTTTAGATTACTGTTCTTCTCATGGTATTTTAACTGTGTTGGGTTAAAGCACAGTATTCATTAGGAATTTATGTTTACAGACAGTGCACAGATGTGTAGAGATGTTTGCACTATGAATGTTACTGTCATGGCATGGGTATTTACAGAAGACACGGACCACTTGTGTTTTTAATTAGTGCCATTTTTTGGAAAGCCGTTTACTGCACACCTTTCATGGATGAGGACTGGTTAGGTTTCACTTGTTAGCATTCAACTAATCAATGCTTTAGATGTGGGCTCTAACTATTAAATGAACTTTATTACTATAATTTCTGTAGTTTTCTTGGGCATGTTTCTTGGGCTGTTGTGAGGAATGCAGTAGTTAAACCTCATAATGAAGCTAGACACCATCAGTTACAAATAGTTAATAATAATTTCTTAATAATAAAACCCCCAGTTTATTAGTTTTGAAAACTCCATTATTTTTCCTAAAGATCCTCTGTGGAAAATAAAGCAACATCATTTAGGCACTAACTTTGGTGTGATGTTCCATACTGCAGGCAAGCTGTCGTGCAAAGTAGTTGTGTTTTGGGTTCAAATGTAAAAATATTTTCAAAATAATTTTAGCACAGTTATCTTAAGGCTAATTATAGATGTTTGTAGAATGATTTAAAATTGCTAGTGTGGTGGGTAATTGTTCTTTTATCCCTGTAACAGTTTTTTCTTTTAATACTAAAAGGTTTCTAAGCTGGTAACGTGCAGACGAAATATCATAGCGCCTTTGCATTCAGTGTCCTAATTGCTCTCGATTTAGAGATTTGTATTATACTCCAGTTGCTCTTGATTTAGAGCACTGAAGCTAATCTTACTGGTCATGGTAGTATTACATTTTTTGTCTGAGATTGCAGCAATCTCCATTTGAATTCCAAAATGTGAATAGGTACACTTTATACCAGTATAGTGTTTGGTAACAGAGCTTTATTCTTATCTGCAGGGTGTGCCAAGCTAAAATAAGCTCATTCCTTTGCATAAGTAGTTCATTATTCTTCCTCTTCTTTTCCAAGGCATATACAGATTATAGTGATTCAGTCTCCAGAAGAATGGGTTTCATTCCTCTTCCACTGGCTGTTTTAGTAAGTTGTATCTTTCCTATCAGTCTTCTGTCAATAAGATCTCACTTCAAGAATGTGTCCTGCTGAGATAGCTGGCTGGATGTTTTGAGGATGAAATTATTATCTGAAGTAACTGAAATGATGCTGAAAGGTTGAGTTAGTACTCAATATAACCTATATCACATATTACTTGTGACTTCACAAATGCATTACTGTTTCTCAGTCATTATTATTATCAGTATTATTATTAGTAGTATATATTAATTTTGTAGAATTTGTAAGAACTGAATTGTACCAGTGGAATTAAACTACATCTGTGTTTTCTAAACATATATTCCTTTTGGCAGTTATCCTATTCATTCATTTGGAATAGTCAAAGCAGCTGGTTTCCAGAAGGTTAGCAATAATATAGGAGTTTATTTAGGTTTTTCATAGGAGTCCTTGTGGCTGTCCCTGTAATGGCACGCTTAATGGCTCAATATTCCTTTATGTGGGGCACTGAGCTCCTGAGCTGTTGTTGAGTACACCACTCTGAAATAGTTGACTTAGTTGCACATACATGCTGCTATAAAATGAATGCCTTCATTAATGGAACTGTGTCCACATGGTGTCTTGAATTAACTATTGCAGAGTGTTTTCTCTAAATAGCTGCTCTGACTTTCCCCATATACACATGTAGACAAGCAGTAGTTATCATAATGCTGGGGATCTGTACATGCTTTGTCAGCAAATATGCTAATTCACAGTGTTCCTGGAAGAATATCAGTATGAATTAACTTAAATGTAATGTTCTCCCACAGAGATGGAGGGAAATACTATTCACAGGATTTGCTTAAACTACTGAAGTAAAACTGAAATTTGAGGATCCACTTGTTGGTCAAACTTGGGAGTCATATGCCTTGTCCACAAAGCAATTTTGTAATCATAGGGTTAGCATAGTTTGTAACACTGATTCTGTTTTGCATTGCATCTCTTGACATTTTCCTCAAAATTTGTTAACTCTTCTTCTAGCCCTTTTGGAGGTTTTTTGTCGCTTCTTATTTTACTTGAAAGTTACTGTTACGGAAACATTGTCAAACTTTGGTTTTGGCAAAGTTGCAACTAAGTGCTAGTATAATACTTACTCAGATGGAAATCTGGAATAGTTAGTACTATCAAGGGGAACATTAGACTAAATTTCTGTTAATGTAGATGTTTCTACTTTTTTTTGAGTTTACCAATTAAGAAATATCTGTTACAATGTTCTGTTAATAATTGTGTACTAAGTTTTAACTTTTATTCTTAAAACAGCTCATCAGAGTCGTAACAAGCTCAATAAAAGTACAAGGAGTCTTAGCTTATGTTTGTGTTGTGCTGTTCTACTGTGGGTAAGTAAATCTACACAACTGAAAAGAATTCACCATTATTTGATTAATTATGTGAAAGAAGTTTCTGTTGATACTTCTAGATGTAAGTATAAACACAGTTTATGTTCAGTAGAACATAACTGTAAAACTCTTATGCTCATGATCTGAAATTGAGAGTGTAGATTTGTCCTTAAGTACTGTGACTGCATTGAGGGATTATAGCTCTCAATAAGTAACTTCAGTGATGGAAATAACTCATTGCAAAAAGACTGAGAGAATCTGAGACAAGCCCCATACTTCTGTGTAAAAAGGGAAATTGAATTCTAAGGAATGAAGTTGTCTGTAAAAAGACGAAAAGATTCAATAAGCCAACAAAAATAAGCAGTTCAAGTGTTCTGAGCATATAATGAATTTTTCTCTCAGGTAGTTAAATGCAAGGTTTACTTTGGTTTAGGAAACTACTGTTAAAAAAAAAATAAATGCAAGGCCCACCTTTCCTGGGAAGGGTGGGGCCAGTAAGTAATCTTAGTTAAGAAATACTGTGGCAATTCATTTTCCATAACCAATGATGTGCAAGTATCCCTTCAGTATCCCTTCACTGCCAAGTCAGTTTATACTTGTGTTACCTTTAACTTCTCACCATTTGATAGGTACTTGAGGCATGCATAACTGTACTTCACATCCAATTCAGTTTGCCTGTCTTGAGGCACTTGCTGTTTTCTATCTGGGGATGCCCACTTTCTAGGAAAGCTCTATACTGCACTGTCATTGTTTGTTGTCTCTCAAAATTGATCATAAATAAGTGTTGCAAGTTGCTGACAGAAAAAGAACCTGCCTGCAGTGGGAGTATCTCTTCCAGTGTCCTACCAAGTTGTGTTTTAAGTGAAGGCAGCAAGGCTTGGGAAGTCTAAGACTTCTGAGGCAGTGGTTCAGCAGAAAGAGGAGACTACTGCTCTGCAATAGCTTATGAAAAGGACAGGATTGCTACACATCCGTTATTAATAAGTAGACTCTTACCTCTAATCTGACCCTGATGTACAAAAAATAGAACTCCATCAGATGTGTTTTGTCTACATCAGTGTAGGGACACATCTGTTTAGTGTCAGATAACTAAGACTTTGAGATACTGCACATAGGCCAAATAGTAAAATTTTGGCCACATTCCTCTGCACCATACTTTGATTTCTTCCCCAGCATACTGCATGCTGTGCCCATGTTCTCCCTAAAGCCAGCTTGGTATAATTCAAAGCACTGTCCTCTGATCATCACATTCAAGCTGTGGTATACCAAGGTCAGGATTTTCATGCTGCTCAGTGGTTTTTCCTTTTTCTCAATATATGTAATGTTTCCCTGCCTCTACCATTCCACTGCTGCAGCCCAGGATTTTTCACTGTGTCTGTGGCTTGGAGAATGGAAGGCAGAAAGAAGTAATGTGATTAACATGAAGTGTAAAATGCTGCTCTTTAAAGGCATAGGTCATAAAAGTAAATACATTTTGGTCAATTTTTTCCTTATTGAAAAGTGAGAACAAATTTTTACTTTTGCTGTGATCTCACACTTTGAGCTAGCTCACCTCTTGCATCTTTCAAGTAATTTTTGTTCTGAACATAGATTTCAGCTTTTCATCAGATGTGAGAATATATATAGAATACATACATAATAGCACAGATATGTGAGAAATTATGTGATAAAATCTGAAACAATTAACTGGGCAAAGAATTGAGCCTATACTATGGATGAATTAATTTTGTATTGACAATTAACAACTGTAGTTAAACTTTAATTGTAGTTAAAGAGTCTTGCCTAAAAAGGCCTTGAGCTTTCTTTTTTTAGGATTTTGAAAAACTGCAAACTTACATATGTTGTTAGAAATTTGAGCCTGGGGTAGGCTGGCAAAAAATGATGAAGGACAACTGCTAGAAACGCTTGCATAATTTTCCATGAGAAGCTGGAACTGATACAGGGAAGTGGTGATTTATGGCCTTTTCAACTTCTGATCTCGTTAAATCAGAATCAAACTGTGCTGTAGAAACCTACTCTCTCAGAACAAAAACATGTTATATAAGAAGCATAAGAGAGAAAAACACCTCTAAAACATTAAAAATTAAGGAGAGCTGCTCAACTCTCTGAAATAAAATCTGCCCCAATAATATAATAAAATTGTAGAGAAGCACAGCTTTCAACCTGTTTAAAATGGTATCTTTGTGGTTGCTTGGATACTATAATGTCACTCTCTTCTGTGTACTGGAAGTGGTGTGCTCTGCTCATTCTCCCATTTCTCTATTGAAATGGAATAAATAAAATTTATTTTTTCCCTTAAAAGTGCAGCTTGTTTTGTTTTTCTGTTTGACAAGTTCTGATTACATTTACACAGTAAGAGATAGGGGAGCTGCTGCAGGCGTGTGCTTGGGTCACTTTATGATTAAGCAGTTAAACCTGCTCCATGGATCTGTGAATGTTCACTTCAAGTTGTCTTTTTAGACTGTTAGTGATGTACACGATAAACAGACTTTTCAGAGAGTGGAGAATTAATTCAGAGTCTGCATTTAGTTCAGTCTTGTTGCATAGCTTGATTTGCATAGAGAATATTTAATTCATCCTACAGAGAACAGATCACTCTTTCCCTGTTATTCTGCAGTGAGCCTTTGCTCCCTGGAGTGGACATTGCTCTACGAGTCATGTGTTGCCAGTAATGGAAGTTAGATTTTGCAAAACTCATTTGAATGGTAAAAAAGCACTTGATGGTAGATGAGGCCTTCCTTTGCTTCAGACGAGGACAGGTGTAAAAGGGATTCAGTGATTTGCTGAAGTTTGTGCTGCAATTCATAGTAGAAAAAAGAATCTGCCATCGGCTGAACTGTGCTATGATGGTAATGCAGTGCTGCCCCTTTGGATTTGTTGAGTTTCATGGACTGTCTTCTGTGATGGGAAAAAGGACTTATTATTATTAGTGTGTAGTTTGTAAAAGCTAGATACTGGACTTGGCAGTGCTGACTTAATGGTTAGACTCAATGATCTTCGAAGTCTTTTCCAACCTTAATGATTCCATGGTTCTGTATTTGCTGTGGTTCCAAGTCTACTAGAGATACTTGTCTGGGCACACTCGATTTGGGTGCATTTATTTTGGACTTGCACTGATGAGGGCACTTTTTAATTCTGTGTTCAAATATTTGGTGTTTTAAATGGCTGCTTAACTGTCCTTGTAGTCCTTTACTTAAATAATAATACTTAGTGTTTTTCTCTAGATGCTTTCTTAATCTGCATTGAATCTGGAACAAATTGTTAGGAAAAGGAAATTACCTTTTGATCTTGATATTGAAAGGATTTAATTTGTTAGCTAATCCTTCTAAGACAGTACTAATCATATGCAATTATTTTCATATGAATAATTTCAGTATGAATAATATGCAGTTATTTTATTATGCTAATGCAAATATGTAAACTTTTTTTTTTCCAGGTTAATATCTCTCAAAGTCCTTAACAGCATCGTATTGCTGGGGAAATCATGTCAATATGTAAAGGAAGCAAAAATGGAGGAGAAATTATTCAATCCTGTCGTGAGTGCCACCCCAGGGAAGCCAGCCGGCAAACAGCAAGGCACATTTAAATCTACCCAAGGTAAGGCTAAGTGCCTTGGTGTGTTTTCAGTGAAAATTTTTCAGACTAAATTTAATATTAAGCCAGATGCATGGCAATGTTTGCTGCACAAACCCTGTTGCAGGACCTTAATTGTGCCATATCACAGCTGTGAACACAGTCTGTAAATGTAATAGAATTTATTGCTTTTAGTTCATGCATCTTCTTTTAGTCATAAATACTCATATCTCTGATAAAATTTCATCGTGATGTGTGGAGGTGATAGAAACAGTGGAATAGAAGCATGCTTTTGTTTTAAAATCATAATCATAGAATGGTTTGGTTTGGGTTGGAAGGAACCTTTAAAGACTGTGTAGTCCAACCCCCTCTGCCATGTTCACTGCACAAATAAGTGAACATTTACACGTCATCTGTGACAGTGCTTAAATTTAGAGGGAAGCAATCTGTATTTCTCATGGAAATCAATGTAAAATAGGGTAGGTTTATGCATAGGAATAATTAATAGTAGTTGTCATGAACACATAATGAAAAGCTTTATGAAATCCAGATAGGAATTTCAGTGGGTCTCTACCCCATTTCCAGGCTATGCAGCACAATTGTCTCATACAGGTCCTCAGCATTAGTGGTTAACTTATTATGGGAATATGGCATTGTTGTATTTATGTGGCACTTTATAGAAGGAAACAGAAACCTTCATTGTTCCCGTCAACTGAATTGGATTGCATCTTCCTGTGGGAAAAGCTCAATGAGAGCCTTAGAGAATTTAACAGTGAGGCTTTTATTGTGTTCATTCTATGGCTTGCCAGCAGCTTGAACAGCTTGAAATGCAAGGTGCTCGTTAGTCGTCAGAGTGTCTTGCCAGCAAAGGGAGAGTTAAGAATCTGTCAGTGTTTGGCATAAATCTCTATCTCTCATATGTGTCAAATCACATCAGGCAGAAACTTGCTGCAAATGTTTACTTTTAAATTCATACAACTGCTTTACTTTCATGATGAAAGAAGGTGATATGAATTGTTCTGAATTCATATTTGCATTCACTTTTGCATTTCATTAGAGGACTATCATGATGGTAATGTTTTAATTAAACATTCTATTACTACATTTGGATATGAGACTTACTAAGTTTTAATTACTTATATTGAGCCTTAAACTTATAGTATATAAATCCTGAAGACTATTTTGAGCTGAAATAGCAGGGATGCTTATTTTCTCCAATGGAAAGATTTTGAGCAAAAAGTTGCAACCAAAAAGCTTTTGTGAATTTTATTCAGAATATTTCTAGCTTCCACTGGTGATGGAAAAAGTTCAATTTTACACGTTTTTTTGGGATTTTACATTTTTTTAACAGCTTTTTACTGGAAATCTTGATTACATGATAGAATGCTTTTGCTTTCCCCAGCTTTTGCTTTATTACTACTGGGCTCTGCAATATTAGTTAATCTCTGTGCCCCACTTACTGGGTTTTTTCAATACAGTCTCTCAACCCATCTCTTACTAGGATGAGGGTAAGGGAATTAATTAGTCTGGTCTCCTTTCTGCCAGCTAATAGTTTGTCAGTTAATTCTTTAAAGAGTTTCTGCCTTGTCCATAAAAACAGTTAAAATTTTGAGGAATAAAATTCTAAACTCGCTGTTGCAGGATGAAAGCTCTAATTACTGGTAATCATTTATAGGCTGACCAGCTACATCTGGAAGCTGCTGGGCTAGAAAATACTTACATTTGTAACCAAGTTCTAGAATTAAAATTACTTGTCTCCTTTCTCAATGCAAGTTTAGTACCTTTAACTTGCATAAGATTGTAGGGGGCAACCCATGTACCTTCAAGCAGTAGATGGCATACTGTGGACAGATGCTCTGCAGAAATAAGTTTTTGTAGCAATTTGGATTGTGCTGCCTTTCTGACAGATAACATTTCCTTGGGCTGGTCTGCAGTACTCTCCATGTCAGTCAGATTTTTTCAGATTCCTTTAGAAACAATAACTCACTCTTTGCTGAGGAGGAAATAAGAAAAAAAAAGATAAGGAAAAAAATTATCATCTTGTCATTTGCTTGTGCATTTTAATTCTTTAAACGTTTTAACAAAATACAGAAAAAATCCATGGATATTACTTACAATATCCTAAGTTAATGAAGGCAGTGTTCAGTTCTACTGAAGTAAGAGACAGGAATAAAAATAGACATCTTTAATAGCACTGCTTTAGGAGCCAGTGCTATTAAAGTGCATAGCAGTGCATGAGTCATTTATTAGCTATCCCTGGAGAAGGCAGGTTTATTGTACTTATGTAGAGGATTAGGCACATCTAGTTGGTGCCACAGAGATTCCTTTTGTTCATTTCAATAGAAAACATTTGTGTGATTCACACAAGAACTGTCAAAAATCTTTTTGCTTAAGCCAACAAAAATAAGCATGTATGTCCTAACTTCTGCTGCTTATGTTCTTGCTGATTATTTAAATTTCTGTAGAATTTGGTTTTTCTGTCTATTTATTTTCTGTATGTTGTCTAAATCAGAAAAGGAAATCTCTTACAGTAAAGCTAAGAAGAGGTAGTGGCTTCCTGAAAGCATTTTTCTGTTGCTTCTGCTGACTTGATGCAGCACAGTTTTTCAGGATAACTTTGGATGAGTCTGGTTGTTGCACACTGTATCGATATGTCTGTGTTAAATTCATTATTATCTTTGTAATTGTCTTCTGTTCCAACAGGAATTTCCACAGATGAAAATGGTTCTACATCAGTTACCAATCAACCAGTGCATCAGAAGGAGAATATGCCATCTTTACTTGTAACAAGCAATTCTGATCAGTTTCTGACAACTCCTGATGGAGAAGAAAAAGATATAAGCCAAGACAGTTCAGAATTAAAACACAGGTCTGCAAAGAAAGACTTGTTGGAGATAGACAGGTTTACTATTTGTGGAAACAGAATTGACTAAGAATTTATTTTTTTTTAAAATCAATGTGCTAAGGATACTGAGCTGTTGGGACAGCAGATGCTACCAGAATGGACAGTTGCCAAAAGGCACATAAATATTTATTTAAAAACTTAAATTATTAATGGCAAAAAAATTGTTAATTTCTTTCTACAAGTAACTTGGCTTGTTATCTGGTCAAGTCAAGTAAGTGATCCTTTAACTTGCCGCTTGGAAAATGTGGTGGATCGTGAGCCTCTAGCCTTGTGGCAGAGCTGCAGTATCACTTTTCTGGAAAACAGACTGGAAAAAAAGCATAACCCTGTTCTGCATTATGAAACCGTGCTTCCAGAACACTATTTGTTCATGAAGGTTCCTCCAGTGTAAGGATATTCCTGGAAATGTGTGGCGACTTGACCGGAAGCTTGCCTATCCAGTTACCGTGTTTTATTAAACATCTGCAAGCAGAATTCAAAACTTGTGCTTATATCAACAAACACATAAAGCATTGGTACATGAAACAGTAAGTCAAGCTAGTCAACAAAAATCTTTTCAAGATGTATCTTGAAAATCTTGTAATCAGAATAGAATTTTGCCTTTTAAGTGAAAGACTTACTGCTTAGTATTTTATCTGAATACTAAACACCAAGGAAAGATCACAGTAATGAAGGTTCTGCTTAACTGGGCAAATATGAAGCATATTCATTTCATGTGTTGTGTGTCCTGCAAGGCAAATTATTTAGAAAATTATTTTTAAAAGCTGAGGATTTTTTTTTTGCTGTAGGAAAAAATATTTAAGGGGCACTTCCAATGTTAAGGAATGGCAGTGTTAATTGCAGCAAACAAGTGTTGTGTTGGAACTGAATGTATGGCATTAACACAGCAGAAAAGAACATTGCACTGCATTTTGCATTTAACTCTTAGAAGAATGACATCTATGTATTAACTTGCCTGAGAACATGCCTATAAAAACTCACACTGACAATCAGATCGTAATTATCCATTTAATGTAATTGATTGGTTGTAGTCAAACTTAAGTAGATGGACTAGATCTATAAAGAGCATTTAAGCATTACAATGCATCTTAATTTCTGGTGTGAGATGCAGAGTTGGGAGGGTTGACAAAAGAAGTTTCAGAATCCTCAGACCAAGAATGGATTAAATTTGAGCTCAAAACATAGGCCGGAGAGTTTTATCAGAAGAGACCCGTTTAGTTAATGATAAATTCTTCATGTGTTTTTAAAATACAGCATTAGCTTCCAAAATGCCTTTCAGACATTCAAGTAAGCACCAATTTTACTTTCCAAGGGAAGGTATCATAAAAGTATTTCAGTGCTGAACAAATGAAGACAATTTGCTCTTTGCTAATTTCATAATTTATCAGAATGGGAAAGCCGAAGTTTATTTGCTGTATGAACATGTGAAAGTTTAATGGATCTGCTAATCCCTGAAACTTGCAGGACTACAGTAATATAGCAGATGGAGGCAGTTGGACAGAGTCACGTGTCTGAGCAGACTTGGTAATGAGAGAACTCTGCTGTACAGTTTAGGGTGGTCTGCTCTGGTGGGAACTCCTTGCTGCAGTCTTTCAGCCTCTCCTCTCCCATAAGAGTAGTGGCAGTAATGGCCAAAATCTGTGGTTATGTTCAGGGATGAAAGTAAAAAGAAGAGGACTTGTGCTGTGGAAAATTTTGAAAATCTTTAAATTTTGATGTATTTTATACTAATTGGAGATGTTCACACATTGAAATTAAGATTGTCAATTTGGTGTATCTTATTTTATAATTATTTAGCAGTTGCTAAAGAAAGCTTGAAATTGCTTTCATTTTTTTTTCAGTTGAATGACATTCTGTATCAATTTTATAAGTGCATCTTGTGTGAAACTCAATAAAATTCAATTTTGTAATATTTGTTTAAAAAAGGAAAATACAGCGTCAACATTTCTTTTTTAGTATTCAGAGTTGGTGATCTTGCAAAGTATTTATTGTATTAAATTCCAGTTTTCATAAAGTAGGATTCTTGCAAATGTGGGACACGAATGAGCATAAGAACTGGGTTGTCAATGGCTTCAGATCTATTTCTGTAGCAGTTGGTTGTTGCCACTTGTAGAAAGAAGGTATTGATGCCAACCTATTACTAATTTTATTTTTAAGGGCACACACCATGTGAATGAAAAAATACTGTGTCTCAGGGGAGCTGTAATTTCTGTAGTCAGTTACTGCAGCTGGACTTAGACGTACACAGCAGAGCCAAGTGTGAGTGCAGGATGAGCACAGGCAGAGCCCTTGCTGAGCACACGGTGGTGGCAGTGGAAGGGCAATGGCTCATGGCACTGGGGCATCAGTCCTGGCCTGAATCCTGCTGAGGCTTTGTTTTGCCACTGGAATTGTTCCTGGGTCTAAAGCTGTCCAGCTGGGCTTTGGGTGTGGCTGGCACATCCCTGCCTACTGTGGAGGTGTGACCTCATTGCCCTGGGGTCACAACAACGCCAAGGTGTACTCGAGGCACTGTAGGGCACTGCGAACACAGCGCTTCCCCTTCAGCTCCCAAAGTCTGCTAGGGGCCCAGCTGGGCATTCCTGCCTTTTGCTGCAAGCTCTCTGATTGTTCTCATCTTTTTATTTGTGATTTATAGGGATTCCTTGGATATCCAGCAGTGTGTCTTTAATGAAAAGTCACAGCTGCTTCTCTGACCCTGGGTGGTCCTCTCAGAACTCCAGAGGTGGCTGAGGGGGAGCAAACCACCAAACAAGAAAAAACGGCAACAGCAAATTTCTCATCCATAGATACAGCTGTTCATGTGGGTTTTCTTGAAAAATAGTGATACATATAAGAGTACCACAGGTTAAGTAGTGAATAAATTAAGTTATTCAATTGATAAATCCCTCCAAAAATAAAATCTAGGCAAGCAGTGATATTTCAGCTGAAGTCACAGTTGCCAAATTAATTCCAAAAGCACACATTGAATACAGTGTATATTCATAATTAGTATTATTCATTATGGGAGCATTAAGAAACAACTGGTTTTGACAGGAATATTTAATTAATCTCTTGAATCCTCTCAGATATTCATCAGCCAAGCAGAATTTCCCCTCAAGCATAGTAGTTTTACAATCATAAACATGCTGTTAATTTACACTCTTAATTTAAAGTGAGTTTGTTGAAACTTTTCAACTTTGTCTTAATTTTTTGTGATGCAAAATTTTCTGTAGTCTAATAATTTGTTCCGGTCTGTTTCTGTGACTCAGCACAGTTGATGAGGTCACTTTACTTAAAATCAGTATTTGCCCAGTTGTGGCTGCTGTGCCAGCTCAGCTGCTGGGCTGCAGATGTGAATCTTCTTGGTGGTGGTGAGCAAGGATGGATGCAACCTAATTATAGCACAAATGTAATCAGACTCTACGAAGCTCCTGAAACACCAATATATTGTCTTATAAACTGGGCTCCACCACTGTGAGTAAAGTAGGAGTTGTACCAACTCAGTCTTGGGGAGTCATAGCTTCAGAATGCTCTTCACAAATGCTAATCAAAATCTGCTTTTAAAACTTCTTCAAAGTAAGTGCTCTTTCTTAGAAATTTGGACTGTTAATTTTGCTGACTGCAGGGAAGCAAATAGCTTTGTGTAAATACTGAGCAGCTGGCAGAGGGAGCTGCAGTGTGACCACCTTTATCTCAAGGAAATTTTTCTGTATATAATGGTATAAGATGTTTAGACTGTGAAGGCTTTCAGAAAACACTTCATGTATGATTTCTGTATGTCTTTTTTATAGTAACTTTCATCAACCATACCTACCAAACTTGAGTCTAGTTAGGCTTTTTTTAAGACTTCAGTATACCCTGAGTTAGAAAAACACTGCTAGCAGAGTTATAAGAAAGATCATAAATATATAATGCCAAAGAACATTCATTGATAAGTTCACAGTTATAACAGAAAAATCAAAAATTGCAATAGGTTTTAAAAAATTTCTCAATTTTGACCAAAACACTCTTATATTTGTGATGAAATAAACTCAGATTTTAAAATGTGTCCTTGTAACTCTGCTGCCCACCTGTGCCTCACAGCTGCAGCTTTAGGCTGTGTGGGCTGTCATTGCTTCCGTTCATCACCACTGCCTGCAAGAGTGATGCTATCAGGCAGAGCTGAGGTTCATTCTCAGTTGGAGGCAGTTCTGTCTGACAGATGAACTGCAAGGAGTATTGAGCACTGGGGGGAGAGAGAGGGAGAGGAGTCAATTTTTTGTGAGTACAAAGATGTTGGTTGCAGCAGCACTCCCTTGGGTTCTAGTTTTTTTAGGCTGGCTCGTGCCATTCTGTTACAAGGTCTATTAGATAAATCCTGTACTGCATAGGCAAACACGTTGCATGCATTTTATGTTGTGTTTACTGCTTTCACATTTTTATTTCAGAAATTATTAATCTTAGATTGGTGGTATGAGAGCTGTGTTACAAGGCAGTATATTTTTAATAGAGCAATTTTTGGTGTTCAAGGAAGTCTCAGGTTTTATGTTGGTTGTTCTTCCCATCCATGCTCAGTTTGTTGGACAAGAGCAGTAATAACTTTGTTGACTGTTTTCAATATCAGGAGTATGTTCTTGTGATGCCCAGTCCTGACAGGAGCTTAGATCATGGAGTCATTGAATGGTTTGGGTTGGAAGGGACCTTAAATATCATCTAATTCCAACCCCACTGCCATGGGCAGGGACCCCTTTCACTAGACCAGGTTGCTCAGACCACATCCAGCCTGGCCTTGAACACTGCTATGGAATGGGGCATTCACAGCTTCCCTGGGCAACCTGTGCCAGTGTCCCACCAGCCTCACAGTAAAGAATTTCTTTGTAATGTCTAATCTAAACCTGCTTCCAGTTTGAAGTCATTCCCCCTTATCCTGTCACTACATGGCCTTGTAAAAAGCTTCTTCATCTTGTAGGCTCCCTGTCTGCTGTCCCTGAAAATAGATTAGGTACCAAGGTAGCTCAGGAATCACTTGTTTGATGGTGACAGTTTAAAATAAGTGGAAGTGTGGATTCTTAGGAACTGATGCATTTGATATACTGAGAAGTGTGAAATGAAACTGAAAATCCAGCACTGGACAGCATATTCTTAAGATTGATACACTAAATCAACACAGGAAGGTGTGTGAGTTGATGCTACCAATACAATCCTGGTGACAGCACTGACTGTCAGACCAAAATTTTCCTGCTGGTTTGATTTGAACTTGACACTCTTGTTAAAGGCAGCAATATAGCCACCAGCCACCTTTCTATAGCCAAGGCAGCAGGAGCTGTGATAAAGTGAGTTTCTTCTGGGAACAGTTCTTGAAGTATCAGGTGTATCTTACCTTGGAGCTGTGGGACATCGTTTTGAGGTTGATGCTTTGTGCCCTTTGGACTCTCTCGAGGTGTAGCTACAATGAAAATGAACCTTGTGTTGAAGCTTAGCACTAACCACTGATGGGAGGCAATGTCCCTAATGCAATAGCAGAGAATCCACCTGGTGGGCTGATCAAAAAATCTGAGTGTCTTTAGTCACTTAAAATTACTTTGACATTGGAGCAGAGCAAATTCTGCTCCATCTGAGGTAATGCTTTGTATTGCCTGTTCAGCTCTTCACTGACTGACCATGAGCTATTTGACCTCCATGTGGGAATGCATAAATTCTCCAGCCAGTGCTAGACCCTCATTTCTCAAAAGCAAGGACCAAAGCCCCAGTGTTTATTTAAAAAGTGATTCTTTGCATAGATGTTCTGCTAATGGCATCAGAGTAATTTTGTGGAATTTATTTACCTGCTTTATACATCTTACGTACAAAATGGCAAATTGCATGAGGCAAGTTTCAGCTTTTGATCTGAATACACGTGCCACTTCTTTTATTGCTTTTTATTTAATTGACAAGTATGGTTTCTAAAACATTAAAATTCCCATAGTTCCAGTTTTCAGTAATGTGGATTTTTGTCCCAAGGGGCAGTAGGTGTGCTAAGCTCTTGATACACCAATCAAACTGCAAATCCTAGGGAACAAAAATACGAGCTCCATAGTTTCATACAACCACGATAAGGAGCAAAAAAAATCTCTGGTTTAGCTCTGCTGTGAGCTGTCCATGAGAGCACAAAAAGCACAGTGAGTAAGAGATCAATACACTTCAGTTTGTGGGTCTTGGTTTACCTTAGAGTTGAAACAGAAAAGAAAGGAGACATCTTAAATCTGGTATCCTTGCTGTCATTTTGAATATGTCAGATTTTCATTGGTTATTCTAGTGTTCATTCAGGCCATAATCTGCTGCTTCGGGGTGTCTTTTAGATAGAAGACTGAATAAATCTTGCCTGTAGAGGAAAATATTCGCAGTGGAATTCCACTTGAGAAGAGAAGGGCTCTTGGGCTATTAAAAAGTGTTGGTTGTCTTATTTTAATAGTAATTACCTTTTCTTCTTCTGAAGACAATTGCTGGCTTTGGGTTTGTTTCATACCCTGAGTAGCTGTTGGCAGCCTGTGGTGAATGGTGAGATGGGCGTCAAATTATCAACATTTTGATTTCACTACTGGATAATATGAGGATGAGGACAACTGGAAACCCTCAAGTACAATCCTGTAAATTCTACAAGCTATAAATCATAGCATGATCACCCTAAGTAAGGAGAAGCTGTGGTCTAAAAGTCTCATGAAACCTAATTCTGTTTAGCATATTACGGAGCATTTGAAAGTATCTCCTAATGTCTTGAAGAAAAATTGTTCAGAATAATGTTTTTCACAGAAAAAAATAATCAAGGATATTTTTTTCTGCCCACTGTGGGTAATGCTCAGCAGACTGGGGCTTCTAAAACCTGTGTCGTTCATATGGTTGCTAATGATCTACAAGGAATATATGTGCAATGTTACTAAAAAAAAAGGAGAGAGAAAAGGAAGGAAGGAGGGGACTGATAAATAACAGTGGGGGGAAAACAGAACTTTTGAAACTAGCCTCTGAAAATGTAGGACTTCATCCATGAAGTGTAATGCAGGAGGAACATGCATTTGGGTGCACATTTCCAGAGGTACATTTTTGTATGTTTATGTGGAAGGGACAAATTTAGGTAAAGTCTTTTTTCATTGTCATTCTGTGCTCCCAAACTCTGCATTTGGTCACTTTGTCAGCCTGAACCCCTTCAAATCAATGGAAGGGTCTCTGGATGAAATTCACCTGTAACACTGATTACGAGGCCCTTTGGTTCCCCTGGCTGGATACTGGAACACTCAGAACTTGGGGAAGTCTTCCCTTGAGCAGCATTTTGTCTGATACCAGAAAAGAAGCCCTTGTAGAGCAAATGTGAGTATACAGATGAAAACAAAGTTCATATTCACTGAGATGGGAAAAGAGGAGAAGGGACTGGCCTTGGGCACTTCATATGAACAGATATACACTTCATTACGCTGCTCAGGAATTTGGCCAGGTGTAGTTTCCCTCTGCTGATGGGTGCCAAGGTGATGCTGTGGCCTGATGAGGACACTGACAGCCTCTCCTGGATGTAGACTGAATGGAGCAGAAAATTGAGGCCTTTGTCAAAGTGCCCTTTGTAACCATAAATAATGTTCCTTTGTGGCATGTCAGGGAAGTTTCCTACTTGACCCACTGCTGTAGTGAGTAAATGTTGCACTTGCCTCAGGAGAGAGCCATTGCATCTCAAAGCCAACAGCTGAGTGCTCAGGGGAGGGCTGAGGGGTGGTGCTCTGCTGCTGGTGGTGATGGTGTGATTTGACTGCCACAGGAAGAAGGCAGATGGGCTTTGTTCCACTTTCCCCATGTAAAATGGGGTGGATTTCTGTGTGGGCACATAGCAACCTGGCATACACTGTGAGACACAAGGGTGAGAATGTGAGCTTCAGCCAGTGCCTTGTAGAAGGCCAAGGGGGCATTGGAGTTATCCTACATCAGCTCCAGCCCTTCCACTACTGGGCCTTTCACAGCTACTTGCCCTGTTAGGCCATGCCTACACACAGCAGTCACAGCTTTTAAAGAGTCAGGGAATGCAGTCCAGTGCACTAGGCTGGAGCAGCTGGAGTGTTCTGGAAAGTCTGTGTCAAAATTTGGAACTTTCTGGTTCTATTCTGCTGCTGTTCCTCCCTTGTTGCTTGCTGTGTGTCGGTGCCTGTCACATAGTCCAGCACCAGTGGCTGGGTTCCCTGCCACAAGAGCAGCCTGGTGCCAGAGCTGAGGTTTGTCCTCTGCATTGATCAGCTGGTGTCTGCTTGCTTTGTTCCAGTACTCACTGCTGCACTCACTTGTTTTACCTATTTTTTTAAATCTTGTGAATCAAGCCTGTTTCACAGTATCAGAAGCTGGATAGAGCTACTGATTCTAGCTTAGGTCCTGTCCAATGCAGTGTCCAGCCCTGATACTAACATCTTTCTCAGTCTCAAATGACAGATTCCACAATCTTCTTGAACAGTAAATACATGCATTGCAAATGCTGTTATTACCTTCCTACTGTCTGTTTTAAGTCTTCCTTACTGAAATTCAACCCTCCCTACTTTTTGTCCATCTGTGGCATGGAAAATAGGTTTCGCCTCTCCCTCTCTTTTCTTCTTACATCCTTGGCAGCTGAGACTGCTTTGTGTTTCCCTTCAGGCTCCTGCAAAACCCCCCACAATGAGTTCAGCTTCTGTTTGTGCAGAGTGTGTCCCATGCTCATTCTGAGCACAGAACTCCAGCTGACACCTTCCATCCCAGCTGAGCTGAACCTGAGGATTACATCAGCCAACTTTTAGCTGCCATATCCTGGTATGGAATTTACCTCTTAAAAATAGGATGCCACTTCTGACCCAGGAGAGCTCAAATGTGCTGCAGGAACTGTATGCTTCCAATGGAACTGCCTGATTATTCCCAAGCCTGCACTTGTATATACTGCTGCCAAAATGTAAAATCCTGTATAGCAGCTGCTTTGGTTCAATTTTTTTACCATCTGTTTCTGTGGTTAGAAAAGTTTGTTTTGAGCTTCTGTCGTGTAGTGTATCCACAGCCTGCACTTCACCTTTCTCTGGCACCTGCCCAATACTGCTGATTAAAAACACTGAGTGCCAATGGAGCATGAAGAGACCCCTGCAGAATCTTACTGCTGTGTGATGATGAAATAGTGATAAATATTCCCCAAGCAGGATTTCCCAAGAAGATTTATCAACTGCTCCAAGCAATTTAAATCTGTACTATGTTTCCTTAGTTTAGGAATATCACATGAAAAAGTATCAAAAGCCTCATAGAAGTCAACATATGTGATTATCTACTGCTTCTCACCTTATGGTGTGCTGCGTTGTTGAAGGGAAATGCACTGGTTTGAACTGATCTGACAAATTTATGCTGGCTTTCATTCATCATCACGTTACCCTTCAAACACTAAAAAGAACAAAACCCAAATCCGATTATGTGCCCAGAAAAACTGTGTAAGACTGCAGTTGGTTTGATCTATCATTTCCTTTTTCCCTTTTCTAAAGATTGCTCTTTTAAATGACAAGAAATCTGCTAACAACTTTGTTAGACACTTTTCAGAGTTTTCTGTTTTGGTGCCAAGGATAAGACCTAAGCTGAGTGAAAAATCTCACATAGCTCCATACTGATGTGTCAAGATCCTCATGAGTTCCCACAAAATTGCTGGTGGTATATTTGGTAGGCAGAATGGTGGGTTTGTACTGCTGTGTTTTGTCTTAGTGTGGTGTTTCTACAAAGACGGGTGATATGAATAAAGTAAGAAGCTCTCATGCTGTGCAAAGCCCTACTAATGTGCCCTTGATTACCTCTGGGGGCAAAAGGAGAGAAGTGCTAAGCTGTCACCAGAACTGATGTTTACCAAAGGCCCTTCAGCAGGAATAGAGAAGATAAGAGATAAATATCTGAAATGTTTTGTGATATCCTAAGACTCCAGTGATGAGAAAAAAGAAAGCAAAGTCTTGTAAAAGTCAGTCCCTGTGACCCTCAAACACAGGGCGAGGGCTGTGGCTCTCTCTCTGTCCCTGTCCTTGGCTGTCTCAGGGAGATGGAGTGGTGTGCAGCTCAGGCAGTATCCACAAGCATCTGAAATGTTCAGTGGAGGCTTATTCCTACCTGTCCTTCCCTTGGATTTACAGTAATGACCTGATTTTTTCTGGTCCTTAGGCTTTAGTTGAGATTGAACTGTTAACTCTTACCAATGGGCTCCTATTACTCTTTTCCTCCCAAACCTGACTTAAAGCCTCCCCATCCTGGAAAGCTGACAGACAAAGAAGCTTCCCTTGTCAAGAGGATTCCCATCTTCCTCAACAGCTCATGCAGTGCCATCCCATGGCTGAGGGTGACAAAGCCATCTTGGAAGCATCACCTGTGTGCTTCCCTCTAGGAAGCTTTTGGCTTCACCTGATTCTAGAGCAGAAGGCTTAGGATTCACAAGTCTAGAGCAGCATCACCACTATTTTCTCACCTGCTCTTTCTAAGTTCCTTAGTTGATCAGCCAGGGTCCCTTCCTGTGTGACTCTTGGCTATCTGTTGAGTGCAGAGAACACATCCCCTGGGCAGGAGCCCTTCTAATCCCACCCATCTGTAAGTTTCACCAGTTCCTGCTGCTTTTTCATTGCAGTGATGACTGTAATTTGTTTTTTTGGCAAGACATTTGTTCTTTTCTACAACAAAGAGTGGATCCTTACTTGCTGGCAGGATACTGGAGCAGCATAATAAACCATCTTTATTCTAGTGCTAAGAGCGAAAGCAGAGGAAGCCTGTGATACATTCATTTCCTTTCTCCTTACCCTAGCAGGTGGAGTGAGCAACAAATCACTTTCTTCCTAACTATATTTTTAGTGGAAGACTGTTATCATTCCTCTTCTTGATCACCTCTTTTCCCAGACTAAAGTAGCTTAAGGATCTTTCCTCTAGACTCTCCCTGATTTGTCTGCACTGGTCCCAAGACTGGAGGTCATCCTCCTGTCAAGGCTTCACAAAAACCTTCTGTTGGAACAAAACCAGCAGCATGATTCTTCCTTTCCATGCTTTGCTCCTACTGAAGTACCTTGTAGTTGATAAAGCTAATCTATCATTAAGTTGTCTCTATCTGCATAAAGTTTGGGTGTTTCTCATGGCCAAATAGCACCAAGTCTGGGCTAGACTTTAAAAAGATTTAGATGTTAATTAATTCTATTTAAGCTCCTGAAGACTTTTATGAAACTGATCTCTTGCATATTCTGTTGAGATTGGCACTTGTCATTATTAAGGTGTAATAGCCATAAATATGGATGAATGGCCTGGCTTTGGGACCCTGACACCTTGATTACAGACAATCAGAGGTTGCTTTCTTTCAGGACCTGAAGAAGGCAATTAAGATGCAATATCAGCTCCACTTACAGTGTCACTATCTTGAGATGAAATCCTCGATGTAGTGCTGTGAAGGGGAGATGAAAGCTGCAAGCTTTGCCCAGTTTCCTTTGCACTTCAATAATCTTTACATTTACACTTCCAGTGAGGTGTCAAAGATTTGGATGTTATATTTTTGGCTGAGAATTGAAATAAAATACTTCAGGCATGAAGCTAAGTCCTTGAGCCTGTATTCTCAGTGCAATACCAGTAGACCACAAAGAATCAGAGACATACTTCACCCTGACAGGTTTTCTGTGCAATGAATATTTTTTATACAGTGCTAATTTAGTGTAAAGACTCCAATCTTGTCTATAAAATCTAATGAAAAAAACCTAAAGTCATGTACTTGTTAAAAAAAAACAAAGAAACAAATTCCACAAAAACAAACAAACAAGAAAATGAAAACAAGCAAACAAAAACCCACAAACAGCAAAACCCAAAACAAACTCAAAACCTCACAAAACCCACCCCACACTATTGCTATCAGGCAAATGGTAGCATTTTTCCAGGGCATTGCAATTTACAAAAATCTTCAAAATTATGTGGGGCATCTCCTCAATTGTAACTGACTTTTCCTAATTAAAACAAATTCAATCAGTAATTTCTAGGTTGTAAGTTGAAAGCACCACTATAACTGGCCCTTCAATGCAGTAACATTGAAAGATACCTTTAATCTGAAGTAATTAATTAGGAAATATACTATTGATCTTACCTAGCAAATAACTGGCACTACTTACAAGCTTGTATCTGCTTGAAAGTGATACACTTATGGAAACCTACACCCCAAATTCTATAATAGCTTTCACGTAAGCCACAGTCCTTTCTGCTTTTTGAAATGTGCAATAAATCCCTGTGCAAATGTAATATCATGCTTCCACATTTCAGCCAATAATCTCAAAACCAACAAATCTCAATTAAGCCTCACAGCAGCACGTTCTCTCACAGTGGGACATAGAAGACTATTTCTGCTTAAGAAATCCATGAAATGAAGAACAGGGAATCTAGCTCACTGACCCAAAATCTGTCTCAGAGTAAGGAACGAGGCCAGACAGACCTATAGTGCTGGTCCAATCTAAAGAACAGCACTTGCCTGAAGCAAAGAAACTGTTTTATTTACTTTTGATTTACTCATTGTGTTGGGCTTCACTAAGGGAATGTGCAAGGTGGTTTCAAGACCAGGTTTCAGGATAATCCATTCTCTGTGGATAAAATTCAGGGCAGATTCTCCCCTGTCTGAAGCACCATGATTGATACACACAGTGAGATCTGAAAAACAAAAAGCTCTGAATGCCACTTTCTTTTCTTGGGCCTCCAGGACATCTCTTTTATTAGTGGTAATTACTTGGAGGCTTTTGTCTGTAACCCTAAGAACTGGAGACTTTTTCTCTAAAATAAATACATAAATTGCAGATTGCTATACAACCAGATGACCCCAGGAGTTCCAGCTTTAGGAAATATAGAAAGCACAAGTGTTGTGAGACTGCAGTGCAAAAATTACACTTGCCACCTTAACTAAACATTTTCTCCCAGGGTGAAATGCTCCTTTAGTGCAGAGAACCCACAGAAGAAGTTTTGCATAATATTTTCTTATAATAATGATAATGATTATTAAGAACAACTCCTAATTCCCATGTCTTTAGTGAGCACGTTGCTGAGTTGCCTTGGCTGTGCACAGCTTCCTTTCAAGGCAGCAATTGGAGCAGACCTGACTGTGAGCAGGGTTAGCTGACATATGGCTTGCAGAACAATTTACTTTGACTGAACTGTTGTCACAAGTTGTTGAGTTTACAGTCACATACAGCTCTCTAGAGCTAATAATAAACTGATAACACAGGGAACACTTTTTCTCTTTCCTTCTTTAATGCATATCTGAGAATTCAGAAATCTAAGTTTAAAGAATGATCTTTCTCTGTCCTGATCTTATGATTTCTCCATGTCTTTGAATGGTACAATTAGAGTTAAGAAGGCAGGTCTGCTCCAGATCTGATGTACCATTGGACCAAATTTAGTATGGCAATATTAAAATGATTGTACCACTTTGGTGAGGTCAAGTACACATTAATCATACCTACCAGTTAAGTTCTGACTGGCAGCCGTGCTCTACTGCAGCTCCTCTGTTCATCTGGCAGGTGTCATTGGCTGTGGTAGAAAGCAAACTAGAATTCAGGTTGGGTTACTACTGAAAGAGCATCTTTTCCTCTATTTTAATTTCATTTGAGCAACACTCTCCAAAACACATCAATGTGTATGTCTGTTCCTAGAAATTGTTCTATAAAATGGAGGAAGTTCAGCACTGGTCCCATGCTCAGGGATGTGCTCTGAAGGCATTTCCCTCTCTAGCAGGAGCATTTGTTATCTGGTGACTGCAACTGCACTGAGTCCAGGCCAACCACTGGGCTACAGCTTCAGGGGAGCTGCTGTTGGGAGTGACCACAGCTGTGTGAACACTTGAGGACAGTAACTGATGATCTGAAAACTTGACTTGGGTGAGTACCATTTGCTTCTGGCAGTGTCCACCTGCAGAAGTTGAATGGGAGCATGAAAATATAACAGCACAGAAATTATCTTGTGCTAAAGAAGGCAGTTTTTGTCTGTTCAGGCATTTTGATAGACCAATTCTCTTCAACAAACACTTTGAGTAAGTTGTAGTTCAAATTTATTTGTTTTCAGGAAAATCACAAAATGCAAATCAAATACTTCTGTCTCAGAATCCAAACATAATACATCTCTAGCTTATAGAACTAATCAAAGATGTATCAACACTGTTTGAAACAAATGTTGTTTTTCACAGATTCCTCAATGCAAACAGTAAACATTCCCTTAATTTCAGAGAGCTTTATTACAAGAGTCTGAAGAAAATATATTGCTCATCTTCGTCTTCTTGTTCATGGTAATGCAAGGACAAATCTTAAAGCAATGCAGATTGTTGTGCAGATTTAATTTATAACTCAGGGAATTTCTTAACATCTTCATAGTTACACTCTGAATTGCTGCACAGCTGAACCAAGACAGTGAAAGATCAGAAAGGGGTTTCAGACTGTTTTTACTGCAGGGGGGAATTGAACATGGATGCATCTTTAATGTGATGCTGGCAAAGACTGGCATTGTTCAGCAGAGTCCGAAAAAGACCAAACAGAACTTTCTAAAACCTCATCACCCTTACAGCCAGTACCCAGAGTCCTGTCTTTACAGACTTTCTTTTAGGGTGTGTGCTTTTACAGCTGTACCCACAGCAGTCCCCACTGACCCCCCTGAGTTCTTTCTTCTCTTGTGCTCATACCTGCACCTACTTCAGCAATGCCCAAGTGAGCTTTGTGGCTAAGCCTTGTACTTAATAAGATTCAAAGCTTTCCTCTTGGAATCGGTGCCACTCCTGAAAACAGTCCCTGAGTCAGTGACCTCCCCTCCCTCCACGGAGAGGCTCCCGGGCCAGATGGTTCTCCCCTTCCCCCCTCATCCGGTGGGAGACAGAAGGCACAGATTATAGGCCAAGATAAGAACAACTTACTGGAAAGGACAATGAGAGAAGAAAACGAAAGTAACAGCAACAATATTAATAATAAAAGGTGTAAGACAAAGACACTATTTACACAGAAGAAACACAAAGCATCAACCAGCTCTTTCCCACCACAGCATTTTCCCCTGCCCTGAGAGAGCAGTCCCGTACTCCTGCACCCTTCAGTGATGTGAGATGGTACCCAATGGGCTACTGTAAAAAATTAACCCTGCCCTGGCCGAAGCTGGCATACACATCAACTTCACTGCAGCAATCCCCTTCCCTTGCTGGGTATGGTTTCAATGAGGTAAATCCTGGTGCTTTGTGGAAAGAAATGAGTTTGAATTGCACTGCCAACGCTTGCTGTGGGGCTTCACACACATTCTCCTCCCTAAACTGTGACCCTCTTTTTAACATCCAGCCCCTCCTCTCAGTTTGTTTATCTCCTGCTATAAGGCCCCTCTAACACCTGAATAATCTCATTTAACCTAACAGTGTCCTATTTAACCTGGTGGTTCCCACTGTGGATTAACAGAAGGACCCATGTGGAAGAGTGAGGTTGTCAGAAACAAGGACAGTGCCCCAGGACACCAAACAGCAGCTGCTTTTCCAAAGAAGACCCTGTTTCACTGGCAGTAGTGAAGAGATGGAGATAAATGCAACTGAATTAGTGTACAAACTGGCTTGTCAACAATTTCTCATTTCCAGTCAGGACCACTTTTTCCAGAACATCTGGAATTGATATTAATCAGTTCTCTATCTTTGATCTTCCAATTTATTTACTGCTTATTTATCTCTCGCCCAATTAATGCAAGTTGTTTGTGCCCTTTTATGGCCACCATATGTTGGAAACCTGAGCTCTGAAGGGAGGCTCAGTCAGTGCTGCACAAGCTGTTGCAGTGTCTGAGTGGAGCTGCTGGAGCTCTGCCAGGGGAGGTTCCTCTGGACCCATCCTGCTGGACTTGCCTCTGTCTGTTTCCCAGACTCAATAATATTCCTGATAGCTCTAATGATCAGGGAAGACACTTGCACACACGCAGGCAAGAGTGGTTCATATAATCCCCACGGATTGTCAACAATTGAGAGACAGAGCTGGAATTTGATATCTGTAAAAGACTCCAGTGAGAAATTTTCCAGGTTTATGTGCTGCTCTGTCCAGTAGTTGTCTGATGGCCAACTCAGAAATAAAAAAGCACCATTGTCACCAGAAATTCTTTTGATAAATATCTGAAAAATACTTCTAGTAGGATCACTATTTCCTCTGTCTCTTTTTAAAAAAAAAAAATAAGGCAAGTTACACAGAAAACAAGTTATACTTCTTGTATGTTATTTTGACAAGAAGCCCAGGCAATTCCCAATGTTTATATAAGTATTCTGTCCTGAAAATAAATCAAGTCTTTGAATCTGGGATGTATAATTTTCAGGCAGGTAACTTGTCTGTTTTCAAGCTACAGTTCCTGTACAGGTGATTCAGTGTAACTCTGCACAGCCACAAATGTCTGAATTAGAGTCTTAGATTCCTTCATGTAACAGGGACTGTAGAACTGCACAAGTTAAAGCAGCACTAGCTCTGGCTCTCTTAGATGCTTAACAAAGGTATGGGTGGAGCAGTTGGCTTGCAGTTTTTGGATATTAGATACCCCTTGTTCCTGTGGATCTTCTTTATGATGTGTGCTGGCAAATAAAGGGTAGCCCCTGCTTCATTCTTTTTTAGAGGTGTCCACACTTTTGCTTTGGCTATTAGCATCAGTAGGCTTGGAGTTTTTGTCCCATTGTATGAAAAAAACTATGTAGAACATAACTGTGTAAATAGAAATGGTTGGTTTGATTTTGAGAGCATGGAGGAGATCTCCCTGATCCATGAATGCCTTAAGGGAGGCAATATTCACCCTGCAGGGATAATAAAGGGATGTTGAGTGATGAGGGCATGGTACGATATGGACTATGACATTGAGTGGAGATATCATGTGAGTCCAAATAAAACTCAGATTTCCCCAGTAAACCAAATTGCAGGTGGTGAGAAAGAAGTGGCCATAGAGGGTGAAACACCAAATAGCTACTATCTTTTTTTTTTTGTCATGGCATAAGTATAACTGAGTGCACACAGAAAATACTGCGAGAAGGCTATAGGCTGAACAAAAATATCTCCCTTTCTTTGCAACTGGAAATTAAAATAACTGGTTGGTTGGTTGGTTGGTTGGTTGGTTGGTTGGTTTGGGATTTTTTTATGACTTCAGAGTGCCTGTTACCCCAAAACAGAGGTGGGAGGATGTCATCTTCTGCCTTTAAGCTGGCTACCTCAACAGTGAACACAATAAACACTGAAAAACAAGACTATTGCAGCATGAACCAGTTGTCAGCTTGAGGGTGGACTTTTCCTTTTTTTAATCTTCCTCCAAACAGGTAATGGGAGAGGTTTCAGCATTGGCATTTTCTGGGGGAAGAAGAAGTTCTTCCTGCTCAGGAAGAAATCTTGAGGAGTTGTATGAGTGACACTGATTCTCTCTCTTTTTTTATTTTCTTCTTTTAAGCATTATTATTTCTGTGTCTTTAAGCAGCTTTGCATTGTGGATCACATCTATTTTGAAACCTAGAGACTAAGTTTTGTATGAATATCAGTTAGGGAACCTGAATCCTTATCAGCAAGACTCAAATCCCATTAGTATTACATTTTGCATAAAATATTCAGAATGAATTACATATATTTGTAGGTCAAAGGAGGAGTAAATTAGTAAATAGGAAAAAAAAATTATGCAGGAAAGCATGGCCTGAAGTGTGTATCTGAGCCTTGGGAAGCTATGCATAATGAATAGGTGAGCGTGCTGTTGAATTTGGATAGGTTCTGTAGGTGGATGATGGAAATTGCACAGCACTGATGTGTAAATAATGCACAATCACTCAGTAACTCTGACCTGTTACTTATGAAACAGAAAGGAATGTGCCAGGAAGAGCCTGACAATAATGCTCAAAATAAGTCTCTGCATGAGCATGTACAGCTCCCAGCAGCCATTACAAAGGCAGTGTGACAATTTGGGAATGGTATTTTGGTGATTCCTTCACCTCTCCTGCCCTCACTCATTGCAAGGGGTTTTTTGCAACTCTGGGTGAGGGCTTCCATTGCAGGATGTTTAAATACTGAACTTTTCAGTTGCTGGAGGGAAAATTCACATAAAATGTGTGTCCTCTGTGTGCAACTGAAAACAAGTACATGCACAGTCTAATTTATTTATAAAATCTCAGAAATGGGCATGTGCTGCTGCAGATGAATCTAAAAGAACAGCTGGCTCAAGTTAGATGCTGTGGATTGAAATACTAATTAATGTTTTTCTAAAGGCTGTATCTCATACTTCAATTCACCCCAGGACTTGGGAAAATAGATGTTCACAGCAAGAGGCTGTGCATTGCCAGTGTTTGTATGCTACTGAAACTTCACTCAAAAGCAGCACAAATTTACCCTGAGCTTTTCCTCTGCTTCCACATCCCTAAAATGCCTCTTTGCAATAGACCACAGTGTTTGTATTTGGGGTTAAACAACTGTAAATACAGAAGCCACTAGGCAACTAGTGTTTTCTATATCCTGACATTTTATCTACTGCCTCTCTGCTCTGGTAATTGCCATGGTGTTGGCAGTGGAGGGACCCCCAGTTAACTCTGCCTAGCAGGAGTTTAAAAAATGTGTTGTCTCCAAGAGGAGCCACATGCTGGGGAGTTCTTCTTCAGACCCTCTTGTTTTGGTAAGTAAAAGGAGCCAGACCTTGTAAAATCTGGAGAAAATAGATCCTCTACATATTTTTCCAATTACAGAGGTCAAGAAAGCTCCTTTACCTTCTCTTTGATTTCCACAGATTAACTGGAGGGGCCTGGGTCTTTCTCTAGTTGGCAGCAGTGTTTTGGTCTTTATTTCAGCCCTCAGCCTCTGAGGCATCAGGACTCCTGCTGTCCTGGCAAGTCACTCCAAAATAAAATAATGCTGTGGCTTTGGTAGCCTCCCATTAGACTTTTTCTTGCCTCCCTGGTGAAGTGTCCCTTCCTTGCTTGGGGAGGGAGCTTCAACAGCCTCTCTCTTAGTGTTTGTTAATAAGACCAAAGGAAGATCTTTCCACAGTACAGCACCCAGAGCTTTGTGCCTGCCTGACATGCTGTCTAAAAAAATCGATAAAGAAAGTAAATCTTTCAGGAAGCATCTTAAATTTATGTGATATTTGTGCTTGAAGGTGATGTATGTTTGTCTCTGCATATGGAATATTAGCTCCCGTCCAGTGCATTCAGAATGGATAAACAAGTTGTCATGCATAATTTTAATGGCAAAAATAACTTTCTATGGGTGACAGAATGAGGATAAATGCATTTAATATGAAATCCTGGTTTATATATGGACATATAGGCTATATTTCTCATACATGGTGGTGTAATTTTTAAGTGTTTTTATAGCTCCAGTTCTGCTCAAAAGAGAATTCACCAGACCATGTGGAAACTCTCCCCTTCCTTTAACTGGTTTAATACATGGGCAAAAGAGGCAGATGCTGAAGGCAGAAGCCTGACAGGGACAGCAAAAACCCCACAAGAGGCAGCCACTGCCCCCTTTGCCTACAAGAAGAGGAATTGCTGCTGGTGGTGAGGGTTTTGGCTGTGTGAGGCAGGGCTGCTGTGGTGGGGGGCAGAGGCAGCTCTGCCCCATCCTTCAGTGGGAGCTGTATCAGGAGATGTTCACTGCAATGTTTGCCTGAGGAAACAGAAGTTCAGCTCCTTCTGCTCTGTCAAGAAGACTTGCTCCAGTCTTGTCCTGTCCTGACCCATGAACATCGAACCTCTGGGGAGGATGACAGTCTGTGTTCCTAACATGACACTCTGATCTCACCTGGGCCTCTCTGGTGTGGTGGGGGACAGCAAATAAAAGCATGAAAAAGGGGCTAAAATATATTTGGAATCTTGTGCTGTGATGTCAGTGGCCATGATAGCTGCATGGTGCCATGCTGAAAGCAGCCTTTTTCTCAATCAAAACACAACAAAAGGGAACAACTCTCAATGTCAGCACTGTAATTTCATTTCTGATGGGTATTCTACTCTCTGAAGCAAAAGCCCAGCACTGCCAGAGGGCTCTTGCATGGGTTTGACTAATCTAAACAAGAATTCAGATGTGATTCTTCCTTTGCAAGCTGATCCCATGGTGTATTTACCTAAGCTATTCTCTTCTGGGGGTAGCTTGATGACACACTTCAAGCATAAGAATCACTAAACTAGATTTAGTCATGCATACTTGAGTCACAGCCTTGTGTTACTTAATTTAGTACAGGCCATTAAATATTTTTACCTCTGTATTAGGGTCAGGATAGGAGAGCTAATCAAGAGAGATTCACCGAGGCTTTATGTGTCACACAAAGTGCTCAAGCTAATCTTCCACACTCAAACTTACTCCTCACCACATGTGACTGAGAAAAATGCACAGAGATCACACATTTTATGTACATATACATGTGTTCACACGTGAGTTTGCTGAGACAAGTGTGCATGTGTGCAAGGGAAATATTAAACATTAAAACCATCTTCATTTCAAAGCAAAGCCTTTCAAGGTGAGAATAAAGATGTTCAAGGTGACAGCCAGAGCAGAGGCACAGAATCCCCAGCCTGGTGTGACCTGAAGTTCTTTTGTTGATACACCATGGAAGCATTGCAGTGGCACAAAATACTGCTGAGTTCAGCACTGCTACCTTGGAGCAGGATATGCTTGTTGGGGTTTCAAAGCACATGATTTATTAATGTATTAAGAGATAGTTACACTGGTGGAAACATCCTTGCTACACAGAGGCCCAAAGTAAAAAGACACATTTGGCACAATCATTTTGGAAATCTTAATCTATTTATCCTCTTTAGTATTCATCTTGTTAAACATGTACAGCACTAGATAAATTGGTGCTACTTAAATATTTATCAAATGTCTCCCTGCATGTTTAAACAGCAAGCAGGCAGCCAGTCATAAACATCAACTTTTTTTTATCATTCCTCCAGGATCATCTACATTTCTTCTTTGCCCCTGAAAGGCTCAGCATCCCAGCCAGCCCAGAGCCACAGAGCAGGGCAGGCTGGGCAGGGTCTGACAGGCTGTGCAGAGGTGAGGGAGCAGAGCCCAGAAGCCCCTCGGGCTGAGCCCCGGGTCCCTGGCACAGCAGCAACCCCTGCGTGGGGCTGCAGGAGCTGTGCTCAGCCTCCCTGCACGGTCACCCGGGGCTGTGCGCTCACCAAGCAACCATTTCAGCACATTTTCATTCGGAACAAGTTTTGTTTACCCCCATGACTCCGAATCTCAGTGCGGCTTCAAGCTGTTGTATTATCACAACCTTTTTCTACAAATAAGCTTTAAAAACCTCGTTTGCATCACTATCAGGAAGCTTAAAAGCAGAATGGAAAGAAGAGAACTATTTAAATATGAATTACAAAATCACAGCAACAACCGTGAACACAATCCCGTCCCACCCCCCTTTTTTACTGGTGACTGGTACATTTGAGCAGAGCTGAAGTTTGTGCCAGGTGCACGCAAGGAATTGCAATTAGAATTTGCTTCCAGCCACGTTTCACACAGCGCCAGTGCCAGCCAAGCACAAATGTGCATCCCACTGCCAGGAACTAGAAGGGGAAATCGAAGCAAAGGGCTCTGAGCAGACCGGGGCACGGTACAGACCTGGGTTCTCACACCAGCTCTGGATGTCCTGCAGTTCACTGGGCTCACCACGGTTTGTTTCAACTGCACGAGTGATGACAGGGACAGAGCACAGCCACTGACATCCTGTGCTGCAGTAGCATCTTCCCCTGAGGAGCCATGCACTTCATAAGCATCTTTGCTTCCCTTTCCCAGACAAGGAAATCAGTGAAAAGAGAGGCTTTAATAACTTTCTGCCATATGTATTAAAAGTTGGGGACAAACAAACCAACAAAATCAAACCTAGTTTTGTGCTATTCCCACAAAACCATTCTTAACCCTGCTCCATATGCAGCCAAGAATACTGATGGCGCATTATCCTTTTCATTGTACGTAATAGGACATTTAGTATCAATGGTTCAGTGACAATATTTGAAGTTGTTTCAAGTAGAGTTTTTAGGGGCCCAATTCTGTGCTTTTGAAAACTTTCCTTAATGATACAGACAAAGGAGTGGAGGGTGTCCTTATAAAATATGCAACTGATGCCAATTTGAGAGACAACAGCAAGCATTTTGGAGACAGAATTATTCAAAATAGTCTTTAAAAACTGGGAAAGTTCTAGATCAAATATATGAAATCAAATAAAGCAAAGTGAAAAGGAGGGGAAAAAAAATCAAACACACTCCCAAAAAACCCCCAACCCCGAAAATACATGCCTTACCAGCAGTATTGCACAAGAGACTCTGGATATTGCAGGAAACAATACACACACTGAGTATGTGCCTACCAAGAAGGCAGATTCATCACTGCACGAAGAAGAGGCTCTTTATGATGTGGGATGTTGCTGGGTTGCTTTCCTCAGAAAAGGAGCTCTCAGCTGGAGCAGCACATTTACACAGGGGAACTATGTGTTTTAAAGGACACATACAAATTGGAGAGAGGTCACAAGACAGAAATGACAACATGACTCTTAGGACAGCTTTGAAAAACTGGGCTTTGATCCAGAAACCAGAAGACCAGGGAAAGGACATGATGACATGTTCCAGAGCATGTTTCAGTATTTCAAACACTGTTACAAAAAGCACAATCAATTATTCCCCATGTATTCCTGAGGGAAGGATGAGCAGAAATTAACCTAATTTTCAGCAAAGAATATTTAGGTTAAATATTAGGAAAATTTTCTTATTATGAGCATAATTAAGTGTTGGACCAGACTGCCTGAGAGACACGGTCTGAGGCACTGCCTTCAAGGGAGGTGGTAAGAGTGCAAGTTAGACAAATGCCTCAGAATGTTCTGGGAAGACTTTGCAGCTGGGAGGGGGAACTGGGGACCCTTCCCACTCTGTTTCTCTACACATGAGGTATTTCTCCTGTTGTGAGATCCACTGGCCCAATGAAATGTAATATTCTTGACACTACTATCTGTCTTAATAGTCATCTGGTCTTCATAGTAGCCTTTGGAGCAAAAGACAGAGGCTACAAATTTGCTCCAACTGATTAAACAACTCAGTTGATAAGACTGAATAAAAGTGCTCCAGAGAAATTATTTTGGTCACAAATAAGTTGAAAATGACTTCATACTATGATCAAAGCTCTGCTAAATCTGTGCTAAACCTCTTCCTGCCCACCAAGAAGAACTGACATTCTGCAGATTTGAAATACAGCAACTGAGGCAGCCTGGATACAAAGGTTAACCTAGACAGATTAATATGAGCTTGTATAAAGCTCTTAATGCTATTCCAAATGCTAATAGTGACTGACATTATAGGGTTTCCTGGAACTGATTTAGAAAGACAAGAATTGTTTGCAATAAAAGTCTGTTTATCTAACAAGAAGAGGAAGAATTCCTTAACTACACAGCAATTTAACCAGTTATGATCTCATTTAACAGAAAAATCATTTCTAAACATGGCATTTGTCTGTCCGACTTTCTAAGACACTGTACTGTACCATACAGTGCTCCTCAAACAGGGCTCCAGAAGCACTGCTGAAATAGATGTTGGCAGAAAGCTGTGAAAAAAGACAAGTTTTATTTTAACCATTTTGCCAGTCAGTAAAGTGAGCTGCAGCAACTGCAGTGTTTTCCTCAAGGTGAGAAAGAGTGGGACAGACAGATTCACAGTGAGAGGCTTTAGATTCTCCATGTCCATCCCCATGTCTGTTGTTCCAAGCCCTGGGATGGACAGCTCCTGGTTAAAGGATTCTCAGTGCTGTTCAGCACACAGGTGCTCTGTGGAGATGCTTTTGAAGCTTTTCAGCAATGCACATTTCTCCTTTTTATTTCAGCCAAACACATAATTTTCCCTTTCCTTTTTCTTTCTTTTTAGTGAAATAACAAATGTGAGACTATTGTGAATCTGGCATAACAGGAATTTTGAGAACCTCAGGGAGCTGAGCCATTTCACTGAGAGTAATCTTAGCTCACAAATAGAACAGCAGTCCCTGGTAGTATTGCAAATCCTGCTTCAGCAGCAAAAAATATCTTAGATTTCCCCCCTCCCCCTTAAAGAAAGAGAGAAAATAATATACTTTAAATCTTTAAGTGCCTCTGCCAAGAACTTTAGACCAGATGATCCTTGAGGTTCCTTCCAACCTGATATTCTAGGATTCTGTGATTTAAGCTTCCAATTATAAAATACCCTCCTCCATCACAAAGAACCTCAATGTTAAAAAAGAAATTGAGCTTCTCAGTAAAAATCAAAAGACAAGATACTTACAGAAAATAAACATAAAAATGGCTATAATATAAACTAACTTAGGCTGGAAATTCAACTGGAAGAATTTTTCAAGTGTATGTGGCATTCTGTGTCATTAAGTACAAACTAATAACATTTGATGTATACCAGAATTCAAATTTGGCCAACAGCTAAACACATTTATCTTCTCTTGCTGAGTTCAGTGTAAACTTTATTAATTCCCATCTGAGGGAATGTTTCCTAGTATTTCTGGGAATTTTCATAGATTCACATGGGCAGGAAATATTTTTTATATAATCTCTCTGCTCTTTCTTTGGAAACTCTTGGGTGGAATTACTATGCACGCTTTTTTTATAACATTTTGTTGGGTTTTGCTCTGTGTATTGAGATATTCTGCAATCTACTTAAATCCAATTACAAAACCACTTCACTGTGCATGTTTCATAATATGAAACAGCTGCTAAGGAAAGCTCAAAATACATCTCATGTGCACTTTTTAATTACATGCCTTTACTGTACCAACTCTCAGCTCATACAGAATATATAAACTAATACATTTTACTGCAGTGAATTGTGGATTACTTTTTATAGGATGATTGCTTCTACAACTACAGCACAAATTGGGAATTTATTTATTTCCATACTACAAACAGCAGAGGGAAACAACTACAAATCTGCAAAAGCAAATATTCATGTCTGTACAGAGGCAGATGCTAGGATGAGCAAGATGCAACAGAAACAGAGAAAGCTTAACCAAAACATGGTGAAAATTACTATCATTTGGACTATGCCTCTAATTCCCTTGTAAGGCCTTTCTGTGACTGCCTTATCAAATGGGCAGAATGAAATGCAGAGGAATTTAATGAAGTGTCCATTCAGTGAGAGAAATGGGAATAGGAGTGTGCAATCTAAGCTCTAAGCTATTAGACCTCAGATCTTCAAACATCTGTAATTCAGTGTCCAGGGAATTAAGGAGCAGAAAGACTGCCACAATATGAGTGAGGCTCAGATTTATAGATAAAGCATTAGAATAATAAATAATGGCTTCCAGATTTGTCAAAAAGGCCTTTTCTACCTTAGCAGTTGTGGAGGATTTGCCGATTTCATATGCTGAGGGGAATACTGCTGCTTTCTAGTTGGAATTGGCACCAAAATCCCAATCTGTTATTTGTCCTGTCCACTTTGGACCACTGTCTGTTCCAAGAACAGACCCTCTTTTTTAAATCTTGTTTCTGGCAAGATTCAAGACTGGTGCTACACTATCATAATATCTTCAGTTTGTCAAAGAAAAAGACTAAAATAATCTCAAAAATGTCAAATGGCATCAAACAGTGTTGGGCCAAGATGTAGAGGTTAGCCTTGAAGACTTGCTATAACCACTGAGTGGTGCCACACTAAATTCTTTGGTATTGCTTGGTACTGTGGAACCACTACACTGGTCATCAGTATTGCAATGCTGTTCGAAAGAGTGAAAAAGAAACTGCAAAATTAAATGAGACTACTGAGGTGAAGGCTAAAATTTTAGTCTTTAATGATGAGGGAAGATGTCTGTTCAAACATTTCACAGTACACCAAAATCTACTCTCATCTGAAACCCAGGTACCTCTTCCCAGGAGTCTGCCATACCCGCTAGCTTAATATTGAAACTAGTATGAGTCTTCCTGGATTTGTGTATGTTGTGCACATGAATCACATGCAAGGTAATCAGAACAGTCCTATCTGTCTTAAAAGAAAAAAAGTATATAAATTAAGGAGCTTATGAAATAACACCTGACCATTCCCTTCTTCACAGGATGCACTACAGACCGCAGAGTGCAGGACTTGCTGCAGTTCCTTTTTATGAAAGCAGGTGATGAGCAAACTTGATGAAAGTTAGTCTTCGTTTTGCTCAGATTATGTGCAATGTCTCTGTTTTCTGTGTCTATGTGGGCCTCCATTCCCAGGGCAAAGGGTGCAGACTGCAGGATGTACTCAGGTGAATGACCTGCACCCCCAGACTTCACTATTCCTTGAACTGTACCAGTCTGAGACTCACATGGACTTACAGAGACCGGACCCTTGAGCGCAGAGCAGACAAGCCTAACAACGTGGATGCACCCTGCTGTACTCATCAGCTCGGCTGTGAACTCAAGCAGAGACGGGGGGAAGCTGCAGCCTGCAGCAGGGCACAACCAACAGGCATGCTGAGGCTCTTGGAGCATGAGGCTGATTCTTGCTCTGCTGCCTGCACAAATACAGCTGTGTGCTACCTCAACTCAGGCTACATTTTAAGATTACAGATTAACTTTAAAGCAACAAACCTCAGGTGTCCTCCAACATACATGTTCTCTGTTCTCAAAGGCTGAATGTTGCCATGAAATACTTATGAAAATAGTCTGATATTCTGACATGCAGAAAGACATAGAAACAGGGTTCAAGGTCAGCTTTTCTTTTTTATATCTTACATGCTTCAACAGTAGAAATACTTCACAATTCCTTGGTCTCTTATAGCTTAGCGGCAGGAAAGTAAAATACAGGAAATAATGAATTAATGAGAACATTAGGGAAAGAAAGAGCCAATCTTCATAAAATTCTGAAAATACCTTCCTAGGAAAAAAATTCATTACATTTTAGGAAAAAAACATTTCATTTTGCTTGGATCATGTTATCGACAGGGTTGCAGTCTTTTGCTTTTGTATCAAACTTGGTAAGACCAAGGAGGGAGCTGGAGCTTTGAGGTGGCAAAGGGGAGCAGTTGCACTTCTGTTTTGTGTCATAACAGCTTGTAGGTAGTAGGCTGCTATCCCAACTGATCAGTGGAAACTGGGGGCTTGGGATGGGGACAGAAATGTTTGGGGAATTTTTAAGTGTAGAGCTGAACATGAGGAGAGGGAAGGAGAAGTTCATCACCTACCTGGACAATGATAAAAATTGCTCTCTACTCACACTGTAAGAATCTGAGGGATCAGGTACTCAGCATAACTCTGTGAAAGGCTTATAAAACCCAGGCGTTTACTATCCTGCTAATAAATTTACAGCTGAGGTATAGTCTGTATTAGATAAATCGCTATACCTCATATAGTTCATTTGAGGAGACTTGCACTAGGTGTAAAGTTAAAAATAGAAACTGGAGCAAAGGGGCCCTGTCAGGTTAATCCTGCGACGTATGTTGTTTATGAGCTCCCTACAAGATGTTGTAGGTGGTGGTGTCATTCTCCCTGAAAACATAATGAACGGATGCCTTCCTTCCTTGGGTTTTGTTGTGCTACGGATTATTTAATACTGATATTAAAAATAACCTTCTTCCAATCTTCTTTACTCACATCAGACAGAATTTACTACAGAGCAAGCAGACAAAAGAAGGTCACTGCAGCAGATAAGCTCCTGAGGTAGGATTATATTTTGTGGAAAGCATGGGATAGTCACCCTGTGCTGAGGGGGCTTCTGCTTGTCAGAGAGTCACAAATAGAGATGAAAACCGATTTTTTTTTTCCTGACAAGTGACTATCCAGATCAATGACTTTGCTTCTGTGATAGCATTCATTTATGTACTTGGTTTGACTGATTAAATATTTCTGTAGTGTTCTGTTCTTACTGACACACAGATATTTTCATTGCATTATAGATTGTGTAAACCATGTATTACAGCCTCTCTTGCCTCTGCCCAAGCAGTCCATCTCAGGTCCTGGCTTTCAGAAGAAATCTGTAAACATATTCATTAAAAAAACCTAAAATAAGCAAGCCACAAGTGAGAAGAAGAATCTATCAGTTCTCATCTCTGGCAGTCCTTGACAGTAGCCTGAGGTGAGGCCACAGTCTAGGCTCGTGCTGTGCCACATACAGCCACGCGCTGGTCACTTGCACCATCTGCACAGATGACTTTGTTAGCCAGAACTCAACTTTGTGACTGTGCCTGTGGGACCCAGCCCAGCTGAAGCCTGTATGTCCCCCACAAGATATCAGTATATCTCAGGAAAGAGCTGTACTGGTCACAAGCAAGGAATTACCAGTATTGAGAACAGACAGTCCCATGTCCCATGGCAGTACCCTGATTTCTCAAGGGAAAGGCACCAAACTGTGTGTTTAAGTTTGGTAAACAGGAGCATCCTTATTTAAAATCTCTCTATCAGGTGAAATTACACATGTGCAGGTTTTCAGGACTTCATCTGAAAGCATTTATTCAAAGCCATAAGTTGCTTTCTAACAAACTGAAATGCCCTTGCTCATATGGCCATGTCCTCTATCAGACAACCCATTACATACAGTTCCCACAGAAAGAACCTTGGAGATGTTGACCAGGACCTTTTTGTCACCCGAGAAGTATAAGGTGCTGGAGCTGGAACCAAAATCTGGAGTGGTATTTGGCCATTGCACTCCAACCTACTACCAAGCAGCATCAGAACCAAGTCAGAAACTTGAGAAGAATGCAGAAATGTAGAGAAGAGCATGGAAGGAAGCTGCAGAAAATCTTTACTTGCTGGAGCCAAAGACATTTCAATTTTCTTACTGATTTTGTTCTAGTGTCAAAAAGACATGTGCCTTTCCTATTTTTGTTTCTAGCATTCCTGACTTTGTAGTTTATCAGGATGCCAAGAGTCAAAGCTTGTAGAAATAAAATATAGAAATGATGGAAAAACAGAGTGAATCTGTGTGGGGGGGGGGGAACCTCATAAAAGAAGACACAAGTTCCAAGTACATGCATCATGTAATCCCTGTCATTTTGTATCTTTGTTTAGTTGTGCAATCTGTTATAGCAACTACTACTGGTTTGTTTCCTCAGATGAAAAAAAACAAATATAATTTTTAAGTTCCCTGACGCGTTGACATGCAGATTTATCACAGTCACAAGAAAGGGCCACAACAGAGTGTAATGGCAAGACGTGTAGCTGACAAAACATCAACTCTCTGAAGGCATCCTCAAGTGATATAAATCTTCCATTCAAATTAAGGCAATCCTTACTGAAATAATATCCTGAACTGGCATTAATCAAAGGTCTACAATGAAACGTCACATTGTTTTCTAAGCTTGAGAATTAATGTGAGTAACATTGTCCATTTCATTTTTTAATTTATTCTTGGGAGTAAGAAATTAGGCAAATTCATATCAGAGTATAGCACACAGCAATTGTACTGTTTGCCACCATTTTAATGGATTCCAATAATTCTTTCAAATTTTACATGTTTTGTGTCTAATACAGCAACATATTCCTCCTGCTTGCCCTAACCCCAGCTCCCTACTCTCACAGAGCCTGCAGAGCCTGGGTGAGCCTGGCTCCAGCCTCGAAGAGTTCAGCTTGGAGTTCAGGTTGTGAACTCATACAGCCTGTAATCCTTTAAGCCTCGCATCCCACAGAAGAATTAAGTATGAGGAAGGCTGCAGCTGTGGATGTCAGAGAGGGGAGAAACAGTGGCGATGGGGAGCTGAGCAGAAGGAGGGCATGGGCTATGCAGGTTAGCTGGTGAGTGCTGCTGGGCAGCATTTGCTAATTGGGAGGGCTGGCAGAGTCCAAAGAGCTAAGCCAGGCCTGAAGGAAAGGGTGGTACTGAGTGGCAGAAGGGAGGATGGGCAGAGCTGGGCAGGGTGCGCAGTGGCAGAGGACAGGGAAGGACTCAGGGGTTGTAACCAACAGAAAGCAGAGCAAAGTGGGCAGGCACGGGGCTAAAGGGTAGAGCTGGCAAGAGGGATAGACTGGATCAGTTTTGGGATGCTGGCAGAATGCTGGGTGCTGTCACTCTGACATGTTCTTGGCAAAGGGTGTATGTTAATCACTTTTCTCCACAGCCTTGGGGCAGGGAAAGCATGCTGCTCCTCTCCCACATTTCCATGCATTCTTCTCTCCATACACAAACACCCAGAGGAAGACTAAACACAATATGAGAGGTTTTCTACCTTGTCCTTTTTCTATTTGGGAGGTGGAAAGTTTGGAGTTATGATTTTAAGTCTCTTCAGGGAATACTATACCTTGACTCCAACTAATGAAAAAGGCTATTTATCTAATAGACCTTTAATCACAACTTCTACTCAAAAATCAATTACAAATCAATGAAACAACCATTATAGTTAAGCTCTAAATCTCATGTATCTTCCTGTTATCTGAGGATTTTTCTCTGCAATAAGAGAGATGACTGATATGCAGCCAGATTTTCAAATGCCCACTACAGAGTATAGGTCAGGTATTTTCATCCAATTGTTCCTGTTTCGGATGCTTATACAGCAGGTTTTTGGAGGCCTTATCACCTACTGTGCTGTGGTTTGAAAGACTGCTTCCTCATTTATGTGAGCAAGTAGGGTTCAACTGCCTTGGGAACCTGACCACAGCTCTGAGTGCTGACATCATTTAAAAGTTTTGGCCATAAAGAGCTAGAAGGCATCCTGATTAAATTTAGCCCAATCGCCCTAATAAGGCACAAAGGACCACAGACAGAAGATGATGCATTCCCTCAAGGACAAGTTTTCTTGATGCTCTCTGAGCTTGCTAAGACTCCACACTATTTTTACACATTGTGCCTCTCCAATGTGACTGTGTTCCACATGCAGTCAAACCACACACCAGCACATCCCTCGTCGTGCCCACAGGAGCGTGGAGCTTAGCAAGCCCAGGCACAGCTGTGATTTGGATGGCAGGGACACAAGAGGGAAAGGGCTGCAAATTGGTGCAGTATTTCCCTCTTAACAGTCGTCTGCCTCTACCTGATGTGCAGTTAGCAGAAAAGAAACATCAAGGAAAGGTCACCAGCTGCTCAGAGCAGTTTCAGGTCAGACATATGCTTGGGGTTGCCAGCAATGTAATGGGAGGCAGCTGAAGAGGTCATGCTTCCATTTACCAACTCACAGTGACAAGCTCTGACATCTTAACTAGGTGCTACTCAGACAACACATTTTCAGTACCCAGTACAATATAAATTATCTTAACTCAGTCACTTCCAGACACCTTAGGCAAGTCCTTCATTTCAGGCTAGATCCCAACAGTACAGAGAAACTCAGATGTGACTGGAAATCTTTTGTATATTGATAGCAACATGCATGAAAATAAACAGGAGATCTGTCTCATGGATAATACTAATCATAAAATAGGTATTGGCTTAGTCTGCTGAAGAAATGCCTCCATTAGTAGTGTTGGTCTTGATTCAGGTTCAATTTTTCTCTGAAAGTTAGTATCTTTATCCTGTAACTCTAGTTTCATGTCCTTGTTTATACAAACTACAGACATTTCTCATCCAGGAGTACTGAGATAGCTTACCATAAATGGTAGAAAACCTATAACTTGTATAAATTAGTAATCCAAGAGAAAATCTAAATGTCTTTGGCTCCAGCAAGTCAAGATTTTCTTCAGCTTCATTCCACACTCTTCTGCTCTGCATTCCCACATTCTCTTTGAGTTCCTACAGACTATTCCATCCTTGCATCACTATAGCGATATGCCTTCATTCTGCATTTTAAAATCAGTCAGTGAGTGACTGAGGGCAATAGGACTTGGCCTTTCTGATTTAACCCTGAATAGAAGCAAGGATATCAAACTCACCGTATTGTCTCATTAACAGGGTTGGGCACTCACAACCCATTATCTGGAAGGAATATTCTCTTGTATTTAGAACAGGTTTCATCCAAAGCTTAAGACAGGAACTGTAATTCACTTTGTCAGACTGACTAATTTAACAGATTTGTCGATCTCTCAAGGTGTTCTGCTTTCCCCAAGGCTACTGTGTTGTTCCTCTCTGACACATGGGTTAGGGTGCCTATCACAACTGTAAAAAGAACTCGGACAAGAGCCTTTCTCTGAGCTCTGTACAACTCCATTTTGAGTTGTGCCTTTACATGTCCTCCTGCTGAACAAGCCAAGGTTAGCTCTGGTCAGGATAACTGTTCTATGTGCAGCCAGTGTAGCAACTTGTTCTTTGATGTACATTGCTGGCAAATGCCCTGAGCTGAAATACAGGTAGACTTCACCAACACTGAATACCACCTGTGGGAAAACTATTCAGTGTTTGGCCAGGCTTAAATCAGCAATGCAGAATGCTGCCATAGCTGCAGCCTTGATTTGTTTCTGCCTGCAAAAAGCAGACTAACTGCCTTCTCCATCATTTTTTTTAAAGATTTCCAAGGAACCAGCATAACCTTGGATGCCCAGCAAAATTTCTTGCTTTGTCTTGCAATGCATTGGTGATGCTGAATAACAGAAGGTGTAGTAACAGAGGCAAGAATCATGTTCATATTTTAATATTGGAATAGAGGAACGACATTAATACACCAAAGTTGCAAATAAAAATCAAAAGCACAAAAAAATCTGCAGAAGGATAGCACAGCAGCCTTGGAAAGCATATGTTACTGTATTGCAAACTGTAAGAAAAACTTCTCATTTTACCAGCAAATCACTGGCCTTCGGGAACACTTAGGAACATAGATAACAGCCCTAAAGGAAATGCTGAACCCATCAGGAAATAAGGACATCCCTCGAGAGGAGTAAAACAAGATTTTTTTTTTTTTCAAAAGCTAATGGGGTAAATCATCTTGATGGGAAAAGCAAACCCGCCTGACCTCGAATCAACCCCCAGAGAAAATGGCCAAGGGGAGATGGCACGGCCACGTCTGGGACGGCGAGGCAGGATATGCCTCGGCGGAGCCCAGCCACGGGTCCCGGAGTGGCGGAGCACCTTGGCGGCCGGGCACAGGGCGGGAGCCGGCCCGGGCTGCAACAGGTCTCCGATAGCGGCGCGCTCGCAGGGGTGCGGGTTCAGCCCGACCCGCTCGGCCGCGTTAGACCGGCCGTGGCACGGAGCCTCAGCCAACCGCCAGCGCCACTCGCTCAGCACATCCCGCCGGGGTTAAAACCCTCACGCTCCTCCTCTTCCTCCCCCCTCCATCCCGGCCTGTCGGGGTGGTCCTGCAGCCCCGGCCCGGGGCAGAGCCCGCCCCCCATAATCCATGCGCGGGCGGCACCGCCACCACCACGGCTGCCGCGGCGCTCTGAGGCGGAGCGGAGCGGGCTGTGCTGTGCTGGCCGTGCCCCGCCGCCTCCGGCTCGCTGTCCCCGCTCGACCGGTGAGTGCTGC